>NW_004624786.1:5601621-5627607 GCF_000247695.1 Heterocephalus glaber | reverse complement strand
AGGGGGTGAAGGGAGGGCAAGGGAAGGGGAAAAAAATAAGAACTAAGAGACTCATGTAATGGTACAAGATCTCAATGATGAATGTAACTGTATTGTATACCTAAAATGTACCAATAAAGTTAATGGGGGGGGGATAAGAATAACCAGGGAAGGAAATTTGGAGAATCAGAGACATAGGAAGGAGGTAAGTCCAGCACTGCTAGAGACTCTTGGAGTATTATCAAGTTGGAGTAAATTAAATTCTTAGAACTAGCACAGAATATAGCAAGTGAGTACAAATATGGTGCTCTATATGCAAGACAAAGATGGCTTTCCTTTTGGTTTTGGTTTTTTGAGACAGGGTCTCACTATGTAGTTCAGGCCAGCCTTGAACTCACTATGTAGCTCACGCTGGCCTGGAACTCACAATGATCTTCCTGCCTCAGCCTCCTGAGTGCTGGGATTACAGTCATCCACCACCATACCCAGTTTAAAGATGACATTTTAAACTCAGAGTAGTAGTGCACATCTATAATCCCTGTGCTTTTGGGGACTGGCAATTTAGTGACTTTATCTCAAAATAAGGACCAATCCAAAGGCCTTGGATTCAATCTCTAGTACCACAAAAAAAAAAAAAATGACATTTTTAACCAGTGAGGAAACATTGGGACATTCAATAAACAGTGCTTGGAAAACTGTCTAGCCATCTGGACAAAAAATAAAAACACAAGTGAATCTCTCCTTATTTTTCCACATATACCAAACTCCCAAAGAAACAAAGATTTAGTTTATTTGTTTTTTTAATGAAGCTACAAAAGTTTAAAAACACATGAGGAAAAAAAAAGATTTATAATCTTAGATTAAGGACAAAGTAGATTACCCCCTAAATCATGAAACCTTTAAAAAAAAGAAAAAGGCCTATTTGGTGGACACTGTTAGTCACCTCCCTGGTATCTCTTTTCCTCTTCTTCTCAGTTAATAAGCCCCAATGTTGATTGTGGGAGAACATGAACCATGTGCTCAGAAAATCCTATTTTTCTTTCTAAATTCCCTTACATTCAGAGGTGGCCACTTGATACAGTTCTAACTAATGGAATGTATAAAGAAACTGATTTCTGAGAAAGCTTTTCTTCTCTGATACAGACCCAACCTCTTTATTCTGTACCCTTCCTTTCTGAAATGCCCATACGAGGGCTGGAGAGGCAGCAGATATCTAGGATCCATGTGGCACTAACAGGGTGATGAAGAGTAAATGCTAAGGATAGCAAAGTGGAAAAATGGAGAAAGTCCAATTCCCTGATGGCATCACGGAGCCCCTGACTTCCTTACCTCCAAGTTTCATATTCACTCAAAGACAATTTAGAAAATAAAAGTGTGGCTCTCATACAATGTAAAAATGTACATGTATTAAAGATTTTATTGAATGCATCAGTGAAGACACTACCAAGGTGTTTTAGTCCAAAGAGTAGACACATAAAATGTACAAACAGAACACTATGGGGGATAGTGGTAGTGGGGGAGAGCTGTCCCTCTATTGGACATAATTCATTAGCATGACTGTGGAGTTATTTGCTTTGCCATCACTTATCTAAAGCAGAATTATAAAATAACTTTCATAGAATCGGAATCAGATAACCCAGAAAGGTGTACTCTGAACAATGCAGTTTTCTGTTAAAGAACAAATTATTCTACCCTTGTTTCAAACAAATATTCTCTCATCTACTCAAGATACCATTAGTTGGGTTTTTTTTCCTATTATAGTTGAACATATTACTCACTGATACAACTGCTAGATTTGACAGAATAAAATTAGTTTTAAAACTTTACAGAAAATAAAAAGAGTCAAAATACTACAACAAACTGAAGCAAAATTCCTAACATAAATGACAAAGAAATAATTCCCTTAATATTAACAAATCAAACCACTAAGAAAAAGACTAACAACCCAATAAAAAATAGGAGAGGGCTTTAATAATTTGCAAGAAAAGAAATTCAAATAACTTTTAAACATAGAGAAATTATTCAACCAAAGCCATAAGGTTTTAAAAATGTAAATCAAAACTACAATGGGATACCATATAAAGACTGATAAAAAATATGGTTCATATTTAAATTTTTAAAAAATTATTAAGTAAAAGGCCACTAATCCTCCTCAAAATAACCTCCTTCACTTTGAACACAATTACTCCATCATTCTTGACACTTTCCGGATCAGTCTGGAAGTCCACTTTCATATGCCTCTTTTAGGAGGCATAATCTAAAACAGAATGCAGCTGCTGAGTGTCATCCAGCGGGAAGGTGGGCTAGTGAAAACACTGAAGGGTGTCCTCATCTACCTTATTACCAGATCTGGCACCAGGTGACTTCTGACTTTTCCCCAAAGTCAAAATGATCATAAAAGCTAAAAATTTTCAGTCAATTCAGGACATGAGAGAAGCTGTGACAGCATACGTAAAAACCCTCACAAAAGAGGACTTTCAGAACGGCTCCAGAAAGTCCCAAAAATGATGAGATAAGCGTGCTTGAAGTGAGGAAATTTCTGTTGAGGGGCACTAATAGCAATGTGTCTTTTACTATAATAATTTTTTATTTATATATTTGCTGTATCTTGCAATAACACCTCATATTTTGCCAATAGGCAAGAATGTAACATTGATTGACAGTAAGGGCACTAAGTTATTTTCATACATTATTGTGAAAAGATTTAATTAATATAGCCAATTTTAAGAATATCTTGAAAAACTGAAAATACTTATATGCATACCTTTGTCACACTAATACCACTTCTAAGCATTCATCCTGTGGTTATACTTGTCTGTGTACACAAAGACATGTACGGGGATGTTCTTTGCAGGACTGCTTGCAGTTGCAAAAGACTGGACAAGACCATATAAATAACCACCCAAACATCCATGAAATGGAATACCATGCAACTATTTAAAATAATGTGTGAAAGCCCTGGATTCAATCCCCAGCATCAGAAAACACACACATACATATACATACATACATATAAATATACATAATACATACATAAAATAATGGGCAAAGTGGTAGTATTAAGTCAGTAGAAAAGCTGGGGTAGCTTAGTAGTACAACACTTGCCTAGCAGCACTGAAAAAACAAGTCAGTAATGTGGGGAGTCACCTTACTGATTATGCCCAAAGCAAGCTATAAGCCGTGTAGGCTATAAAGAGTTAACCCCTCAATTGGCTCATTTTAAGAAGCAAGTCTGACTGAAGCTTAAGTGACTCATAGATGCACCTCAAAAGCACCGCGGCAGCAAGCAGGTTAGCATGACCTTCCTGCCAAGGGCCAGAGCAGAGACCAGAGAAATGGCCTGTGAAGCTGTGAGGCTCAATATGAGATAACATAGTAGCTGAATTCTGAGTAACTCCCACCCAAACTCCATTCCCCTGACTAAAACCTTCTTAACTAGAAGTGCAAGGTTTTAATTACAACCCTATACTTTGTCTATTCTGTTCCTAATTCAAGAATGCTTTGTCTTTTCCTTTGCAAGCCTCACCTAGTATCCATAGCAACTGCACAACTGCACATCCTTGCATGTAGTTTCCCTTTACCCCAATCTGATTACCAATAAAACTCAGTGGCTTGGACTGACCAGGACCTTTGCTGGTTCCTCAGCACTGGCCTTCCTGGCTCCCCAATTTTTTTCTTTAATTCTTTCTTTGAGTCTTTCTTCAACTCTGTGTTGTACACTGGGCAAGACACTAGAACCTACTGCAAGGGTCTCCAGTATAGCAGGAAAAAATCAGCAGGTTCCTTGGCAATATTAGCATTACTTCAGAATCACTACTAATGTTTTCATTGTCATTAAACAAATATTACTAGGTTATCAGCATAACTCAGATTTCCAAACACCCCCTTTATCTCTAAAAAGCTGTAATAGACCTGTAACAGATACCTACTGCTCACCATGACACTTAACTGTACCCATCACCCACTAGGTTATGTATGGCATGTCCCAACCTGCTGGGTACAGTTGATTGCAGTGGGTAGTATTCACCTAACCTTCTTGGGCCAATCACATTCACCCCCATGGGACTCTGGAATAGAACATAATAATGGCTCTTGATGGACTCTTGATGTGGGAGATGTGGACTTGTGTATTACAGAGGCTTCTTACCAGAGACACTGAGAAAGTTAGTCTGTCAGCTGGGCCCAATCAGAAGAGAGAAATCACAATATAACTGAATAGAGAAGGTTTAATACAAAGAGTGACAATGGAGTGGCTATTAATAAGTGAAGAGAACTCAAGAATACAGAGGTAGCAGAAATAAGGAATGGACAGTACTCCTAAGGCTGAGATGGAGCACCCAAGGCAGAGCTGCTCTCCACTCAGGACTAAAGAGCTGAGATCCCTGGATGGATAAGTCACAGGGCTACCACACCAATGGAACTGTATTCACATGTTGGTGTCGCACTGGGGGCACTTCACTATTACACCACCTGGCAGCTGAGGGAATAGGGGCAAGAAGAGGGTGTTGGCCAGAGAAGTTGCGGGCCCTTGGGTGCTGCTGGCAGCCTGAAGATGCCACGTGCACTGTCAGAACCTGGTGCTGGTAAGGATGCCACACCACAGGAGCCAGACCTTGAGACGCAAAACACACTGCAAAAGCCTGCCAAGGGAGCCTTAGAGCTTGCCAGGCTAACACACAAGAACCAGGAAGTATGGCTGTTTCCCTCTTGCAGGCCCCTCTTGCACCCTGTATGGGCAAAGCTTAATATGCCACCAGCTGGCAAAGGAAACATATTTAAAGGGCTCAGATTTATTTTCATGATCTAGGCAGTGAAGGGAAAATTTGATTTTGACATCAGCTGTCTTAGAGGAGAGAATAACAGAAAATAAAATCCTCACAAATCCAAACAAGGAAAGACCAGCAACCCCATAGAAAGAAAAGAAATACAGAGAAGCATAGAGGAAAAATTGAAAGCAGAGGCAAAAGATATGCAAGTGGGCAAGTCAATACTGGCTAGCAATAGCAAGTCACTGAATTAAAATCTTAGATAATAACTGTAAAACTGCTGAGTTCTTGTAATAAGATACTGTTGTATCTGCTAATTTTATCATTTTCAGCTCTTTGAAATCTCCTTTCCTAAATGGAAAGTTCTATATTTTTTAAATCCTTTTCCATTATATTCTTATATTTTCCATTATATTATGTTGAACTTTAAGTGGTGTAGCTGGTTAATTGTTCATTCCCCTGAACCATTTTTTCAGATTCCATACTAGTGGTGAGTCCTTATAAAAGCTAGTAATTAGTGTTTTGGAACAAAGTCATAAAGCCTTCCTTGTTAGTCTTATATATGTATTTTTTAATGTTATGTCTTGCCAGGGGATCAGTAAAATTCACTTGATCTGATCTCTTGAGCAAGCTTTCTACCATCTTTCTTATGGAAGCTTGTGTCATTCCTAAAACAGTCTTGCATCTGTCTAATCCTTCATTTGTATGTTTTCATGTGGAGCTGATTATGGTGTAGCTTGTTTTTATTAGTTTTTTTTAACGGGCTGTTTCATGTTATTATTCCACTTGATGGAGTCAATTCATCACCTCATTCTTTATTCTGTCTATTGGAGTTACTAGTTTATTCTGCCGTTAACATCATTAACGACAGGGAACATGGTCCCCATGGGTGTATCACCTCTTCCCAGCCGCTGTTTTGTTATTTAGTTGCTGGTAGCTTTCCACAGTCTCACATCCCACTTTTCCCCTGACAATTTGTTTTGATTTGGAGAAAACAACCGTACCTGTATTTCAATTTAAATTTAATTTTCAGTTCTTTCAGTGATTTTTCTTCTCACCAAATTCCTTCCATTTGTTTCACACACTATGTTTGTCTTTTCTCCCAGTATTTCTTAGTACGGGATATTCTGGTTGTTCTTGCAGCCATAATCCATTTTCATCTCAAACTACTCCTTTCAAGCTTCATGTTTTATGTATGCCTCTCTATTTTATTCTTTCTAGTGATTCCTTTTAATTTTCCTACTTGGGGCAGATACTTTTCCACATTTATGATAACGATAACAATCCCCTTCAGTGAGGGCCAAGTATCTCTCTACCCCCAGGACCTTCACTGGTCCCCACCCCTCTCTCACTGGGCCTGAGATGACTCTAATAGAAGACAGACTTACATGGAGAATGTAAACTGGATCATGGATCAGTGGTTCCCAAATTGAAAAACATCAGCAGAATTCCACCTGGGGTTGCAGATTCCTGGGCCACATTCAGACCAAATGAATTGTAATCTCTGGAGTAATACCTGAAATCGGCATTTTAACAGTATCTCTAGGCAATTTTTATGCACCCTAAAGCTGAACTGCTAGATAAGAAGGCACCTGTTATGGCTTGTGTCTAGATGTCCCGGCAAAGCCTCATGCAGTCACAGGTCAGGCTTTTCCAGAGGTGGCTAGATCCAAGGTGTGTGATTCTGGGAATAAGGGTGTGTGGTTACTAAATTAGTCCACTGATTGGTTTGGCATAGTTCTGGGTAGGATTAAGGGTGCCCCACCCTAGGGCAGGTAGCCTGGATACAATATAAAGGGACAGAAAGAATCTATTACTTGTTGCTTGCTGCCTTCTGCCTGGCCTGCTTTGCCACAGACTGTCCTCTGTGATGCCCCTCTGCCATCCCACCCTGCCTTGGAGCCAGCCAACCACAATCTGTGAGCTACAATAAACCTTTCCCCCTCTAACTTTGAGTGCAAGGCATTTTGTCTCAGCAATGAGAAAAGTAACTAAGACAACACCTGTTCTGCGGTATGGAAGGGCTGCTCTAAATTTAAATATAATTTTCTACTAGGTTCCTCCAGTCCCAGATGCCTCCAGGGAATATCATCTCTACCTCAAGAAATGGAGGTGGAAGTCTTCTTCCCTGGGTCACTACCTTTATGTGCCAAAACTATGTCTAGGGTTTCCTCTCTGGAACTTAACTCTGGTTCCCAAAAACAAGGCCTTCCATAGGAACACAGAGGGCACCATTAAATGTTGAGGGGAAATGTTTCCATGAACCATAATAGCGACCCACCAAATTCACATTCCAAATTCAGAAACCATCAGAGTCGCTAGAACCAGCCACAGAGCCCCATCAGACATGCAGAGAGACACCACTGCATCAGAGTCATAATAAAACCAATACTACCACCTCATTCCCCAGGCAATATAAGAAGAGAATGGGCTTCACAAGGCAGGGGGCACATTTGACTTGTGTGATAGTTGGTTCTATGTGCTGACTTGACGAAGCTAAGGGATGCCCAATAACTGGTAAAACATGATTTCTGAGTGTGTCTGTAAGGATGCTTCCAGAAGAAACAGTAGACTGAGTAAAGATCACTCTTATCAATGCAAGTGGGTGTCATCCATTCCATTGAGGATCTGAAAGGAATAAAATGTGAAGGAAGGGCAAATTTACTCTTTCAGCTCGAGCTGCGTGATGTCCATCTTCTCCTGCCCTTAGACATGCCTGGTTCTCTGGTCTTCAGACTCAGATGAGGACTTAAGACCATCAGCCCACCAGTTCTCTAAGTGTGGGTTTGTACTAGAACTACACTGAAGCCAGGCTTCCCATAGGCTGCACCCAATGACTGGATGTGGTAGGGGTAGTAATTTTAGGATCATTCTTGGGATATGGAGGACTCCTCCGTTGGATAACTTCAGCTAGAAGACAACCCCACTGCCCTTGATGAGTTCTTAGAACTGTGCTCCCATCTTAGATGCTTTTGCGAAAGCTTCCTTTCTCCCTTCCTCTCTCCTTCACTCAGACTTGAATGTCAAATGACAGCTTTCCAGACTCCTCCAGCTCCTTGTCTTGGTGTCTGCTTCTCAAAGTACGCTAACCAGCAGTCTCAAAACAGGAGGTTACTTTTGCCTCTCTCCTCCCCACCCCAGGACTGGTGTGGAAGTCCAAAGAAGATGGGGAGTGTTATGGCTTCTATCTAGATGTTCCCTCAAAGCTTCATGTACTCATAGGTGGGACTTTTTGGAGATGGCTGGATCTAGGGTATGTGAGGATGGATTAACGGTGTGTGAAAACTAATTTGGTCCACTGATTGGTTTAGCATATCTCTGGGTGTAGATAATGAGAAGGCCCACCTAGGTGTGGGTGGCACCAACCAATAGGCTTGTAGCCTGGATTGAATATAAAAGAAAAGATGGAAGGCAGGCTTGCTGCCTTCTGCCCAACCTGATACAGACTGTTTCCCTCTGCCATGCTGCCCTGCCTTGGAACAAGCTATGGACTAAAACTTCTACAAACTGTGAGCTAAAATAAACCTTTCCTCCTTAACTTACTATTGGTATTTTGTCCCAGCAATAAAAAAGTAACTGAGACAGGTAGGAAAGCAGAGCACCAGTAA
The DNA here is from genome assembly GCF_000247695.1 of Heterocephalus glaber. The sequence continues at coordinate 5,619,254 of NW_004624786.1, read as the reverse complement.
GTAAAGAAACCCTGCACTAGACAGGAGTAAACAGGCAAAGGAGACTTTATTCAACACTATTGTGATGGGAAGAGATTGAACCCAACCTTGAACATGACAGGGACAAGTGGGAATTTATGGCCAATTTTCAGAGTCTGTAATTTTCTTAAATGGAAAATTATTAAGAGGAACTTGGTTGGATATCAAGAAAGAAGGAAGTGACTGGATTGGATATCAAGAATAGGGGTTCTCAAACTGGGTTAGCAGGATTCTTGGCTAAAATTGGATTCAAAATGAGGGATGGTCAAAAAGAAGTCTCAGATGAGCTGAGTAAGTTCTTGCCACATCCCGAAGCAAGACAGTGGACCCACCAGGCCAGCCCACCCAGAAGGGGTTGAGCTTTAAATAGAATGAAGTTTAAAACAAGATGAAGTGTGAACTGAAATGAAATTGTTTTAATAACTGAGGGTTAGTTCAAAGTTACAGAATCAGACTGTGATATATTATTGGTGCCAGCTACCTAGAGGACAGAAAAGACTGAGAGCACAACTAGTGGGCAGCATCTTGAACATAGACAGAAAACAAGGCTGAGAGAAAACCTGAGCACAGCCCGACCAGCCTGACCAAAAGCCCCTTGGAGTAGGCAGACTAGTGTCCCACCAGCTGCCCAATGACTGTTACAAGCTGTTAGACACTGAAGTGGGAGAAACAGATTTCAAGAGTCCTAAAACTGAGTCCCCAATATGAAGAAGTGCCCAGCTGGTGGAGGAGAACATCTGAACACACATCTAGACTAACAGTTCTGAAGGTTTGGAGGGACAGGAACTGGTCTAGCTGAATGGTATCAATGTCTCCTACAGCACTTTCCCATACAGACAAGAAGTAACTCAACATCCACAAGGCTCCAGCCACAAGTGATCTCTCAGCTTCCTGGAAGAAGGGCTAACTCCAAGAAGCAGCCAAACTGTGAGGTGCAAACAAGCAGGGAATAACTGTGTGAAAGATGCAGCTTCACCTGCAGCCATAAGAGATTGAACAGGCGGAATCTAAAGCTCTGAGAACTAGGAAGCTGAAATCATGGGCTCAACGAAGGTATTGCTGAGCATGTCTTGGTGTCTGTGTCTCAGTCTGGAGACAAGAGACCGCAGACATGGGTTCCAGAAGGAGCTCTAGGCTGGGTGGGGAAACCAAAGAGCACATCTTACCCGGTGCATTTCCGTGCACCCAGAACTCCCAACAGCCCAGCACTTAACTTCACTTTGAGATCAGCCTACCAGATCTGGGTCTCAAGGTAAAATGTAATTCTGACCCCTCAAGTGAAATGGAAATAATAATACATCTTAATGGGTTTAGATGATAAAATGAGATTATAATCAGCTATATTGTAACATTTGTTTTTAAAATGGGAATCTGGTCCAATGCAATTAATAGGAAATGAATATAATATGAACTGTATTTTTGATTATGCAACTCATCCATGAGAAATATTAGGTGAATGCAGAAAACTGCAGCCAGTTAAACCGAGCCACATAGAAACACATACACACACCTTAGGCAGCTACCAGCTACCTCAGTGTACCATGTGTGCTATAGGTCACACTTACCTACATCTGGTATTATGGCTGTCCATCCAATTTCAGAAGTTCTCACTACTTCCAAAGGCAAATTCAGGTCTTTCTCAAGCTACAATGCCTTGTTTATTGTAGTATTTATTTCTTATTTAACATATATAAAATTGTTACTAGTTTTATTAAGTTCCTATTTTTATGCGTCACTAACAAAACTTTTGAGCGGTATGTACCTAACCCTATTTTTCCACATAAGCCGTGTGACTGCACAACTTCACACCGTGTTGTATTTTTAGGAACAGGTATAACAAAACTGACTACATAATGTAAAACAATTAGCATATGGTCAGATTGCAATGTCAGCTGCTACTGTTGGTATTATTATCTAACCTCTAGTGACTGAAGAACATCTGTCATTTTTTCAAAGCTCTTTCCCAATTATGAATTTGTTTGTATCCTCATGCTTTATACATGAATTATATTTCTGGTAATACATTTTAAAAATGCAAAGCGTGGCAAGTTACCCAGTTTGCCCAAGATCACAAAACCAATTTCCTGGCAGGTAACTTCAAGACCTATTCCATGCTTTCAAACTTAAGAAAAAATGCATAGGTATTAATTCTGAATCTGCACCCAAACAGTGTAAACCAATGTGTATGAAGAAGCAGGGCCATTCGAGGGACAAGGGAGGAACAGTGGGCATTTTAGTCATGAAAGAATCCTTGAAGAAGTGAATCAGGAATTTGAGAAAGTGGGCAGAAGAAAGTTACAGGATGGAGACAAAATAGTGAAGAGCAAGAGTCTCACACTCCTGTCTACAGAAGCTAATAAGCAATTAATGGGAATGAGTAAAATGCTTCAGGGGTGAACGATAGGAGCAGTGGCAGCTTTGGTATACTCATGTCCCACCCAAAAGGACAGATTGCACTGAGCTCTGTCTAATCCATGCCTGAGATTTAGCATCTAATTTTTTAAAAGAAGAAAACTGAAATTTTAATGTAAAATTTCTAGGTACTTTCTTTTTTTCAAGTCATGGTGAGTTTTTTATACATCAATGGCTCATTACAAACTTTTTAAACACTTGCAAGCCAAAGTCAGCAATGGGCCAGCTAAAATGCAACCTTTAGTAAACTGTACTTGATCTTAGCCAAAAGGCAGAGAAGTGATCCCTTAGTAAACTGAAAGGTGATCCCCAGGCCTGAGGCCCCATGCAAAGAAGTTTGAACACTGATGGACACAAAATATGTTATTTAATGTCAATTTCTGCAAAGACACATTTAAGCAACAAAATATACATTTCTCAACCTCTTAGAATTTGTTTTATACATTAACAAATACAATGTGCCACCATAGCAATAAATTAAATGTACACTATTTACATTACATAGGCAGTCAGGGTCTACAATTCACCTCCTCACTAAGAGGAAAGAAGGAAAAGTCATCGTCACGGGGATCACTTCCAACATAAACTCCTTAGGTTCTATCACACCGGAATCTCTTCACATGGAGACATCAGCACTCCCTGAGCTAACAAGGGAGAGTTGGCACACATGCTAAGGAGTGGGAAGGGGGGTTTCACCCTTTCAAGCAGAAATGTCACAAAATCAAAGACGGTGACAATTAAATTCCAGTCTGACAGCCAAACACCTTTCCCCAGGGCTGCTAAGACAAAGGACAGAGCCACTGCCTGCTAGCCTCACTAGATAGGGCTCTGCTGCCCTTCACCCTAGGGACTTCTTCCCAAGGGGGCACCTGGCCCCTCTGAAAAGAGAGGGATGTGAGGTTGGGGTGGGAAAACAGCTAATGGCAAATCAGATTCCAGGGCTTGAAAGAAAAATGCCCCTCACTGCCCCTCACCAGACTGCAGGAACAGCGTGGCAAACTTCATTGAGCAGCCCTTGGCTTTGATCAAGGGGTAGCTGGAGTCTGGGGAAGGAGCCGTGAGGTTCTCGGCATGGTAGCCTGGCCTGCTCCCTGCCAGCCCCTGGAGTCGTAAGATCTACTTGAACCCCCAACTACTCCCCCACAACAGATCAGTCTCTACTCACTAAGATACAATGAAAAAGGTAGTGTTTGAGCTGGCACCTTCAAGGGTCCAGGGTAAGGAAAGAGAAACAGGCTATGTCCCACTTTTATCAACCACCTTCATTTCTGAATCAAGAAGGGCTGGGGTGTAGCTCAGTGGTAGAGCCCTTGTCTAGCATGCATGAGGACCTGAGGTCCGTCCCCAGCACCACAAGGGGGTGGGGGGTGGGGGTAACCAGGGAGAAATGAATAGTTTCCTTTTACTGCCTTCCATCATATTTTAGAACAAAGAAGCCAAGAGTGGCTGGCTGCACCTTTGCCCTGGCCTCTGACCCTGAAGAACTAAGGAACAGTTTGTCAGAATCCCTTTCCCTCCCTGTTTTCTTTGCTCGAGCTGCATCCCAAATGTGGGACCCTTGGTGACCAATCTAAGAGCTCCCTCACCCCGGAAAACCGCAGACAGGTCCCATCAGCACACGTCCACTGCTTGCCTCTCCCAGCCAGAGCTGAGGGCCCAGCCAATGAGGAAGGGACCCAGGCCTAGGAAATGCAGCTACTTGCTCTACCAACCATGTAGCTGGTGCAGAGATAAGAGCCTTGGGTTGTGGGTTCTAGTCCTAGCTTCCACTAGCTAGCTGTGTGACCTCAAGCAGGTTCTTTGCCCTCACTGGAGCTAAGGTTTCTCATCTAGACATCAGCATGGCTGGATAAGATGCTAAAAGGAGCCAGAAGGCTTGAGCATCAAGATGATCCCCACAAAGCTGAGTATGTTCCAGGAAACACTGTTTGACATTCATTACCACAGACACAAACTCTGGCTAAGACCTTCCATCTCAAGCTTTTCTGCATCTTCTTTTAAACATCAACGGAGCTAGAAGCATCTGTGTGCCCCACGGTGCCTGGAAAGTATAGTTTCTGCAGTGAGTCAGGTGGCCTCAGGGGTAGAGATATGAACTCCTGATGAAGGTCACATTGGAAATGCCCCAAATATCACTATGAGCACCATCTACACAGGTCTGGGCCCTAAGACTAAGTACAACAATACAAGGAAAGACACTGGGAGTCAGACTATGGGGGTCGAAGCCCTCCAGGAACTTGAAACGCTGCCCACAGCCCAGAAGAATGAAGGGAGAAAGGACCCCATCCTGCTCCTCTTCCCCCTCAGCATGGGGACCCCAGGCAGACTGATGGTGCACACACTGGAAACCACAGGATGGGCTTTCTTGAGATGGTGAGGCATGACCCAGAGGGAGGGGGCATATCAGACCCTGCCCTGAGCACCCCAACAGTAGAACACAGAGTGCTCTGCACCTCTGTGGAGGCACACTTGTGCCTCCTGGTTCCTCTGGACATACCCTGCCATCCTGCCCAATGGCCTGGAGGCACTGCCAGGAGGTGGGGACTGCAGAGGGAGCAGCCAGAGCAGTGCTGACAGGAAAATATGAGGTTCCCCAATATGACAGCATGAGAACAGCTTGGAAACCCCAGAGGACTCCAGACTATAGTGCAACACAGCACAACCACCAAGCATCTGTAAATACTGGCTACTCAAAGAGGTGAGCCAGAATCCTGTAAGAGTTTTCAAAGAAAATACAGTTTGACCTTTCAAGTTCCTTCAGAAACTCAGCCAACAGAACGCTGCCAGAATCCACAGGCCTCAGTCTAGCAATGGGTGCCGCTACACTGACTTTTAATAAAAGCTAAACAGACATTTTGTTGACCTTCTAACCAGAATAAATCTTACCAAACTAGTATTGTATGTAACCACATTTTTCAAATAGGGTGAAGGGGGGATGCCCCCAGGCTGTAAATAGGATCCAATATGAAAATAAGGAACAAAAATATCAAAGGTTTGCCCTAATGGAAAAAGCAATGGAGAAATAGTCACACAACGTCAGTCCAAAAAATGTGTCCCATTTCTATGCTTTGGCTTGTTAGTCCAGATCCCTGTTACAGATAAAAGCACTTGATTGGAAATCTTGTCATCTGTTCATTAAAGGAGGGAGCCTAGCCTGCATAACCCCAGCAGGCCTGTCCCAAAGGCCCATATGCACTTGAGGCTGGAAAACCTCCAAAGGTCTGCTGTTCAGGCTCTTGTGTTTTACTTGGCAGACACCCCACCCTAAACCTAGCAGCAGAAACTCCCTGCAGACTTGGACAGGTGAAGAGCCAGCAGGGCTGCTCTCCAGAACAAACTGGCTCATCATCCCAGAGAAGGTGGCACTGGGGAGGGGTGCAGGCAGCATGCAGTATCTGAACCACAGCTAGATGGGGCCTGGCTTGCAGGAATCCTACTGATGTGACAACCGCCTAGATACCTTCATTTGGAGAGGGAAGAGAAAGACTGAGGGATGGAGCCCCTGACAGCCAGAAGAAGCCCCCAAGGCAATGCTGTCCACTCCCCAGCAAAGGGCAGGGAGGTGCATGATCACCAAGGGACGTTATGTTCCTCCTCGCACACCTAAGTTCAACCCCTACACATTGGCTTGCCTAGAACCTGCCAAGCCATCCCCTGCTACCCCTTTCCCTCTCTTATAAATGGGTGGTTTAAATCATCATTTACGTCCTCCTTGAACCTCTATGAGCATCAGAAATATGGATCCCACAGACCCCGGCTGAGCCCTTGGGCCCTGAGGTTATCAACCAATGATTGCCCCACCACTGGCTCATTCTTTTTCCCTGAATTCCTTCTCATTCCTGGCTTCCCCCTCCTTCAAGGGGAAAAAATTATCTGCTCAAAAAGGAATGATTGCCTGCGGCTTCTTCCATAGCGAGGATAATCAGAACCTGCATGAAATTAAGCAGGACAGAAAGTTCCAGCTACAGTCAAGGAAGTGTAAAGCACTGGTCCCAAACACATCTGCTCTGTCTTGGAGATTCCACTTGCTGAAGCCTGGCTCAAGGCGCACTGACAGCGGGAATGGAGCAGCCCTCAGCCAGTGCCAACAGATGGGTCCAAAGTACTTAGCACAGGCCAGGGAGGTGTTTGTGGAGCTCCAGAGATACAGGAACAAAAGAGCTGTTTTTATCAGGACAGCCTCAAGGATGCTACAAATTTTGGCTCTGGGGAAGCAGCCCCTACACCTCTACTCCACTCATGGGTGGTGGTAAAGCTCCTTCCTACCATACTCAGGAGGGCACTGCACTGTGACCAAGGACAGATGGGGGCCATCTTATGTTCTGCGGTCTTCTCTGCTCCCCACCTCACCACTCTCTCTGCCTCTGAAGCAGATGAGCTCCCCTATCTCTGGCTGAGCCCCATACTTAGAGCCCCATTTCCCCAACTGTCTTTCCTACAAACAAAACAAGTTGGCAAATGACCCAGACAGACACCACATTGGGAGGTCAGGAGCAAGGGAGCCTCCAGGAATAAGGTCTTGTCCAGAAATGAAGGTGTGTTGGTGAAGAGCCCAGCAGCACTGTGACCAGGTCAGGACACAGGACAGACAGCTGGTCCGGTGGGCCTGTCACGATCAGAGTAGTGGATGGCACCCCCAAACTGCTGGAATAGGAGCCTTCTGCAGGACAGAATCGGGGCTTCCCTGGAAGAGGCAAGGCAGGAGACAATGAGCACACATCTGGCAAAGAAAGCGGGGTAAACACACTCAGGACTAAGGGCGGGGACACATACAATGTCCCTGGCTGTGGCCCACTAACTACAGTCAGGAAGAGGACGCAAAACACAAGGGAGTCCAACATCATTCACACAGCCCCAGAAGTGGGGCATAAGCAGCACTTTGGTAAACAGAGGCACCCAAAGTCCATAACAGATGGTGGAGGTATTTTTTCCGTAACAGGTCTAACATAAAATGGGCTCAGCTATACCCTTCCCCTTGGACCCATATGGACTCAGATCACTGGGAGCCCCAGACAGGGAGAGTTGGGGAGAGGGTCAGACACTCTCTGGTGACTTCATGAGCAGGAGTTCAGGCCTGACGGACAAGTGGACTCATGCCTTGGTCAAGGACACAAGGAGGGAGGGAAAGGCTGCCTGAGAGCAGGAAAGGCAGGAAGAAGCTGAGAAGCATTTCCCTCGGGAGGAGGTGGGCCCTGGGCTGCCTCTTCTGCCTGGGAGATCTACATAATGAGTTTGCCCCCATCTCATGGGCAACCCATCACACCCACCGCATTAGCACCTTCTTCCCCTCACAGACGTGGGGAGGCCCATCATAGAGGCTTCAGGGCCGAGGCCACTGTGGGGACTTCCCCAGATCCAGGGTCTCTCTGGCCATTCTCAGGTCACAAGGCTCTTGGTACCATGCTCTCCCCTCATGGCCACCCCAGGACAAGCACTCACCCACCTTGGATAGGAGAAGAATTCTTCATTCACATTAGTGACCCTGTTTCAGGAAACATCTGTATGAGTTTTAAATAACCAGACAACAATCTGCTTGACCCTCAGCTTCTGTGTGCTCTGCTCTCAACAATCTGATGACCTCAGAAAGGGCACAAGACAAGGCCCAGGGAGCCAGAAATTCATGACTCACATGTGGGCGTAGCTGTGCCCAAGAGTGTGGCTCTGATGTAGGAAGTGTGGCAAAGACGGCTGGTAAGCCCCTGGCAGGTGCCTCCACCATATAAAGACAGTCAACATGACCCCCACATGGGGCCAGAGCTGTCTTCTCTCCACCTCCCTTAGGGGACCCCCACGTAGTATCTGAGATGCGCTTCCCCTGCAGCCTTCAGGAAGGCAGGCTGACTCTGGAGGAGACTGGGACAAGGAGCTGCCCCCACACCCTGGATCCTTACCGCACTGGAGCTGGCGTGGCTGAGCTTATCAAAGCGGAATTTCAGGTTTGATCTCGGGGAATTTCTGCTTTTGGCATCTAAGAAAAGAAGAATATCCATGAAAAGGAAGTGCATCTATAGAGGTCATTCTGGCTGAGTAGAGTGGTGAGGAGAAAGAGATTCCACCTCTCCTCACGGCATGCTAGCTGCTAAACACAGGTCATTTTAAAAAATTAAACTTACAGGCTTACAAGTAGGTAAATTATATTCAGCAAAGATAATGAATACTCAAAATTCACTTTCTCGTTATTTTACTATGCTTTACTATTATTATATGTTCTCTTCTATCTGCTGTATCATTCAGGGACATCACGGTGGTAGCTTAAAATCAGTCATGACAGGCGTATTTACACCACAAAAACTGGCCAATGCTACAAATCAGAGCTTGACTTATAATTTGTTGTCTAGACTTAAGAAACTATGGAGAGGTCCTGAGTTCGATCCCCAGCAACAAAAAAAAAAAAAGAAAGAAACTATAGAAAAATCATAATGTGGGTTAAACTTTTCAACTGTGTTGTGTAAAGCCAGGTGTGGTGGTGCACACCTGTAATCCCAGGAAGGCTGGGGCAGAAGGATCACAAGTTAGAACCCAGTCTAGGCAATTTAGCAAATTACCAAAACCTTGTTTCAAAATAAAGAGTGGAGACGTAGCTCAGCATAAAGACTCTAGGTTTGATCCCCCATACTGCTCAAAAATAAAAATTTAAAAAGTGTTGTATCTGAAAAAAAAAAAAAAAAAGTGTTGTATCTGCAGCCATTACGTTGTGAACATCAAAAGACTGAGTAAATATTCTTCCAGTATTTGAAAACTATCCTCCAATTCAGCAAAGAAATTGCTCATATCACCCACACAGGAATAAAGCTCCCTTAGTGTAAAATATTCATTTACATAAATTATATTCATCAACATTCATGTTGAAATCACATTTGTGATCTGCAACATTATGCTGGCTATGATACAAAAGTTAGAGAAATACCAACGGAAATGTCCTGTGAAAAATCAATTGGACATATGAGATTTAAATAAGGAATGTTGTATATTTTATCATTATTTGTAAACTGTGCTTCAGATTCATTATATCAGTAAAATTCACAATAACTGTGCATATGTGTGGGTGTATAACGGAGGAACACTTTTTATCATGAGAAATATTTTTATTAATTTATTATTTTTATTTTATTAGTACATGTTTATAGTACATGAAGTTTACATTCATCTTGTGGAGTGGATACATGTGCATAATATAGCTTATTTCTGTTTTTTTAATCCCCTTCCTACCCATCTCTCTCTCTCTCTCTGCCTCTAAATCCTCCTTCCCCATTTTCATTCTCATTATTATTTTTAGCTCATGTGTATGAAACATGATATTTACATTCATTGAGATTATTAGGCTTCTGTACATGGCATAACTTTTTTTTTTTTTTTTGGTACTGGGGATCTAACTCGGGTCCTTGCACTTGCAAGGCAGGCGGCAGAACCACTGAGCTAAATCCCCAGCCCTACATGGCATAACTTAATTCTACTTACTTCCCCTTCCTGTCCCCCCTCTCCTCTCACCCTCAGTCTCCAGGACTCTTTCCCATTTATAAAAGTTCTAACCCCTATCTCCTTATATCCTTTTTTTTTTTTTTTTGGTACCAGGGATCAAACTTAGGACCTTACACTTGCAAGGCAGGCATGGTGCCACTGAGCTAAATCCCCGGCCCTCCTTCTATCCATTCTTTATTATGTTCTTTGTTTATACTTTGTCTCACTCAAATGAGAGATACCATATGGTATTTAACCTTGTGTGTCTGGTTTATTTTATTCAACTTTATATTTTCCAGACACATTCATTTTCCCACAAATGTCTCAAATGTATCCCTCTTTATAGTCGAGTAGTATTCCATTATGTACAGATACCACATTTTTCTTTATCCGTTCATCTGTTAATGGGTATAACAGCTGCTTCCAGGATTTAGCTACTATGAATTATGCTGTTATACACATGGGCATGCATGTATCACTGTAATATGATATCTTTAGCTCTTTGGGGAAGATATCTAAAAGGGGAATAGCTAGGTCATACAGAATTTCTAATTTTAGTTCTTTGAGAAATCTCCTGATTTCCATACTAGTTTCCATAATAGTTGCGCTAGTTTACCACCAACAATGTAAGAGGGGTTCCTTTTTCACTGCAGCCACACCAGCTCTTGTTATTCTTGGGCTTCTTAATGATTGCCATTCTTTCTGGTGTAAGATACATTCTTAAGAGTTATTCTATCTCGAATCTATAAAGAACTTAAAAAGATCAGACCTCCCAAATTTAAAGACCCAATCCAAAAATGGGCATCTGAAATGAACAGACATTTCTCAGACAAAGAAGTAGAAATAGCAAATAAATACATGAAAAAATGTTCAACATCACTGGTCATTCGAGAGATGCAAATGAAAACAACGCTGAGATTCCACTTCACTTCAGAAAGAATGGCTGCTATCATGAAATCAACCAATAACAAATGCTGGCGGGGCTGTGGGGAAAGAGGAACCCTGCTCCACTGCTGGTGGGAGTGTAGACTGGTGCAAGCACTGTGGAAATCAGTATGGAGATACCTCAAAGAACCAGGACTGGAAGTCCCATTTGACCCTGCTATTCCACTGCTGGGGATCTTCCCCAAAGAATTAAAAGAATCATACCACAGTGATATATGTGCACCCATGTTCATAGCAGCATAGTTTTTGATAGCTAAAACTTGGAAACAGCCCAAATGCCCATCAACTGGAGACTGGATAAAGAAAATGTGGGGTTTTTTATAAAATGGAGTACTACTCAGCCATCAAAAATGAGAAATTAGAGACATTTATAGCTAAGTGGATGCACATTGAGGCGATACTCTTAAGTGAAATAAATAGGACACACATGAATAAATTCCGAATAGTTTCTCTGGTGTGAGAAACTGAAAGTGTAAATAAGGACTAAATGTATAATAGGTAATGTGAAATAGGAAGAAAAGGAGCAAAGGGAAAGGAAGTAGGAGGGCTAGGGGAAAGGATAGAAGGGAATGGGATTAATATGAGAAAATGGAAAAATAGGAACAAAATCTTTGTAAATAGGGAGGACTGGAGGGTTGAAGGGAGGGCTGGGCAAGGGTGAAAAATAAGAACCAAGAGAGACTATGTAAAGGTGCAAATTTCCAATGATGAATGTCATTATATTGCATACCTAAAATGGACCAATGATTAGAATGAATAATTGATAATGTAAAATAGGAAGAAAAGGTCCAAAGGGGTAGGGGTAGTGGGAGGGACAGGGAAAAGGAAAGAAGGGAAAGGAAAAATGTTGAGAAATGGAAAAAATGGAAATAAAGTCTTTGTAAATAGGGAAGGGTGGAGGGGGTGAAGGGAAGGCTAGGAATGGGGAAAAAATAAGAACCAAGATGCATTATGTAAAGGTACAATTCCCAATGAGAAATGTAATTGTGTTGTATACCTACAATGTACCAATAAAAGAATTTAATATTAAAAAAAAAGAGTTACTCTGATTTGGGGCCGGGGATTTAGCTCAGTGGTTCTGCCGCCTGCCTCGCAAGTGCAAAGTGCAGAGTTTGATCCCTGGTACCCCCCCCCAAAAAAGAGTTATTCTGATTTGTATTTCTCTAATGGCCAGAGATGTTCAACATTTTTTCATATATTTGTTGGTGATAAGTACTTCTTCTCCTGAAAAGTGTCTGCTTGTTTCACTTGCCCATTTCTTGATTAGGACTTTTTTTTTAGGTGGTCTAATTTTTTTTAGTTCTTAATATACTCTAGATATTAGTCCTCTGTCTGAGGAAAAGCTGGCAAAAATGTTTTCCCATTCTGTATGTTGTCTCTTCACCCTACTGAGTCCTTTGCTGTGCAGAAGCTTTTGATGTAATTCCATTTGTTGATTTTTGTCGTTTTTTTCTTATGCAATTGGAGTTCTGTTTTAAAAAATACTTTCCTACACTTATGACTTCAAGTGTTTTAACTATTTTATAGTTCAGTTTCCCCATATGTAGGGTGAAGATAAGAACATAGGTCTCTCAAAGTTGGTGGACAGATGAAATGAGTTGGCAGAGCTGAAGGACCTAAAACCTCTGAGGAAGAGTGGGAACTGGCCAGGACATGGTGCCAGAGGCACCTACTCCATGAGCACAAATCAGGGCACATCGTGCACACCGACACATGCCACTGACCTGTGGGACTCCGACTCATGATGATGGGGGTGGCGGCTGCCCCCAGGCTGGGGCTCTCGCTGCTGGGGGACTGGCTGTAGAAAAACACGTCCTGCTTGAAAGGTGAGGTTGTGGACGGCTGGCTACTCTGGGGAGAGAGGCCGGGTGAGTGAGACAAGTGCACCCTCAGCAGTGCCACAGGAGTCCCTGCCCGGGCAGGCCTGAGAGGCCCCCAAGCCAATGGTGACCACTGCTTCCCTCTTCCACACTTGGATCTGTGCTTTCCTTCCTGCTGCTTCAGCCCTGGATCCAACCTCTGCCCCTCCAGGAGGGGCCTTAGACCCAAGCCCCAGGCTCATGGGGCACTAACCCCTTACCTCCCCAGCCAGGGTCCCCATGGCAAGGACACAACGCAGCCTGGCCCTGTTCCTCTACTGCTGCTGTTATGCCACTCCAAGAGAGAGCCCTCATGCATTGCTCCCAGGAGATGGTGACAGCTACCTGAGCCACTTCGTGTTTCTGTGCCTCCATTTGATCCCCACAGACAGAGCAGGGCTTTGTGCACATTGCTATTTTAATGCACAGTGTGGCCAGCTGGGTGCAAAGTGCACTCCCCAAGTTGGACAGGCACACTTACCCCACTGTCACACTCCTCTATGGCCTCGCCCTCCCCTGCAGTGCTGCTGAAGCTGCTGGTGCTGGAGGAGGAGCGGGAGATGTTGGCCCGGCCATTCTCCTTCAACTTTATGAAGGGCCTGCAGGAAGGAGAAGAGGGGCAAGCCCTGGTTACCTGCCACCAAGACCTTCCTCAGCTCCAGGCCTCCCCAGACCAAGAGCAGAACAGCCCAGAAGAGACCTGAACTTGCCCACAGCAGCTCTCTGTACCCCTGCTTGCCAGCCTTTGTGTTCCAGAGAGTTCCAGAGGTAAGAGGCAGTCACTCCTGGCTTGTCTAGAGCCAGAACAAATGTTCCAGGCTCTAAATAGCTACAGCCAGTCTTTCCCTCCCCTCACTTTCTTACTTCTCCTTGTTGGGGCAAATTTCTGGAGAGCTGGGATTGGATGAGGTCTCAGACTTTATCTCCTGAGAAGAGTGTGCACCATCTGGAGTCTTGGGGGTGCTGGATGCACTGTCACTGAGAAAGAGAGAATGAAGAGGAGTGAGACCATGGAGCCAGCCCTAAGCCTTTGGTCCACCTGCAGACCTGAGACGGAGCTCTGACTATGGGGCGCAAGTACCCCATACAAAGTGCAGCTGCCCAGAATTCTTTTCCCACACCAGCTCCTGAAACTGCAGTAGACAACAGGGTTTTATGCTCCCTATGGTAAGGACCTCTCTAGGTTCAAGGATGGAGAATTCAAGGGTGGCTTCATGGCTTTTAGCCCAAGTCTCCACATTCCCCCAAGCTGGCTGTCCCAAATGGGTCAAGAGAGGACCCCACAGAGAACAGAGTGAGTATTCCCACAGGGAACAGGGGGCTCTGTTCAAGAGAAGGCCCAATACACAGAATTCCTATAAGGCTCCAGGAAGTCTGCCTGCAGTATGACTCTGGGAACACTCTACATATAAACTATAATATCAGCCCCCTGGGTCCATGTGGCAAGGTGGCCCTAGGTGCTGGGGAGCAAAAGGCTGCTCTTAGCACAAGAGTCCAAAAGTTCCCTTCTCTTGAAGTTCAACTCTGTGCCACCTGCTGGGGACATGACTACTCTGTCCTCAGTGCACTTTTTACAATAATAGCACTATTGAGATAAAATATACATGTCACACAACTCGTTCATTTAAAATGGGCAATTAAATGGTTTTTTGTATATTCACACAATTGTGCAACCATCACCAAAGTCCAATTTTAGAACATTTTTAGACCCCCTAGAAGAAAGCCCAGCCCCATCTGCAATCACTGCCCATCCTTCCTCCCCTTCACCCTCTGGCAACCACTGACCTACTTTCTTTCTTTTTTAGTACCGGGGATCGAACTTGGGTCCTTGCGCTTGCGAAGCAGGCAGCAAAACCACTGAGCTAAATCCCCAGCCCCTGACCTATTTTCTGTATCTATAGATTTGCCTGTCTAGACATTTCATAGAAATGGAATCATACAGTATGTCATGGTCTTTGTGTCTGGCTTTTTTCATTAGCATAACGTTTTCAAAGTCCACCCATGTTGTAGTATGCATCACTACTCTAGTCCTTTTTATTGTAAAATAATATTTCACTTTATGGATAGACCATATTTATGGATAGACCATAAATGGACATTTGCACTGTCCCCATTCTGGGCCATTATGAATAGTGCCACAATGGATATGTATATTCATTATACTATTGTACTAGGTTTTATGGACAAGCGTTTTCAATTCACTCAGATATATACCTAGGGATGGAATTTCTGGGCCCTATGGTAACTCTGTTTAACCTGCTGAAGAACTGCCAGTTGTTTTCCAAAGCAGTTTGCACTATTTTACATTCCTGCCAACTATGAACAAGGGCTCCAATTTTTCATACCCCAATACTTGCTATTATCTGTTTTTATCACAGCTACCCTAGAGGTGCTAATTGCCTCAATGCAGCTTATGATGAGGTTGCTAGTGACCTCCTCACTGTCATTCCACACAGGGTTTTGGGTCTCTGTGCTAGACTTGCCTGCACATCAGACCCTAATGGAATTTCTGTCCTCATAGCTTCAGAGACCCTATTTTCTGCATCTTCTCCTCTCTTTTCCTTCCCAGCATCTTCACCAGTTCTCTATCCTCCACCTGCACTTGTATGCTAGTGCTCCACCTGCCCTCTCTAGGTGATCATATTCATTGGTTCATCTCTCTTAAACTAGCACTCGTACCCCAGTGTTATCCAACTCTTTCTCCAGCCAAGACCTCTGTCCAAAACTCAAGAGCTGGACACCTCTAGTGCTGGGTGGCCCATGAGACTCCTGTGCACAGGTTCCAAACAGAGCTTTTTGGTCTTTCTCTATAAACCTGCCCCTTGTCCCACATGCCCTAGCTTAGGGCATCGGACAACCACCCAGGGCCACAGGCAGACAACTTGCAAGTCCATCTAAATGTCTTCCTTCCCCTCATAGGACTGTGAGCTAGAGGGCTGGTGTGTGTCTTTGGCAGCTCTTGCTGAGCACTCAGAAGCACACCTAGCATATGGCAGGCACTCAATAAATGTTGCTTGCTGAATTAAAGAACAAATGAGCTCATCAATTAAAGGAACAGAAAGACAATTAAAAGAATAGGTTAAATTATATTATAATATGAAAGTTGCTAAAAAAAAATATCTATGACATTCTAGAAGTCCAGAAAGTCAATTAACTTTGCCTGGCAAAATCTGGGAAGGATTCCATAAGAGGGAGGCTTTGGATCTAAGGGTGTAGCTGCGTGATATAGTTATTGCCTAACATGCACAAAGCCCTGGGTTCTATCCCCAGTACAGCAAAAAGGACATCCTAGGGCCGGGGATTGAGCTCAGTGGCACTATGCCTGCCTCAAAAGTACAAGGTCCATGGCCCGGGGATTTACCTCAGTGGTTTCCCTGCCTGCTGCGCGAGTGCAAGGACCTGAGTTTGACCCCCAGTACCAAAAAAAATTCTTAAAGGACATCTGAATGAGAATTTTAAAAGAAGGCAAAGAAAGACAAGAACCCAAACACCATTTCTAGCCTAGGTCAAAATGTTGCCAAGAACAGCTTTGGAGTTCCATGTAAAGAATGGCCATATTGGGCTCAGTGGTTAAAGAGGTGAGTGGCAGGCCATGCAGGTGCCTAAGGTGAGCTGGGGTTTAAAGGGAAGCCATCTCCTGAAGCCAAGCCAAGCTCCCTACCAAGGGTGGGCACCTGACTGCTATTAAGGTGCAGACAGCTGACAGACTCCAAGTTGGGCTGGAGTAAGGCCCCTTGCAGTTACCATCGTGTCCGGCTGTCCCCCTGGCCTTCAGAGCCTGTGTGCAGGCGAGGAAACAGCCCCGACCGCCGCTTGATGGGGCTCCTAGACTGGTTCTTCACTGTCACCACTGCCACCGGAGGCTGCCAAAGAAACCGCCAAAGTGAGTGAACACAGCCCAAACCCAAGCCTCCTTCCTTTCCCCCTGTCTGGTCTGTGATGGCTCGCTCCTGTTTCTGCAGGAGATCTCAGAAAACACCAAGACAGCTAGGAAGGGCGGGGTCGATGTAATAGGAGCTGAGACCCCAGGACTCAAGCCCACTGGCAGCCTCTTTTCCTGAGTTGTGAAAGCCAGGCCCCTGACCCCAGGTAATGATCCAACAACTGCCACATTCTTGGGAGAGCATGGGGTCAGGGCCACCATATGGGAGCCCCCACATATCATGAAGGTCATGATGATTCAGGGGTCACAGACTGAGAACCACAAAGCTAGAGAGACCTTGGAGTGACCTGGTTCAACCTTTCATTTCACCAATGAGGAAGCTAAGGCCCAGGGAGGGGAGGTGATTTTGCCATAGTCAACTAGCAAATCACTGGCAGAATGAGGACAAGAACCCAGGGCTCCAGATGCTCCATCCATTGCTCATGAACAAGTGGTCCCAGGCAGGAGTCACAATATTGACACAGAATGAGAATCACAGAGCAGGCCCACATGCAGCAATAGGCAGTGTGGAGTCAGCCATGGTTTCTGCTTTGAACAGCTGCCTGGCCTCACAGGTGCACAGTGGAGTGGTGAAAGTTTGAGGAAGGAGAGGTAGGAGCCTGAGCCAATATTTAAGCCCACTAGGATTCTAACCTAGCCCCCAATTTCTGCTATGCACATACTGCACAACCACAGACAAACGGCAAAACTCGTTGGGCCTCAGTCTCCTCATCTACAGAATGGAAACAAATCCCTGCTCTGCTCATACCATGAACTTTCTGGGAAACAAAGTGACAGGTATAAAAATATTTGGCAAATCAAATTAATTATGCAAGGTCATTTATAATAAGAATCATCAGTATCTTGGTGAATCTGTCCATTATTTAAAAGAAGAAGAAAAGGATAGCCTACTCCAAAGCTACTTCTTTGGTTCATTTATAAACAGACCAGCTGTTAAAATTGTAAGGGAACACAAGAAATCAATCCAGCAGCTGCTAGATGATGCAAAGAAGAATAAC
>NW_004624786.1:5540579-5599172 GCF_000247695.1 Heterocephalus glaber | reverse complement strand
TTTGCAAATAGGGAAGGGTGGAGGGGGTGAAGGGAGGGCAAGGGAAGGGGGAAAAAAATAAGAACCAAGAGACTCATGTAATGGTACAAGATCCCCATGATGAACGTAACTGTATTTTATACCAAAAATGTACCGATCAACTTAATGGGAAAAAAAAAATTAAAAATATATAAATAAATAAACGGACCAGCTATATAGTTCTCTCATCTGCCCAGGATCTGATGCAAGTCAGTCAGGCTGAGTTCATAGGCCCACGCAGCCTCTCTCTTTGGGAACTGTACATGTGGTAATGAAGAGAATAAACCTGGAATCAGGCAGACCTGCATTCAAATCCCAGCTCTTCAGCTTAGCTGGGTGGCCCTTGGCAAGTTACTTAACTTCTCTAGTAGCTGCCTGAGGCAGCTTGGGACAGGGATTAGGTAAGATCTTGTCTATGAGTAACTTAGTTCAGTGCTAGGTGAACTGCAAACTGAAGTGGCTACTGCTATTATTAATAATAACAAAGAATGGGCACCCTTCTCCCAGTCATAAGTCTCAAGGCCCTGGGCAGGAAATTGTACCCCATACCATTTTGCAGGGTTGGAGACTAGGTGGTCAAGGAAAGTCACAGGACAAGTGCGTTTTTATTGCAGGCCAACCCCAGGAGCTACCTGAGACAGAGGCTCCAAAGATCATTATCAGAAGGCAGAAGCTGGATCCCAGGCATTCTGTTTCTGTCAGCCAGCTTGCCCTGCTCAAGTTCCTTAGCTCTCCTAAATAGGTTTTGTGGGAACACTCCCTGGCCCTACATGATAGCCCAGGGTCTTCTGTACTCACCGAGAAGGTAGTCTTGGTGACTTCCATGCTGTTGTGAACGATGCCCCCACTGAGGCTGCCAGGGATGCTTCCGCTGTGCAGCTTCCTCTGGCTGCCTACCATGGTTTCCATGGAGTGGCTGCGCACACGGATGGCCCTCTGAAAGGAGAAGGGAGGGGTGCAAAGGCCCTGCAAGTCAGCACCCAGTTCCCTTGGAGAACCCTGTCCTTGCCATGTGTGCATTCATACATGCACGTGTGCACACACATGCAACAAGCACACGCACAGTCACAAAGACCCATGCCACAGTCACTAGAGTTTACAGAGTTTTCCCATATTCTATCCCATGCTCTGGTGAGGCAGTATGTCAGGCAGGGAGCCTGAGGGGTCCAGGCTCCAGTTTCCTACAAGGTGGGCCATCCTACAGGTAAGGGAAGTGAGGCATGGGGCTCAGCAGACCTGGTGACACTGGTCCAGCTATCAACTTTCTCCTCTGTAAAATGGGAATCATACATTACACAAAGGATTAAGGTGGGGATTTAACACAGTCAGGCTCTGGACTGCATGTTGACTCTCTTTTCACAAAACTCAATCAACTTCTTTTCAGATGTCTATATTGGACCTTCTTCTGCTGTCATCCCAAAGTGCACTTTGTAGAGCTGGGCCTACACTTGCCCTTGGTGAAACTGCATGAGCCGTTCCTGCTCATCCATGCATCAAATGTGCACCAAGCCCTCCCTTGTGCTTGCAGGGACTGCAGATACACTTCCATTCCAAGCTGTTGTCTGCATGGCTGCTGAAAGAGATGTGTATTCAGACAGCCACAGGTGCACAGTCTCTGGGGGCACAGAGTTGCTCAGGGTCATGAAGCCTTGTACCCACTTAGGACCACCAGAGAGTAAGGGGCAAGCTAGAAAACAGTGGAGTGTCAAAGAGAAGATCACCAGAATGGTCAGGATTATCACAATGCATGAGAGGACGAGAAGAAAGCTAAAGCACAAGATCACTGAGCCCGAGGTGGGGATGGACCTGGGGTGACAGCCACGCTCTCGGACTGTTTTATAAGGTGGCACAGCTCTGCACAGGACCACAGGGGAGTGGTTTTGGTGCAGCAGAGCTCAGCTCCACCTAAGGGAAGGTCTCCTGCCACATAAAGTTAAAGACTGAGAAGAGTCTGGCTCCCAGACATGTATGATCCTCACTTCGACATTCTAGCATTCTGGGAAGAGAAGGTTCTCTCCAGTGACCTCCAGACCCTTGCATCATCAATCTTTGGCCATCCAATCACTTAATAATAGAGCCAGTGGCCATGCAACTCAGCAGTCAAATGCACAAAAGCCTTAGGGTTGCGCTGCCAGCATTTATACCACCTAGGCTCTCCATTCCCTCACCCACTAGCTGTGTACCCTGGTAAGGTTACTTAGCTTCTCAGAGATGTGTCTGTGATATGGGATGGAGGATGTCTACACTATGGGGCTGTCGTGAGAATACATATGATGCTTTTAAAAGGAGCCAAGTGTACTGCAAGGAATTAGTAAATGTGGGTATTCTTCCTGTTAAAAACAAGCATTTTCACAAGGACCCGAGTTCAATCCCTGGTACCAAAAAAAAAAAAAAAACCAAAACCAAGCATTTGGGGGCTAGGGATTTAGCTCAGTGGTTCAGCTGCCTGCCCCACAAATGCAAGGTCCCGAGTTCAATCCCGAGTACCCAAAAAAACCCAGCATTTGTCACATGGTTCCCATGTGTCCAGCCCCATACCAGGAACCAGAACTGCGGTCCAGAGGCCAAAGAAGGGTGAGATGTGGCCCTGCCTCAAAGGACCACAGAAGGCATAGTCCTAAGACTGGAGCAATGCCCCGAGACCCAGGGCCCCTGGGGGTGCTCTGTTATTAATGGTTCACATACAAGTATCCTCTGCCACAGGCGCTCTTTGCTGGCAGAGCTAGTCTAGTCTAATATTCTCCTCCTCCATGGGACATAGGAGTAAGTCATGATCAGTCTAAGGCTGTCACTTAATACAGCCTCTGGTCAGTAGAGTATTTTTTTTTTTTTGGTACCAGGGATCGAACTCGGGTCCTTGAGCTTGCGCAGCAGGCAGCGAAACCACTGAGCTAAATCCCCGGCCCTGGTCAATAGAGTATTGAGGGAATGTCTGCTAGGGGTTTGGGGGAAAGGCTTCCTCCATGATTTCCAAAAGCAATGCACCTGAACTCCCAGCAGCCATCTTGGGACCACTCCAGAGGAGCACACTGACCAGCTGCAGATGGCAGAGGGAAGGAAGGAAAAGCTGGATGCCCATGACCAACTGAGCCACACTTTGCCTGTATCTTCTCGTCCTGTGAGCTAATGGGCTTTCCTCACTGTGATAGAGTCTATCAGGAAAGGGTATTCTCAAGAGCCTGGCATGAAGGACCAAGCCATGGCCTGCTCCCTTCCTTTCTTGACTTAGACCCCACACACACCCCATGTGCCAGCTGACAGGTATCTCCTTACAGCATCCAAGGAAGGGCTCAGTCTCTGGCAAGGTGGTCCCAGCAAGACAACATAAACACCACTCCCGTCCCAAGTCTCCCTGGGACCTCTCAAGGCCAGGAACTCTCCCAGCTTGGAAATACCCTGCCTGCCCTTCTATCCTGACAAGGAAAGCAGACTTGGGAAGGCCATCTGCAAATATGACAGCCCCTGAGATGAGATATGGAAGCTGAGGCATGGAGCCCACCAATCATGAACCCCTGATATCATCTGGCCTCTCTTGTCTGAGTCAAAGATGCTCCTAGGAAGATATCATCTCTCTCCCTTTCTTCACCACACAACAGAGTGGGCTCCACGGGCTCCCTTTGCAATGCTGACTTTTTACCCTTATCTACTTTTCTCACGCAACACCTAGCAACAGGGTTCCATGACCTGCCTGGAACATCAAGCACATTCAGTTTCTGCCATCACCGAAGCACCACGAAGTCACACATCCTCTAGAAAACTGAGGGCCAAGAAATGTGCCAGCACCCTGATGTGTCCTTGAATGAATAGTGAGGTAAGTTTTCAGAATCTTTACACTTCTTTGGTGCCTCATGTGTTGCTGCCACCACTATCATCATCAAAAGTGACATTTCAAACTAATCTTTTCCTTTTTTGCAGTGCTAAAAATAGAACCTAGAGCACTCACCCACAGCCCAACCCAAACTCATCACTTATGTTCTGATAAATTCCTTACTGTCTCTGTCCCAGAGAGGATTCCATGTAGGAAATAAACCCTGTGAGGTGGTATTTGGTCTGATGAGCTTCCAATGCTGAGGTACAGAGAAGACAAATAAGAAAAGGTTTCAAAAGGTAAATAAATGATGGCCCAAGGCCACAAAGCAGGTAAGAGATGGAGAGTGATCTAGGACCCAAACCCAGGATCCTGGGCTCCAGGTGAAAAGATTCCTGAATTCCCCAAAAGTGGTTCAGATTGAAAATATAATTCAACCCTCTAGTGAATTAATGTTGACTAGAAACCAGGAGGCTTCAGGGACTTCCCTAAAAAAACCTCAGAGGCTGATGTCAGGGAGGACAACATTTCCTCAAATGCCCTTGGTTCTGCTGTCAGAATCAGCGAGGTAAATGGGAGGAGACAATGGAAAATTCTGAGACTGAGCAGGATGGTAGGTAGTTTGCTGATTGAAGAAAACAGGAAAGGGGTGAATCCTAGTCTTCTCATTGCTCAGTAGGTGAAGCTCTCCAAGACATGTGTTGATACAGTGTGGTGAAGGTCCCTGGAGAAGGTGTCATGAGGATGACCTGACACAGTGTGCATCCAACACCTGGCATGAGACCTTCCCACTCAGGGCCAGCCCTCCTGCCCCAGTCTTAATGATAGAGGTGACGGCACTAAGCTCTAAAAATACTTGATTTCGATAAAACTGCCCAGTTTCACATTTCAATCTGATGGACAACTGTATAGATGCACTGGCCTTTTCAAGCCAGGGAGAAAAGTCAGAAAGGAAGAAGAAAAAGAAGAGTGATGGTGATGGGAAAGAAAGGCAGGAGAGAAAACAGGCCTGTGAGGCCTTTGCATTGGCTTTAGGAGGGCTCCAGTGGCCACACGGACTGTCCCTCTCAGTCCCTTGTCTCTCCCTGGCAAATCACACCTTCTTCTGTGCACCAAGCTGTAATCTCACCAAATTTCTAGACCTCTTGAGCCAGTCTATTCAATTATTTCATGTGACTGTCCCTTGCTGTCCTGAGACTCTGCGGACCTTCTAGCTTATCGTCTCTGGCTCCATCACCCTCCCTCAGTCACTATGGTCTCCCAGCCCTCAGCACAGCTCACTGCTTGCCTTTGAATAAGCGCTCCTTTGAGGGGGTGAGGCGAGGGAGATGGCACTGCTTTCTCATTACCTACACATGTCACTTCATCTCCGCCCCAAGTTTGAGCACCAGTTAGTACCACAAAGGGAGTAATTCCTTGTCAACCACACTACTCATCTCCATACAAGTGGGTTTCTGAGTCATCTCAATTTAACAAACTCAAGGGAGAAAAATCAAGGAGATGAACACCAAAGGGGACATGCCTATCTGAATCAGGCAAGTACCAGAGGTAGGGGCTCTTGGAGTCAAAGATGTGAATTTTCTGCCTACTGAGCTTCTCAATCTGGGAGAACTCTGAGATCCGGTGCTCTAGCAGGGCAAATATGAGACAGAAGGTGATCGCTGTACTCACACAGACCATGGGTGTAAACGGTGAGCTAAGCGGCACAAAGCACAAGGCCTGAACTATCCCTCACTCCGTCCCCAGAGGCAGCAGGGCCATCCTAGAACTATAACTTCCTGTCTCTGGAAGAAAAGGAGGGAGCAAAGATGCCAAAGGCTAGGGATTCTGCCCAACCTGCTGGGCTCTATCCACCATCACAGGCACTGCTTGGGCTTCCCCTGCCTGCCAGGGATGTCTGTGGCCTCTCCTGCCACTAGGGGTCAGGTCAGACCAACACATTAACTATCAGAGTCCCTCAAAGGCTGGGAAAAATGATCCTGCTTGCTGTGGTCCCCTTCTGTCTTCCCTGTCCTTGTCCTTGTCCTTGTTCTCCATTCCCACTCCTGTACAATGAGGTCAGTGCAGAGCTGAGCAACTTCAGTGTTTCTAAAAACACAGTACACATGCACTTTATGCCCATATTACATGGATACAACATGTATTGTCTGTCATGTTTCATTACAGATCAGTAAAAACTTGGTGAACAGCTGGCAGGGGCTGAGAATGGCATTTCAGAACAATAGTCTAGAGATCAACACCTTTCAAAGATGAGTGATTTACAGCTCCTTTATAAACAAAACTCCCAAGAAGTCATCCACAGACCCACACACACACACCATGGGCTCCATTTGCAACGCTGACTTTGTACTTTATCTACTTGTCCCACACAAATACCCTTTAATTGTGAGTCATCACTGCTGAAGTTTAGACTTTATCATTGGAAATCTATATATTTTTTAAGATTATCATCTAAGGAAAATGCAAACTTTAAAGGTATTGGTAGAACTGGCAGGTTCCTGCAAATCCCTCCAAGTAGCTCACTTTGAGAAAAGCAGGTCTAGATGTAGGCAAACCAACAGGTCTGTGTGTTATGGAGGAAAATCTCCAATTACAGTCACTGGAACTGAAATGAAACGTGAGGAAGTACTCCGTGTGACATGAGGCACCAGGCAGCAAAACTTAGGCACCCAGAAGGCCTGTTTCTTGGGGCACAAAGCGTTACGGGCCCCTAGGATGGGGAAGGCCAGTCTCAAGAGAGGAGAGGGAATGGACGGCTGCAACGGCTTTCAGCTCTGAGAATTCTCAGTTATCTGCCCAGTTGCCTGTGAGATGAGGCCTTTGACAGGAAGGAGATAAAAAGCACAAGTTTTCTTCCTAGAATCATTTCAGGCACCACTTTAAGAGGAATCCTGTGCATGTCTTGGTGAACCATATGAGGAATACCAATAACTCTGATGCCGTAGCTCTATGCACGACACCCGAGAAGAAAAGACAAAACTAGAGATGGCTTCTTGAGCTGGGCCAGAGCCTGGCCTGCCTCCAGCTCAGGCCTCTCCACATAGGAAACGTGAAAGCAATATTGAAAAGGATGGGGCAAGAGAATGTGCATTCCCCAGCTGGGAGGAGAAAAAAGCTGATTATAATCATTAGAGCTAAGATGGCTTGCTCTGTGTGACTGACTGACAGTCCCCTCCAGCCCCCACAGCACGACCTTAGAGGCAGATGTGGCAGCAAATGGAGAAACAGGTCTGTCTTCAACCTACAGTTGTGAGGATTTAGGGTTGAACAGAAGAATTCCCTGGATTATTGGCTCAAAGATGAGTCATGAAAACGTCTTGAAGCAACTCCTCTCTAGGAAATCCCTTTTGGAGTTTATGTCAGACACTCTGGAGTCAAACATAGATCAACTGCCACTCCTACCAGACACAGGGGACTGGACAAAATGGTTTCCGGCTGCTGTCCTTTAGACCTGCCACCTATATTTAGCTGGAATATCTCATCTCCTGGACATTATGGACAGAGTATCCATAACTTAGAAGCTTCTCCGAGTTGTGAAAATATTTGAAACCTGAAAAAAAACATTGTTAATTTTGAAATACAAAAAGAAACCTGCAAAACTCAAAAGCAATAAATGCTTCATTAAGTGTGTACAAAGAACATCTTTATGTGAGCTAGTCAACTGCAGCTCAGCTCTGGTATTTTCATACAAATTACATTTGCTGTAAGATATGGGATGTTGATATGCTTCATGTGAGGAGAGGTGGAGCCTCCAGAAGAGTCCAAAGCCTTGAAGGCCTCTAAGTGGTCCTGCTTGTCTGCCTCCCCTACACCCATGCCCATTTTCCTATTACCAGGTCTTCTATTTAACCCTCTCTCAGCTGGGCTATCCTCCCATATTCCTTTTCTCCTTCATCCCTCTTGCATTTTGATCCCCCAAGATTTCTCCTGTTTCACCCTGGTTGCCACTGTCTATCAGGACTAGAACAGATGCCCCAGGAATCTCCCACCAGTCTGGACAAGCAGCTCCCCCTCCCACCCCCACAAGGAATCTTAGCAGCTGGCTCCAGGGAGGCCAACAAGCTATACCCATCCATCTGGGCAATGAGGGACTGACCCCAGGCCTGCCTAGGCCCAGGCCAACACGGGTGGGATCTTCGAGTCGGAAACTGGGAGGGGTTATCAAATAGCTGTTAACAGCACAAGCTCTGGAATCTGGGAGACCTGAATTCAACTCTGTCTCCAGGGTGACTGGGGACAAACTATTTAGTCTGAGTCTTAGCTTCTTCACATCTAAAACTATGCCCGTAATCATTAAAAGCAAGACTGAATTATTATACCAAGAGTATTATACCCATAGTAACAGCCTTCCCCACAGGGCACTGAGGATAGTTGGGAGATTTATTTAAAACAGGATAATGTGTAAGCTCTCACTTTATTCAATAACAGCTAATACTGTGGGGCATTCACTGCATTGCAGGCAATATGTACTCTCCTGGCATTATTTCAATGAATTCTCACAACTCTGTGACAGAGGCCAAATTTATCATCCTGGTGTCATTAGCAAGAAAACTGTAACTTAGAGGCTTTAAAGACCTTGTCCAGCACCCTGCAGAACTGGGATTTGAAATCAGGAAGATCTAAACCTAACCCTAATCACTATGGGCCCCACATGGTAGCCTGATTAACCACTCTCAGATGAGCAATCCAGAGAACTTTGAGCTAAGAATCAGCCAACCTGTATTTGAAACAAGGCTCTACCTCCAAGGCGTAAGGTCTTGAGAAGTCCTGTGGCCTCTCTCAGCCTGTTCCTGCATGTTTTAGTGGAAATAACAAGAAATAACCATCCAGCCAACTGCCAGGTTCAGATCAGATGCTGGATATATGTGCAGTGTGGACCAACAAGTACTAAGCCAGCACACGACAAACAATGTCTCCCACACCAGTTCTGTCACTGTCCAGGCTCCACTTGAATACTTCCAGAGACAAGGAGCTCACTGCTTTCTTCAGTCCCTTTGCAAAGCCCAAAAGGACTTGCTGGGACTCTATCCCACCTACCCAGCCAGGTCTCCAGGTCCTTTCCAGGTGGGACAAATCACTGCAGCATCCCATATGAGCTTCCAAGAAGCCCCCAGGGCTTGTGTCCCTGCTCCTGCCACCCTTACCTGGAGTCCACCCCAGCAGAGAAGGAGGCAGGTGACAGCAGTGACATACTGGTTCCTCTCTCACCAGTGCCTATCCCTACTTCTCAGAGTCTCAGGCTAGAAGGAGGGAGGTAGAGGGTGCTAGAGATACTGTTGGCTGCTCTAACCTCTCATGGTGCCAGACCACCCTGCCCTCTCCAAATACCTGGGATGTTCCTACTAGTCCTGTCACCTAGGACTGGCCCTGGGTTCTAGGCTTGGGATCTCAGGGACCTCAGATCACTTCCCTTCTTTGTCCCACCCCTCCCTGACACAGCAACCCCCCATTACCACTATATCCATACCTTAAAAGACTCCAGAAAGCCCCCGTGACCCCCATTCTCAAACTTGTCCTCCTCGGGGCCCAGTCCTAGCATGGCCTGTGTGTGCATGTGCAGCTCATCATGAAGGTTGTCCAGGAGGGCGGCCCTGGTCCGGTCCTGGAAAGAAAAAGGATACAAGTGGAAAAGCTGGTCCTGACAGCAGAGCTATGCCTCCTCCTTGAGGCCTGAGGGCTGCTCTTCTGATACCGCATCCCTGGCACAGTGTGAAGCCAGAGCGAGACTGGGCTTCATGTTCACAAATGCTGCTGTTAATGCAAATGCTCTATGCTCAGCCCTCTGCTCTAGTCCTTTTGCCCCTTCTCCCTCGGCCATTCCACCACTCACATGGCTTTGCCCTAGGAAGATACGCCCCCATTCTTTGCCCAAGCTCCACATCCACATCTTTTCCAACCAGATTTCTGCCCAAAGCAATACATGCAGCCTCCAGGGGTCGCCATTCACACATACCAACAAGAGCCATTGCAGCAGCTGGGCCTTGGCAGGCACCTCAGAGAAGCAGGTCCTAACAAAACTGTCTCCCAGCCATCTCCAGGTCACCAGAGCTGTCCTGGAATCCCATTTGTCCCCACACTTACCCCCAGGGGTCCATCATATCTAAATCATTTCCTCATGTAAGCCTTCATCATCTCTCTTGGGCACCTGTTAAGTGCTTCTAACTGGCTACCCTTCCTGCTTTTCTTCCCCTTCAACCTGTCCTCTCCACTGCTGAGTAAGCCCTCTAGCATGCAAATCAAATAGTGTCTTGCCTAAGAACTTTACAGCACCAATGACCTTCAACTTACAGGCCTTCCTGATCTGCACTAACTGCCATCTACAGCTGAGCTTCTACCACTCCAGCCCCCTGAGAAGCCTTCTGTCAGGCCACACCAGGCCCTCGGGAGCTCCCTCGTGGAGTCACACTCTGACTCTGACTGGCCTTTACTCATGCTATTGCCATGCCTGGAATAACCTTCCCCCACTCTTTCTTCCTAAAAACCACTGGACATCGAAATTCAGCAGCTCATAAGCCATCCCCTCCAGGAAGCCTTCCCTAAATAGACTGTTCAGTCTCCCCTTCCCAGGCAGAAGCAGATACTATCCTCTGAGCAGTGCTAGCTCCATCATGGCCCAGAGCTGGAACGCCATATTAAACTGTATCTGCAATAAGGTCCCCTCCACTAGCCTAGGAACTCTATTATCTTGCTTATCCCTATATCCTAGGGAACAGAACAAGACCTGGCACATAGTAGGTACTCAATGAATGACTGGTGAATGGCTGGCTAGACCTGGAGTCTAGAAGGAGTTTCCACAAGATGAAAGAGTTCCCATGATCAACACAGGGCCAAGGGTTTACAGGGGCAAAGTCCTCCCCGCAACAAGCCCTAAGGTGAGACCCTGCCCCAAGGGAGGCTGGTTAGAGCAGCCTGGAAGAAGACCTTGAACACTCATGCTCTCACCTCCAGCTTGGCAAACTTGTCCGACTTGCAGCAAGCATTCTCCGCATTGGTGAGCTTGGTGAGCAGAAACTCCCTGAACTCCGGGCCCTGCAACAGATAAAATGGCCCAGAACTCCCCCACCCTCCATTGTAGCCATGAAGACCTCAGCCACAGCAACAAGATAACAGAAAGAAGGTCTGGGCGCAGACCTTGCCATGTGCTTATTTCTAGCCCAGACCAGGCCCGTCTGCTAATATGTCAACATGGAAGCAAGCTTCCCTGGTCCTGGGAAATCCCTCCTCCATAGTGGCACTTCCATAACTGGAGGAAGTGCTTGCCCAAGGCTTCACAAAGGGGCATAGCATTAAAACCTTTCCTTTAGCAGGAAGGTAACCCAGCATCAAACACCCCTCCACTGTGGCATTCTGTTGGGCCAGACTGGCAGCATGAGGAAAGGTAGGGAGACACAGAAGTAAAGACATTCCCCTAGAATCTGCAAAAAGGCTTCCCTGATGTTCCCAGCCCAGATTTTGCCCCAGCCCAACACTGCACTCAAGTATGGAAACTTATGGTCTTGGGAGAGGAGTAGAAGAGTTTCTTACCTTCTGGAAAACAGGGGGGTTGGGCAGAGGGGGACCGAAGGCAGGCACATCTTCTCGAGCAGTGACAGAGACCTGAACAAAACAGTCACATATAGGTCAGAAGGAAAGAGCCATTCTTGTAGCAAATTTATCCACCTGCTCCCCCACCCCCTTCCCAGAATACAAGTAAAACACTTCTGTGAGCATCACCAGCACAGGCCCTGAGCCACTGCCCCTAGAAGTGGGGCTGGACGGTGTGGAGCCATGTGTATCCTCTCCTCTGCCCTCCTAAAGGCCAGAAGTAAGTTAGGCAAGATGCTGACCAGCAGCCAGGACCCTGATAACACAGAGCATGTGCCCAAGGGGATGTTATCTTATTACCTCGTGTGATCGTGATGTTAATCTCACAGAGAAGGCACAAGATTATGATTACCCTTATCTTATGGATGAGGAAACAGATGCCCAGAGACATGGAGTGAGCCCCTCAAAGTCATGAAGGTGATTAGCCACAGAAAGGAACAGAGAATCCTGACCTCTCCTGTCCCAGCTCTGGGGTTCTTTCCCTACCACACTGACTCCTGAACCTGGCCACACACAGACACTTCTGGTGTTTAAAAAGTAAATACTTATTGCATAGGAAACTTTGGGTTCCTTGGAGCTTTTGCACAGCCAGGGGACCAGTGTCCAGAGGCCTCATCCCACATACAGGGTTGGTCAATCTGGCTCAGGCTTGAACAAACAGAGCTCCAGGGTCTGGACTAGGGTTTTAGGGTGGAAGGCATCCAGGCTGGGGGCAGCATGACTGAACTATGGAGTGAGAGCATTCAGGTGCTCTGCACGGGGGTCACCGGGGCCAGGAGCAGGCCCTCCTCTTTGCACACCTCACCTCCTCTCTGCATGGAGGCGCCCGGGTTTCACCTGTTCCTAGTCTATGAGGCTGCAGGCTTCTATGAGGCTGCCCGCTCCCTTCTTCCAGCAGCTGCTGACGTGACTGGGCCCTGGCCTGCTGCCATCTTCCCTGCCCTGTAAAGTGGGTCAAGGAAGAGAGCCCGCCAGACCGGGTAAGCAGGCAGCCCAGAGCAGAGCCAAGGAAAGGGCCTGCCAGGGTCCAGAGGGGAGGAAGCCGGAGAGAGTCAGTCAATACAGCCTTTCTCTCCCCTAGCTCGAGGCTGTCTACACAGCAAGATTGCAGTGCCGACTCAGGAAATGGTGTGTGTTGGCTGACATGATTTCTGGCTGGGCTCCAGCTGCTGAATGCAGTTCCCTGCCACCACCCACTGTGCACTGAGGGCCCATGGCAAGAATTCTATCCATGGAGCCAAAACTGGGGGTGGGGTGGGCTGCTAAGCAGCAGTGACCACAGGCATCTGGGACACCTGAGACAAAGGACAGAAATGCGCCCAGCTGTTTCCCCCACCCACCCTCTTCCTTCTGAAGCCTGCATTACAGTGATCTGTGCCAACAGGGTAAGTGGCTTCAGATGTACACTTAAATCCACACAAGTCTTCTGGCCAGAAAATCCCACTGCAGCAGCCCATCAGAAATGCAGGGGCCTGGGGCCAACACCCTCCTGGTGATATCCATTCATCTTTTATCCTTGTCCTGTTTCCCTTTCTGACCGCACTCCAATGAGGCAGCCAGGCCTTTGTTCCTTCCTTTTGGGGATGTTCGGGTTGCTCCTGAAAGCAGAAGTTGCCTGAACACAGCCCCCTATCTTCCTGTTTCTAAATCTAGTAAGGGCTCTGAGGAGTGTTGGCAGCAGGTGCTCTCAGGGAGATCATCTTCATGACTGGAAAGCAGAAGGAATGTGGGCATGGGGCCCTGAGGAAGTACCTAGGAGATGGGGGACCTGAATGCTAGAAACCTGACCAAGTCCCCAAGCCTGGTGTGGCCTGCCACGTTATGTTAGAAGACCATGGAGGGTTGTCCAAGCAACAGCTAAGTCATGGTGGGAAGAGAGCAAGCCCTCCCCCAGGGGTCTGCTTCATAGAAGATTCCTGAACCCTTGGAAGGACCTCAGGAACAGGGCAGGGTGATAACCCAAGATGGGGAAGGAGGAGTCCTAATGATGGACAAACTGAAATTTTCTTCTAATCTGGCCAGATGGGGACTAAATTCCTACCTGAAAAATAATCCAATGTGACATTTCCTGCACGCCTGGGTTTGTGCAACCAGTTTCCCACCTGCTCCGATAGTGCCAAGGGCAGATCTGGGCAGGAATTCTAACTCCACAGACCCCTGGCTCTGTGGCCTCAGGCCTTACACGACCTAAGCTCTCACCCTCAGTGTTCTCCCTATAACAGCAGGGCTCACCAGGCCTGAGAGGATTCAAAAAGACTGTGCTTCTAACACAGTACCTGGCTCAAGCAAGGGGGAGTCCCCATCACCCAGTGCCTTTTTACTTTCCCTGCTAATCTGCATCTAGTAAAGGGCACCTAAAAATCCAGCACTGCCCTCAAACCACTTCACAATCCACACATACACACACACTCTCTGTCTCAACTCCTCCTTCCCCCCAGCAGGATGTCAGGCTGGAAGGAGCTCACGGGTAATCTAGGCCAACTTCCTCATTTTGAAAGGATAGAAACTGAGGCCCAGGGAGGGAAGGAATTGGCCCAGAGTCACAGAAGGACAGAGGTAGGGCTAGGACCAGGCTGTTTAGGGCCCTTCACTACACATTCCACCCTCATCCTTCCCTCCTTTTCTTTCCTGTTGTTCACTGACCTTAGTAGAAGCTTCCTGGGCATTGCTCAGGCCCTGGGGAAA
The DNA here is from genome assembly GCF_000247695.1 of Heterocephalus glaber. The sequence goes on along the minus strand of NW_004624786.1, from coordinate 5,585,077 downwards.
TCCTACCCCCTAAGCCTGAAGGGGTCAGCTAAGGTTCTCTTTCACCAGGATCCCTGAAGGATTTAACCAGATCCTTCTCACAGTCTTCAAATCACTAGTACTGCTGAGGTGGGGCACTCTGGGGGGTGCCTTTGAAGGCTGGTCTCCCGCTCTGCCCTCTGTCTCTCAGGCTCCAATCCCACCTGGGTGCCCGCCTGACAGGTGGTGTGCAAGGCCAAGATCCCAGTCCTGAGGAGCCAGCCCTGCTTTAGTGCTCCCCAATACCTCTCTCAGGACCGTACTTTGCCCTGGACTCCAGGCTGTGGTTTGGAAGACTACATTTTCAGCACCAAAGCTGGAAATGAGTAGGGCTTTCTGGACCACTGCTATTTCTCTAAATGGGTGCAGCCCTCTGCTAAACTCCTGGGAAAGTACAGAACCCAGTTAGCTGAGATCTATTTCCTCTAAGGAATAAAAAGCAAATACTAAATGTGCATACGAGCCCTCATTCTATCAGCAGATGAGCCAAGCAGACGACTGCATGGCATGGTCCAAGAGTCCTCCTATCAGCCCACTTTACTTCAGGGCTCCTTCTTGGTAGCTCCTATATATACTGTTAAGGTGACTATTTGTGCTTTCCAGTGGCTGGCTCCTTTGTCCCTTGTCTGGGGTCAGCGAGGCCCTATAGGTAAATTGTGTGTGTCATTTTGTTGTTTCCCAGCATGGTGTATGGAACCTGGGAGGTACTGGATGAGGAAACTTGCCACTTCCACCAACAAATTAACCAAACAGCCATGAAGTGAATGCCCACTTTAGCCCAATCAGGTGACCCCCTAAGACTGTTTGATGCCAGAGGGACACAAAGATGTGTATGCAAAGAAATCAGCTCACCTCAACAGAAGGGATTTATTGGGATTTTTTTGTTTTTGTTAAGTCTTGCATTTAAAAGTTGATGTGAATTTTGTACTGAAAACGTCTAGGTTTGTACTCATGTAAGAGTAAGATAACCAAACAATACCAAAATGGATATTTGAAAATGGCCATTAAGTACTACTGCTCAGAGAACCCCAGGAATTAGCCTGGGCCTAAGTGATTATCCAAGAAATATTTCCAGGCTTCCTTGTCTCCCATTATCAATGACAGGTTCATTTCTCTTCTCTCATAGACTCATAGAATGGTAGTTCCCAATAGTTTGTGGACCAGGAAGCCTTTTGAGAATTTGATCTCTGGCCTGTCTACCCAGGAAACACAAAGAAGCACAGAAATTTGCCATTTGGTACCTACTTTAAGGGGCTAGAGACTACTTAATATTCACCTACAAACCCTGCCTCAGCATATTTCCCTTGGTTCCCTGTCCCTCAAACCACAGTGACACAGAAAATCTGCTGCCCCAAAGCCCCTCATGCCCCAAAGCCCAGGGTTGCCCCTCGTGGAGAAGAGAAAGGGAAGGTTAGGAAGCAAGCATTAGGAATGGGCTGGATAGGCTGGGGATTTAGCTCAGTGGTTCCACCACCTGCCTCGAAAGCACAAGGTCTCAAGTTTGATCCGTGGTACCAAAAAAGAGAGAGACAGAGAGAGAGAGAGAGAGAGAGAAGGAATGAGCTGGTGGGCACTTGCAGGACAGGAGGCTGCTCTGGCTCTAGCTCATCAGAACTAGTGAGGACTGTGAGTCCATCTGCTGAGCACTTTGTGCAAATTATCTAACTTATTCTACATATATCCCCCCATTTATATTTCTTTTTAAGAGAAACACCTGTGTTATTATACATATTACTGGGGTTCTTTCTGTGTGATGTTTCCACACAGGTAGTCACCATGCACTGAGTAAATCTGATTTCATTTTATCCACCCTCCCTTTCCAACACTCTTCTCAGCCTTTATTAATCGCTATTTTCCATTCCAGTCAATTTTTTCCTACATGTCTTAGGAAGAAAAACTGAAACTCACTGGTCAGGACAGTAACACAGGCCTTGCATCCTTGCCTCACTGATGCCCCACTGATCATTTTTCCAGAACAGCCAGACCAGAAGACTTGCCTGGGGCCAGGATCTGCCAGGCCCCCACCCCTCTTTGCACCATAAGCACTTCCCTTTGTTTCCTACTACCCTTCCTCCTCTCCCCTTTCCTGACTTTCCTCTCCACTCTCTCTTCTTTCTGTCCTACCAATCTGCCTTACTCTAGCACATGCCATCCTCAGATTCCAAATATGACTCCCAGTACTTCTGGACCCTTGATGTAGATACTACCAAGCCCGGAGGCACTGCAGGATGGATGAGACAACCTTGGAAGGTGTTTTCACCAAGAGTCTAGCTCCAAATCCCAGGAACCTGACAATTCATGGGAACTCCAATACTGTTGACAACTAGTGCCCTTTGCTACCACACAAGGTGCAGGAAGGTATCTAGGCCCACAACTTCCTCCAACAGGGCCTTCTCCTTACCTTGTAGGATGGAATCTCTGTGCCTGGGCTCTCAACTTGCACAACTATGTAGGCATGTAAGAAATTGGAGGCAATCATATCTGGGACAAATGGAGTGTTTTCTTCTTGGAAGATGATGGCCACAATGTCATTCCCAATGTGTCTCTTTCGCTGGAGCTACCAAAAAATGTTCTATTATTACAATCCAGTTAGGAATATCCCGAAAATAGAAAAGATCTACACAGGAAATTCACCATTATTTTACCTTTAAATATAAACCCTGGAACTCTGCGACCTAGCTCTCCAGGGAGCTGCTTCTTTCAATCCTTGGACACCACCAAGAAAGAAAAAAGGGGGATGATGCCCAAGTTGTTAGGCAGCAGCTAGTGAGCATGTTACTGAGTTCAACAGTGTGTGGAGCCCTGACTCAAAACCTGGAGAGAATATTTAAAAGATGAACTGGGTCTTGCCCTGGGAGTTCCTGTAATTGATCTGGGAGGAACACAAACACAGGAAGAGTCACCTGAGAACACTAACAAAGCTACCAGCCAGCCAGCGCTAAGTCAGCTGCTACACATGAACTGCCTGGCGGCTCTAGGGATAGAGAGGAGGGCAAAATCAGAGCAACTCCAAAGTCTTCCTGGAAGAGGATACGGACGTCTGAGGGAAATAGAGATGAGCAGGGATGAGGTCAGGGAGTGGATCATTCCATTAGAGGACAGAAGAGCCATGCTTAGAAACGATCATGTCACCTGACTGGGAGGAGACAGGTTGGAGACGCACTATCCCAAGCAGTGCCAGGAGCTTTTGCCCATAACCTCAGACACCAAGCACCTCATATGTACAGGGAACCAGGTGATTCTGATCACAGGCATGATTTCAAATTTAAAGCCCTTCTTTACACCAGGTCCTAGTGGCTTCCTGCCCATGCATTTGTTCCTTTATTAAGCACCTACTGCAAGTAGGCCCTAGGCTTGGCTCTTTCCTGTTGAGTTTCTCATATACTGAGCACTTGCTGTACAGTAAGCACTGTGCTGGGCACCTTTTATGAGGACTGTCTCACTTACTGCACACACATCCTCCTATTTCTTAGGAAGAGAAAGCAAATGTTTATTCAGTCCCTGCCCAAAGTCAAGCTCTGTACTTCCCAATTAACATAGGTCAGGCTGAAGTGGCCCAGAGAGAACAAGCCACATGCTGGGGGAGCAGATAAGGGGGACTGTGAGGTGACAAAAAATAAAGATGAGCCACTGAGAGAAAACCCACTTTGGGCTACAAAAGCAATCCTGCTCCCATTTGTTTCTAGGACATTCAGTAGTTATTCGAGAGCCAAATCATAATCTTGTTTGCCAATTTCCTTTTTTCCTAAGAAGCCAGCCATTATGTTTAGTTTTATGCCTCTGCTCCCTCTCCAGTCTCCAGAAACAAATAGGTCCCAGTTTGGGCAAAGGCCCATCTGCCCCTCTTGTTTTCCCAGAGACAGGAAAGGGACAAAAAGCAAGGTGGGGCAGGCAGTGTTGAAGCTACCAGGATCAACTTCAGGTTTCAGAAGAGCCTGGCCCTGCCCAGGGGTAAGCATGATGTGAGGCTAGAGAACAGCAAACATGGGAGAAAGCAGACAATGCTGGAGACACAGGTCTCACCCGGGGTCCTCGAGTCAGGGGCAGGCTGGATTCCTGCTGACAGGCAGGCTCTGGGAGAGATGAGGCTGTGACAAACCGGCCACGTGGGGGTGGGGAGATCCCCGTGCCGTAAGAGCTGCACAGCACTTTACCAGCAGAGAGGCAAAATGACTAGTGGGCTGGACAGGGAACAGCTGTTATACAGAAACCAGCCACGTGTCACTCATCACTGTAGAAGCCCTATATTCAGAAACTTCTGACAGGTGCTGACACAAGTACTAATATCCCCACTCTACAGACAGGAAAAATGAGGCCACAGGATAACCAATTTGCTCAGAGTCACACAGCCCTAAATGCTCAGTGGCTTCAAGCCTCCATCCACAGACCCTGTCATGTACCCTGACCATCACCCTATGTGCTCATGACCCCAAGATCAGTCCCAGCTCAGCCCCTAGTCAACTGGGAAACCTTAAGAAGGGTTTTATTCTTTTGGTACTGAGGGTAGAACTCAGAGCCTCAAGCAGGCTAGGCCAATGCTACACCGCAGACCCTTGCCCATGCCCTCAAGGGTGTTTTAACTGCTCACCCTGGGCTGCAGTTTCCCCTGGGTCAAAGTGGGAATAACCCAGTTTCCTGCTCAGTCCCCACTCCATCCTGCACTAGGCCACTGCACCTGCCATGCCCCAGGCTCCCAAAACACCCCCAACCAAGTTACCTGCTGGATATCGCCCTCAGTGAAGGGCAGCTTTGTGGAGACGTGAAACATGATCTCCCGGTCTCGAAATGTCGTGTACACTGACTCCACCCCTGTCTGTCCGTGGGTCACATCCAGGCCTCCTCGGAAACTGGGGAGAGAAAGAGTGAGGTGAAGTGGGCAACGTGGTACTGCCTTCTCTAAGGATGTATGGCAGGCAGGTGGATGAGAGAAAGGGGCAGAGCTGAGAGCAGACAAGAGCACAAGATAGGGAAAGCAGGAAAATGGCTCTGAGTAGACCGGCCCTGGTGCCCTAACGATGAAGCTGGTATTTAAAAGTCAAAGGAAGAACCTCGATCTCAAGCCTCGGCTGTGTCCCCTCCATACTACCAGTCATGTGGCTTTCCATCCACAATTACAGACAAGTGCCTTTCCAGTTGACAGTGACAAGGCTGGACACAGGCATTTGCTCTCTGTAAGGCCATATCCAAGTCGAGTCCAGAGCCAGAGCAACCAGTCACTCTGCCGGACACTCGGGAGCCCCAGAGGGATATCTGGAGGCAGGCAGGGAAGGTGACAGAGGCTTTGCTTCCACCCAGCTAGTCCCTGATGTGGAGGCCCAACGGTAGCAGCACTGAGGAGGGGATATGGAGGGAGGTGCCTCCTCGAAGGCAGGAAATAAAAGCATGGAAGAACTGGCCAGGCCTCCAGGGTCTGTCCTTTCTGCCTTTACAGAAACAGAGCCACCAGCTCCACACCACATTCCTCAGCAAGGGCAAGAGGAGGCAGATGCAGATTCCTTCCAGAAAATGAAATAAACCAGGATGGCATCACACACCCATAATCCCAGACAGTCAAGAGGCTAAAGCAGAAGAATGGCAAGTTTGAAGCCAATCTACGCAACTTAGTGAGATCCTATTTCAAAATAAAATTTAAAAGGGCTGGTGATGTAGCTCGGCACTAGAGCACTTGCCTAGCATACGGGAAGCCCTGGGTTCAATCCCCAGTACTGCAAAAAAAAGAAAAATAACTGAAATAAGATGAACCTGGGATGTCAGAACTTCAGCACTTAATACATGCCCAAAGTACGCTCAGCCCAGCATGGCACAAAGGATGTGGGATGGGCAGCAAGCACTCCAGGTTCTACTCCTGCTTCTGGCCCTGAGTCGGCACAGGACCTTGGTTGTGGCCATGTGTGACATTATCTTTTATTATTATCTTTTATCTCCTTTTTTACAGATGAGAAAGCTGAGCCTGGCTAAGGTAAAGTCACTTGTCCAAAATTCTTGAGTGATAAGCAGCAGAGCAGTGATTTTAACTCAGGTCTGATTGACTAGACAACAGTGGTAAGTTGGAAGAGACAAGAAGATGGAGGAAGACAGGAGAAGATAAAGGACAAGGAAGCAGGAGAGAGAAGGAAGCAGAGGAGGAAAGCAATTACTATACACCTACTGCATGCCAGGCAATTGGGTCAGGTACTTTTCTTTTTTTCACAGTACTGGGGATTGAAGCCAAGGACTTCACACTGAGCTATTCCCCATGCCCCCCACCCCTTTTGATACAAGGTCTCACTAAGTCACCAAGGGTGGACTCAAACTTTCAGTCCTCTTGCCTTAGCCTTCTAGACTGTCGGGGTTGTAGGTGTACACCGCCATGCCCAGCTGAGTTAGGTACTTTTACACTTAATGTTAACTCCTGTTATTTTGGCTTCCAAAGTTGGGAAGGAGAGAGGTGAGAATTCTAGAGATGGCAGCCATGAGCCAGCCACCTAGGGCTGGCCAATCTGAAATAAAATCAAGAGCCACAGTCTTCTAAGCAATCACCCCAATATTCTCTCATTTTCTCCACTCTTTTTTCCTCCAGTCCCAAATTCTATCTTTCTCCCCACCTAAAGGAAAACAGACTGTTGTATGAATTCCTGCCTGTGGGGTTTTAGATTTGCATGAACTCTTAATTACCCATTCCTTGTATATTACCTAAATTAGGTCACTTCCTTCCAAACTACACATGGTTCTCTTTTGCCCGGCTGGTGAGTGGTAGAGAAGATGGATTCATTTCACTTTCAATCTGAGCCAAATGTAATTAGGAACGCAAATCTCAGGTGGAGAAATCTCATCACGTCTGGAGGTCAAATGTCAATGTCTTTCAGACAATCTGCCACACGGGATTATCCCCTGGACCACTGATTCTTTAGGAATCCCAGTAAGGGAGTACTGAGCAGACACTGAAAAACAGTCCCGTGTTCCATGTATGTGTTTTTAACTCTCACAAGCTCTCTTTGTGAGGACTGAGCTGTCTGCCCTGGCCCTTGCTCTTAGGGTCTCATCCATGGAGCTGCAGCCATCCCTTGGCTAAAACTCACCCTTTAAAGTCCTGCAGTGTGATTGTGTCCCCCAGCAGGTCCAAGAACTCCTTGAAAGCTGGGCTCTCTTCATTGTTCCAAAATAGTTCCTCCTCTAGTGTCTGAAAAAGAAATAGGAATGGTGCAGGAGTTAGAACACACCTTGTTGGTGCCAAGGAAAGAAATGGAGTTGTCCAGATATATGATCCTTTTCTTCCTTTTTCCCTGTCTCCCAATCCATTCACCATAGCTGACCTCAATTGAAAGAAAGGCTAATGGTGAATCACTCAATAGAGTTGGGTCCTCAGGGATCACTGAAGAGGCCTGTTTGAGCAAAGGTCAGTGCCAAAGGCACAGCTGAAGCAAAGCACTCTTAAAGACTTAATGTCAAAAACATAATCCATAAATGAAGAATTGACAGTTGGACTTCCAACAAAACATTAGTAAACCCCCAAAACCACAGTGAGACTTCACTTCACACCCACTAGGATGGTCGTAATAAAAAAGAAAGACAATAACAAGTGCTGGTGAGAAGGTGGAGAAACCAGAACTTCCACACATGGCTTATGGATATGTAAAATGGTATGGCTACTTTGGAAAACAGTTCAGCAGTTCATTAAAAGGCTAAACACAGAGTTTCCACAGGACCCAGTAATTCCACTTTTAGGTATATACGCAGGAGAAATTAAAACAACTGTCCACACAAAAATCTGCACATGGTCCAGGGATTTAGCTCAGTGGTTCTGGCACCTGCCTTGCAAGTGCAAGGTCCCGAGTTCAATCCCCAGTACCAAAAAAAATCTACACATGAATGTTATTAGCAGCAGCACTCTGCATAATAGACCCAAAGTGGAAACAACCCCAAATATCCATCAATTGGTGAATGGATTTTTAAAATGTGATATATTTGTACAATGGAATATTTGACCATAAATAAGAAATGAAATGCTGATACATGATACAACTCCGAAAACAGTTAAGTAAAAGAAGCCAGAAACAAAAGATCCTATATTATATGCTTGCACTTGTAAGAGATCCAGAATAGACAAACTACAGAGAGAGAAACCAGATGAGTAGTTTCCAGAAGATAAAGTAGTTTCCAGGAGATAAAGGAGAGTGACTGGTGGAAGTTTCTTTGGGGAATGATGGAGATGTTCTGGAATTACATAGTTATTATTGTACCACTGTGTGATTTCACTACAAACCACTTTATGGAGATACCATTCACATACAACTGACAATTTCATGGTATGAGAATTATAGATACCTCAACAAAGCAATTATTAAAAATATTTAGAACAGCAAGGAAAAAATTTAATTAGGATATGGTCAAAAGACATGAACAGACATTTTACCTAAGAAGATATAGAGATGGCTAATAAGCATATGAAAAGATGTTCAACATCATTTGCAATTAAAGAAATGCAAATTAAAACCATAATGAAATATCACTACACATCTAACAGAATGGCTTAAATTAAAAAAGTATTGATAACCCCAAGCTGGCAAGGATGAAGAGAAACTGGATCACTGTTAAACTGACTGTGGGAATAACCACTGAAGAAAAGACTTTGGCAATTTCTTACAAGATTATACATATAATTACCATAGAACCAGCACTTGTGCTGCTAGACATTTATCCCAGAGAAATAAACACCTAAATAAAACCAAAACCTCCATACAAATGTTAGCAATAGCTTTTTTAATAATATCCCCAAACTGGAAACAAGCCATATGTTCTTCAATGAATAAATGGTTAAACAAACTGGTACAGCCCTATGATGGAATACTACTCAGCAATAAAAAGTAACTAGTGCCGCAAATGTGGATGAATCTTCTGAACAGAAAAAGCATCCCAAAACGTTATATATTACACAATTCCAGTTACATAACATTTTGAAACACAGTTTTTGTTTTGTTTTGTTTTTGGTACCGGGGATTGAACCCAGGTCCTTGCACTTGTGAGGCAGGCAGTAGAACCACTGAGCTAAATCCCCGGCCCTTGAAACAAAGTTTTTGAAGTTGGATAACATTAATGTTTGCCAAGGGCTGAGGACTAGAGTGAGGAAGGGTGAACAGGAGGGAATCAAGGAGGTTATCAAAGGAAAATACAAGAAAGCCTTGTGGTGGTAGAATTCTTCTTTCTTGATTATGGAGCCTATACATGGATAAAATGACATAGAATGAAAAGTACATTGTAAACTAAGAAAATCTGAGTATCTGTGGATTGTATCACTATTGTGCTACAGTTTTGTAAGACATGACCTTGGGGAGGAAGTAGGTAAAAGGTACATGAGATCTCTCTGTATTATTGCTTAAAACTATGTGTGAATCTACAAACACCTAAAACTAGAAAGTTTAACAATTAAAATAGAACAGTAAGCTGAAAACAGTGGCAAGCTATGCAAACACTGGTAGACTTAAAATACTGATCATCCTGTCTAATCAACAAGCTCACCCCACAGTAGCAGAATCTGCAACTAGTTAAAGGCTTTACAAACACATGAATGATCTGCAAAAATCCATGGGCTGAAATGAATGGATGCACACAGAAATACTCCAGTTCATCCAATCATACAAAGTTTCCAATAGGAGATTATTTGAAAGGCTCCTAATGCCTTATTTATTTATTTTCTTCCCATGCTGGAGATTGAACCCTGGGCATCACTGGTGCTGAAAGGGCACTCTACTGCTGAGCTGCATTCCCAGCCCCACTTATGCCTGCTTTATAACAAGAGCAGACCTCAGGTTCCAACCCTTCAACAAGCAACAAAATCTAGTAGATTTCCATAGCTTTACTTTGGTTTTTAATAATTTTTTTTTTTTAGAATTAGCTTCATTTTGTGGCAAATGATACTGAGTTAAAGGAGTAATTCAGAATTTCCTTTAAAAATAAATGCACTAGGGACTGCGGGATGGGGCTCAGAGGTAGAGTACTTGGCTAGTATGCATGAAGCCCTGGTTTCCATCACCAGTGAAGTAAACTAAATTAGTTAAATAAATACACTTTTACAAAACTTTATAAAGAAGGTAGTAGTTAATAGTATAAGTGTGACAAAAATTGATACCAGTTTGGGGGCCAGGGATGTAGCTCAGTGGCACCATGCCTGCCTAGCAAGTGCAAGGTCCTGAGTTTGATCCCCAGTATCACCAAAAAAAAAATGCTACCAGTGCCCTATGGTGGAACAAACATTATGACACAGATCTTGAATGTTGGCTGTGGATCCCTCAAGTTCAGAAAACACTGCTTTCTCCTGGGGGTCTGCAAACTATGGCCCATGGTTATCTGGCCTGCTGGGTTTTTTATAAATATTTATTGCAGCACAGTCAGGCCAACTCATTAACATACTGCCTGTGGCTGCTTTTGCACTACAAAGGCAAAGAAAAGTGGTTGTGATAATCAATGCACACAAAGTCAAAAAAAATCTATCTGGCCCTTTACAGAAAAAGTTCACTGATCCCTGGTCCTTAGCATGCCATGAAGCCACTGCAATTCATAAGCCATTGGTAAATTTCACAAGCAGTTCTAGCCAAGCATCCTGTCTTCCCCAGGTCATGAGGTGTAAGTGTGGGAGAGCTGCAGTCTGCATCTTCCACTAGGAAAACAATCCAGTGTATGTTCTGAGGTGTGTACCTCTTCTCCAGGATTCACACCCAGCCTAGAATTATTAGCTTTCTCATTATTTTTATACAGGTCTTAGATCTGACCATGCATTCGGGGGGGGGGGTCTTAGTCATCACTGTATCCCCCACAGTGCCTAACCCAGTACATGACAAACTAGAGGGTTAGGTGAGGCTTATTTATATCCAAAGACCAGCATAGGGCTTTTATGAACAAATATTTCTATTAAATGTCCCCCAGTTGTAGGTTTGCAGCAAAACAATAATCTGCACAGTTTTTTCTAGAAAAGAATTTTATCTCTCTAGCTTTTCCCCCCACAGGAGCATCAGGTACATAAACAACACACAGATTCTCAGACTTGGATGGTTAAGGCTCAGTAATTGTAACTTTGCTGGAACACTGGATTGTAATCACCTTAGAAGATCTGCTTTGGTAAATTTCACAAGCAAAGAACTTTAATCAGGAGGGGTTATATCAGCCAAGCTGTACAAAATCAAAATGTAATATGTGAAAATAATTAGAGTGACTATCTGAATAATCTCCCTTAAATTATAAGATCTATTCAGTGTTGGTCTTTCAGATCCTAAACTCTTCACGTAATTAGAGTGCCTTTCAGCACATGTGTGCCCCTTGTGGTCTAATATCTTTGGACAAGAAAAGCAGCTATTATCTAGTCAAGAAAGACACTGTCATGAAGAAGGAAAACACAGATAATATTGGACAACACTAGTAACCTGTCATTAGCAGGGCAAAAATTTCCATTCCTTCATTAGTTCTCATAACAGCTGAGTGTATTCATACAAAGTCGCTATGCTAGGCTCTTGGATAATACAGAGATGAAATGGGTGTGGAAGATTCTTCTCATAGCACCTGGGTGAGAAGACATGAATGTGTTTGGCTGACCACTCTGCTAAGATGTTAGTGTTCGTGGTGGAAAAGAGATCGGGAAGATGGGAAGTTCACAGTCAAATAAATAAAAAACACTGAGTTCAACGAAACTATAAACAGGTGTTGTTCACTTTGGGGCTTCTTAGAAGGCTTTAAAATGTTCCTACGTAACCAACACCCCTCTCCTGAGTCATCTGCTCACAGAATACCTTGTTAGATAAATATCTCATGGAATCACACTTTGAGAAACATTATTTTGTTTCTTATATATTTTTATTAGTATATGTTTGTAGTACATGACATTTACATTCGTTGATGGGAGTAGGTAAATATACTTAATAAATCTTAATTCTTTTTATTTCCCTTTCCCTCCCATCCTTACAACCTCCTCCATCTCTAGATCTCCTTCCCATTTGCAAAAGATCTTTCTCCCTGTTTCCTACTGCCTATCTTTTACTTTGTTTTTCAAATTATTTGCCCTTTGAGTTTTTTATATAAGAGAAGTTATGCAATATTTAAGCCTGTGTGTCTGATTTATTTCACATAACATTATGGTCTCAAGATGCACCCATTTCCCTAAATATGACTCAAATTTATCCTTTTTTTGAGGCGGCATAGTGCTCCACTGTGTATAAATACCACATTTTCTTTATCCATTAATCTGCTATTGGATATATAGGCCAGTTCCAAGATTTAGCTATCAAAAGTAGTACTGTTATAAACGTGCTTGCATGTATCATTGTGGTATGATGTTTAACTCTTCTGGGAAGATAACTAAGAAGGAGAATAGATGGATTGAATGGAATTTCTGGTTTTCATTTTTTGAGGAATCTCCTGTTTTGCATAGTGGTTGTCCAAGTTTACATTAACTACTAACAATGTAGAAGAGTTCCTTTCTTCCCACAGACTCACCAGCATCTGTTATTGTTTGATTTTTTGATGGTAGCCATTCTTTCTGGAGTAAGATGTTGCATTTCTCTGATGGCCAGAGATGTTGAGTATTTTTTCATGTATTTATTGGCCATTTGTACTTCTGAGAAGTGTCTATTTATTTCAGTTGCTGAATTTTTGATTAGGTCTTTCATTTTAAGTGGTCTGATTCTTTTGAGTTCTTTGTATATTCTAGGTATTAGTCCTCTGTTAGAGGAATAGCTAGTAAAAATTTTCTCTCATTCTGTAGGTTGTCTCTTCCCTCTATTGATTGTTTCCTTTACTATGTGGAAGCTTTTTAATTTGATATAACTCCATTTGTTGATTCTTGATGCTATTTCTTGTGCAACTGGAATTCTACTTAAAGTCTTTTCTTATGCCTATGTCTTCAAGAGTTTTACCTATTTCTCAGCAGATTGTTTCTGTTTTAATATTTATGTCTTTGATCCACTTTTATTTTATTTTGGTACATGGTGATAGATATGGATCTAGATTCAATCTTCTCTGTGTGTATAACCAGCTTCCTGGCACTATCTGCTAAAGAGGCTATCTTTCCTCCAGCATATGCTTTTGGCTCCTTTGTCAGAGATCAGATGACTTCATGTGCCTGGGGTTGTTTCTTCATCTTCTATTCAGTTCCATTGATTGCATGTCTGTTTTTGTGCCAGTACCATGCTGTTTTTTATCACTGTAGCCTTGTAGTGTAACCTGAAATCTGGGATTGTGATCCTGTCTCCTGCTTTTTGTTCTCCATGATTACTTTTGCTATTCTGGGTCGCTTCTGGTTCCGTATAAATTTTAGGATAGCTTTTCTAGTTCTGTGAGGAATGCTGTTGGTATTTTTATTTGGACTGCATTAAATCTACCTTTAGTTTTGGTAGTATAGTCATTTTGACAATGCTGGCTCTTCTTATCCAGGAATGGGGACAGCTTTCCATTTTACCATGTCCTCTTTGATCTCCTTTTTCATAGTACTATAGTTTTTGTTATAGAGATCTTTCACTTCCTTGGTTAGGTTAATTCTTTGTTTTGTTTTGTTTTTTGCTACCGGGGATTGAACTCGTGTCCTTAGCTTGCGAGGCAGGCGGTGGAACCACTGAACTAAATCCCCGGCCCAAGGTTAGGTTAATTCTTATGTACTTAATTTTTCTTGATGTTATTGTGAATAGTCTTGTTTTCCTAATTTATTTTTCTGTGAGTTCATTATTGGTATACAGGAACACTATTGATTTTTGTGTGCTGATTTTATATCCTACTATATTGCTGAATTTGGTTATTGATTCTAGGAACCTTTTGGTGGAGTTTTTTGGGTCTTCTATATAAAGGATTATGTCATCTATACATAATGATAATTTGACTTCTCCTTTCCTATGCATATCCTTTTTAGAGAAATATTATTTTGGTCAGCTAACTCCAAGGCTTAATTTGTAAATAGAGTACTACAAGAGGCAGAGGAGGGAAGCTGTGATGTGCTGATAAATTCTTTAACAAATGGCTCTAACAACTGGCTCTATAAAGCAGGAAACAGAAACTGCGGTTTGTCAATTTTCATAGTATAAATACTTCCATGGCTGATTTCAAGCCACTAATATGATGTCAGTAAATGCAGAGTTAGGGAGATGCACACAATTGGCTCCAGCACACCACTGAAGTTTGGGGAGAAAAAGCTAATTCCTGGCTGAGAGAATGGGAGAATTTGAAAGTAATTTAAGCATAAGCTACTCTCTTAAGCATAAGCTACTATCTGATCCCTTGACTTAATTTACTTTTTCTAGTGACTGACAGCCCATAGATAAATATACGCTGAGATAACCAGGACGAATAAGATTTTTACTAAGATAACCAGGAAGAATCAGATTCTACAGTTTAAAAACTACACTACCATTTAAAAGACTTGCAGACCTTTTTGTAAAAAGTAGCCTTCCTTGAAGATCCTGCCATTGCCAGTCCAATTCATACTTAAATGTGACAGTTATATTTAGATTGTTTAAGAATATAGTTCAGGACTCCTGCCCTGTGGATAGAAAGATAAGGAGTCCTCAGTGAGAAACCATAGGACACAGTGATCAATATGGAGTCATGGTGCTTACCTGCCTGGCTTTCTGATAAATGACCCCAAATTTGAATGTGTTGTTGACGTCATGCTCATCATAGGACACAATCATTTGAGAGGCCTAGAAAATGTGGGGAAGAAAAACAATCAAGATTGTTGTTAACTTGGAGACAAGTAAAGAAGCAAATGAAAGAAGAAGTGCCCACTTGGGTACAGAGTGTGTTCCCCGTAAGAGATATCTACACATATGAGGGAGAGAAAGAGACAGGATACAGGTTAGCTAGTTCCCAATACCAGGGCTTCTCCACTAGTAACCCCCCCACACACATCATCCATTCTGTTCCCATCCAAATGTCCCAGACACAGCTTGAGCACACAAGGAGTCCAGTGAGACTCATGGAACTAACCTTACCCCAGTATTTTATCTGTCGTGTAAAAAGTAAAGCCAGAACCTCAAAACTGGCCAGCAAGGATAGCTCCAGTTCTATTTCCATCTCTTCTCAGAAGTATAATTCTGAGCAGGTCAATGCTCCTGTCCAGACTTAATCCTTTTATCCATAAAATGAGCAGTCTCTAAAGACAAACACACCTAATAAGATATGCAAAGACAAAAAAGAAGCCTGGCCATTGTTTCTAACTAGAATGCCTCATAGAGTTGATGTTTGGGGGTCAAAAAAAATAAAGTCTAGCTCTGAATCTGCTCCTTTTACCCATGTAGCTTTGAGTGAGACACTTAATTTCTCTGGACTTCAGTTTCTTCCTCTATTAAATGGAAATGTGTAGCTATGAGACCAGTCGCATAAAGTACTGAGCACAGAGCAACTATCATCTTCTTCTTCTTCATCATCGTCATCATCATCATGATGTATGAACCTCCAGGAAATCAGAGGTGACCAGCTTGTTAGGTGCTGCTGGGATCCTTCTGTAATAAAAAGGAGGGATCCAACCATGTGTTCTGCTAGCAAAGAACAAACCAGGCATGACTTGCTGGCTGGAATATGAGGCCCAAGTTAGCTTACTACTCTCTGCATATTTCTGTTCTCAGCTGTCTGAGGGAATGGACACTTCTCAGCACCCCCAGCAAGAGCCCTGCTGGCTGCACAGAAGCCCTTCACTTCTGCCTGGATGAGTCCAAGGGGAGGATCAGCTGCCCTGTCAGGAAGAGGCACCAGGCCATGGAGACCTTCCAAGCAACATTCTAAACTGCAAATTTCTAAAACACACACACACACACACACACACACACACACACACACACACCTCGGCCAGATTAATATCCCAAATGGTCTTAAACAGTAATGGATGTTTTCAGATATAGAAAACATGAAAATACAGCTGCTCTTCCATTATTCCCAGGTCTGGAGACTTTCCAAGTGATAGAGCCATGTAGATGCACATCACTGGGTTCTCAGTGAATAGGATTTGACAACAAAAAATGCCAAACCTATAGTTCAGTTAAATCTTTATGATGGGGTTTTAATGTGTGGTTAAACTTCACTAATTAAGCTTTAATTATAAAAGAGGAAGGAAAAAATGGAAATAAAGCTTTTGTATATAGGGAGGGGAGGGGGCCTGGGGGGAGGGGAAGAAGGGGAAAAAAGAGGCAGGAAGTATTATATACAGGCCCACATTCCCTATAATGAGTGTTATCATTATGTATACCTAAAATGTACCCATAAATATTTTGCTATAAAAAATTATTAGGCCGGGGATTTAGCTCAGTGGTTCCACCGTCTGTTGTGTAAGCACAAGGATCCAAGTTCAATCCCCGGTACCAAAAATAAAAATAAAAAATTTTAAAAAATAAATAAAAATTATTAAAAGAGGTCAGTCTGAATAATAAGAAACGTTCTTGGGCATGCAGCACATTACTGGTAGTGTCTTCAGGCACTAAAATGGCTAAAAGAAGCGTACGGGAGAAGGACTTTTTAGGAGAGGCCTCTGCTACTTAGCAGAGGGATCAATAGATGCTTTGGAGTGTGTCACACCCAGTCATTGTCATTTAAGGCATTTATTCCAGGGGTCTCTGGGTGTTTCACCAGGATGGGGGCCTCTCTTCCCCACCACACATTCATCACATAGTCCCTGGTTGTCAGTTAGAACTTGGGGCATGGACACAGCCAGCCCCAGCAAGCCTCAGCTGCCGCAGCACTGGCCACAGCGGGAAGGCCAGAAGCACAGCTCTCCCTCGGTTTTCTCCCTCCAGATCCTGCAGGCTCAGGAAGCAGCAGTCAGTTCGTGGGTCTTTTCCTGTAGCCAATTTCAAACAATTTTCCATCCTTCGGTGATTTAAGTCCTGTCATGCCATAATTGTTCTTGAGTGCATTTGTTGGTTTGTTTCATTATTATTGTGCTTCTCCCGACTCACACCCCCACATCAGAATTGGAGTCAAGATCAGGCCACTCCTAAGAAAACCGCCATCTGAGAACCAGCCAGTTTATTAACTAAGGCCAGCAGGGGCTTGTAAGACCTCGGAGCTAAGGTAACATGGGCACCAGGGAGTGGAAGTCTGGCCTTTTACTTCTTAGTCTGTGTCCACCCTCGTTACCCTAGCCCTCTATGACAGCAGAGTGGATCTGCACCAGCTCCCAGTGACAGAGAGACTCATGCCTGCCCCAGCACAGGCCTCAGAGAGGTTCGACTTTGGTGAGGTAAAGAAGCAACCAAACTGCTACCCTCTGCCACCTTCACAGCAAGCTGGGGATCTGCTCAGGTAGGCTAGAGACCCAGGCATGCTGAGGATGGATTCCCAGTGGACCATTTTGTGAAGAAGTGGGCAGGGAGAGAGGGAGAGGTTTATCATGGAGACCCCAGAAAGCCCCACCATGATCCAGAGAACTCCCCATAGAGCAAGCCATGGGTGTGCAAATCTACGCCAAGCTGCAGAGCCCTGGATACCAGGAAAGGGGGAGCAAGAAGGTCCTCACCTTAGGGTACAGGACAGGGCTGAATTTCAGCCCCACAGCATCATCACAGAAGGCCTAAGTAGGAAGAGAAACACATAGTTCAGGGGCCACATCTGTGGAATACATCAGGGCTCCTGTGCCCACCAAGAGAAAGCAGCATGGCAGGGTGAGAAAGGCGGGGTCAGGGGTCTGGGATTGAATTGTAGCTCTGCTGCTCACTAATGTATGCCTATACTAGTTAAATAACCTTTCTGGGGCTTCCTGATAAAGGGGGGTGGCAAACCCTGAGACTGATCTCCGCTCTGATCAGTAAACAATACCAAAAAGCCAGCCTACCCCAACTCCCACCAAAGATACTTGGCACAAATTCTGTTAACATTCCTGTTCCCAGAGTGAGGACCCAACTCACTCCAGCTGAACACCCCTCTTTGCTGATTCAGTTCCCAAGTTCCCTGTTCTCAAAGCAGTGATATGGGCCCCTCTACCCGAGCAGCCCGTGATAGCTCCTTATTCAAGGCAGTCCTGGGTCTGGATCATCCCTCCTCCTGTCCTCAGCTGTGAAAGCTTCCCCGGCCTCTCCTCTCACCCTTCCTCTGAAATCCTACAGCACTCACTACGACCAGCCTAGCTTCCTGTTTCTCTTATCTCCAAAACGAGCTGTGAACTATTTGGGGTGGCAACCAGGCAGCAAGGATGAGGTGAGGAGGGGAAGGGAAGGCGGGAACAGCTGCCAATAGCCCCCACTCTCACCCATGAAGTCAAGAGTGGCAGAAAAAAGTGGCTTCCCCTCCTCCAAGGGCAGAGCTTGCGCCCTACCCCAGAGACCAGCCCTGGGGGACAGCTGAAGCCACCTTCCCTCAGGGGTTGTTTACCTTTGCAATCTGCGGGACACTGGGCAACTTGCTTAGTCCAGCCAAGGGGATCCGCTCATGCACTGTCTTCAGTTTGGACCTGCAGGAAATGGAGTCCGTGAGGAAGGTGGCTAAGATCACGCCAGACAGGGGCACTTGTTTCAGGTGTCCCCAGGGCCAGACCAGCCTGTGTTCGTTCAGCCTATGTGTGAGGTACCACACTCCAACAGTGGGAAAATGGAATCCTGCCTAGGTACCCCATGGTGGGGGGATATTTAAAGTACATGCCTGCCAGAGTCATCTGCCACTGAAATTGGGGAAATGCAACTAGCCACCTTCAAGGTCACCATTATTTTTTCATTTATTTGTGAATTTTTTTGTATTGTCCCCAAGAACAGGGCCTGGCTTCTGTAAATATTTGGACATGGACATGCAAATGAACTGGTATGAAAGGATAAATCTAATATTTGAAAATCTGGATTTACTCAAAATATAAATGGGATGGAATCTGCTTTAAAAAAGGATTCACCTAAATTTAGCCTGTTCCCCTGATTCATTTAGCACATTATGAAAGTGTTGAATTTTCATGAATGCTTTTCTGCATCTGCCGAGATAATCATATGGTTTTTAATCTGTTAACCTGGTGGATTACATTTCTGTTGAGCCATCTTTTCATTCCATGAGTAAAACTCCACTTGTTTATTATTTTTAGTATCATGCTGAATTTAATTGGTTAACAGTTTATTTATATTTTCACATCTATGTTCAAAAGAAACACTGGCCTAATACTTGTTCTTGTACTTCCCATGCTAGCTTTTGATAGTATGGAAGTATTCCAGCCACATAAAATTGTGGGATAGCTTCTTGTCCTCTAAAATGGTTTATATAATACATGGATTTTTCTATTCCTTAAACATTTGCTAAAACTCATCTATGACATCTCTGGGCCTGCTATTTGTTCTTTGTGCTGGTTTGTTTAGGTTAGTTTGTTTGACTTTCAGTACTGAGCATTGAACCCTGTTCTTTCCCCTAAACTACACCCCCCAACTCTTTTATTTTTCATTTTGAAACAGGGTCTTCTCCCTAAACTGCCGGGCTGGCCTTGAATTTGTGATCCTCTTGCCTCCACGCTCTGCGTAGCTGGGATTACAAGTATGGGCCACTGCACCCAGTGTGCTGGATTTTTGTTTTTTGGTTTTGGTTTCGGTTTGGTTTTTTTTTTGGTTTTTTTTTTGGTACAGGGGATCGAACTCAGGTCCTAGCGCTTGCGCAGCAGGCGGCAAAACCACTGATTGGTTTGGTTTTTTACAGAAGGATACTTTATAGTTCTTTAGTGGTGAATGTTTAGGTTTCCTACTCCTTACTGAATCACTTTTGGTAATTTAAGTTTTTCTATAAAAGTATCCATCAAATGCACTGAATTAAAAGTTGGGTTTTGGGTCTCTCTTAGGATTTCATCTTTATTAGTAGTGTGTCCTCTCCTTCACCGCTTAATACTATTGGCATCTTTTAGGTTTTCCTTCTTCAGTCCTTAGCTGGTGGTTTGGCTATTTTATTAGTTTTTTCAAAGAGATAGTTTTTGGTTTTGTTGATGGCCTCTAATATTTACTTTTGCTTCCTTTCACTTTTCTTGTTTTTTTTAATTTCATTTTCTTCAGGTTTCTTTTTATTATTCTTTTTCTAGCTTCCTGATTTGCATGGATATGCATTTAACCTTTCTTCATTTTTATAAATGCATTTAGAACCATGCATCTCTCTGTAAGTATGACTTTTTTTTTTTTGGTACCAGGGATCCAACTCGGGTCCTTGCGCCTGTGAGGCAGGCGGGGGAACCACTGAGCTAAATCCCCAGCCCCTGTAAGTGCCACTTCCTGCATCCCACATATTTTGATGGGTAGTATTTTTACTGTCTTTTAGCTCTAAATATTTTGTCAGTTCTTTTGTGATTGCCTCTTTAGCCCAACAGTTGTTTAAAAGGGTTTTTAAATTTTTAATATGAAATTTGTTTCCTTCAATACTACAATTGTTGATTTATAAATTAGTTGTCTTATATTCAGGGAATATAATCTATATGATACTACTTAAAATTTGTTGACTTAATACACGGTCTTTTCTTTTTTCATGGTCCTTTTATTTTCTTACTTTTCATATTGCATACGTGGGCTTGAAAAGGATTTTTTTCTTTTGCTGTGAATGGGAATATAAATTACAAGATCAAATTGTTCATTTATTGTTCAAATCTTCTATATCTTTGCAATTTTTGGTCTCCTTGACCTATTATTTTCTAAAAGATGTTAACCAAAATCTCTCGTTGTAACAGGATTTGTCTACCCCCCACTCCATTCTGTTGTTGTTGTTGCTTCTGTACTGAACATCAAACCCAGAGCATCACGAATGCTAGGCAAGAGCTCTACCACTGGGCTACACCCCCGGTTCTTTTTCTATTTGATTTTTTTTTTTTTTGGTACCGGGGATCAAACTCAGGACCTTGCTGTTCCAAGGCAGGAGCAGGGCCACTGAGATAAATCCTCGGCCTCTATTTCATTTTGAGTCTGAGTCTCACTAAGTTGCCCAGGCTGTCCTTGAACTTGAAATCCTTCTGCCTCACCCTTCAGGGTAGCTGGGATTATAGGCATGCACCACTACACCCAGTGGCTTCTCCTTATATTTATGTCAATTTTTGTTTCTTAAACTTAAGGCTGTGTTCCTAAGTACCTGTCCATGACTGTTAGACCTGGGTGGCCTGTTCTCTTTATCATTATCTAGGCTGAGGCTTTTGAGGGGGCTCAACAAAAGGCATCTTTCCCCAGCCAGATTCTAAACAAAATCTGAAACAAAATCATAACAAAGAATAAGGCAGCTGGGAGTCAAAACAACTCCTGTGTTACTGATAAAGGCCACACAGGTACACACAGATTAGTATGAAAATGAAATAATATTTCTAACTGAATCCCAGAATTAGATATGTTGCCCATCCAGTCACAGATAGTGACAGACCTGGGCAGAGGCAAGACTCTTTCTGTGGGTGCTGCTCAGGAGAAAGGTCCAAGAGGAAAAGGAGAAAGAACATGGCTACACATCATATTCCCAAATTAAACTGAGTACTTTCTTTATCCAAAATGCTTTTTTCCTGGAATTCTATTCTGTCTAATTTTGCCTTAAGTATGAGTCATAAACAGATTATAGCTGCATTTTTAATTCAATCTAATATAGTCTGATATTTTAGTAGGCTAATTTAATCTATAATTATTGCAGCTACTCACACGTTTGAAATTATTTCTAATGTAGCATTTTATATTTTACATGTTATATTCTCTGTGGGGGCTTTTTTCCTTTCTTTTTTTTAATCCCTTTCCTTTCCTCGCTTCAACTGAAAAAGTTATGGGAGTTTTGGGGTTTGTTTGTCAGTTTTTGAGACAGGGTTTCACTCTGTAGTTCAGTCTGCTTGAACTCACTGTGTAGCCCAGGCTAGCCTCAAACTCATGGCAATCCTCCTGCCTCAGCCTCCCAAGTACTGGGATTACAGGCATGGGCCACTACACCCATCTATATTTGTGGGTTATTTTGGGTTTTGTTTTATTATTCTCTTTTTATCCCTCTGCTAGTTTGGGAGCTATAGTTTATATTTCTATATCTCCCAATATATATATTTATATTATTTGCAACAAACTTTAAAACTGTTCTCTCCTGGGGTGGGGGGTTAAAGGTAAAACAATAAAGTATGATTTATCTACTGACGTCTTCCCTTCCTCTTGTCCGTGCTACTTATGTTTATAAAGTTACTTCTTTTTTCCAATAAGTACACAAATTTATTAATATACTTCATCTCATCTCTTGCTACTTTTTAACTACAACTTTTCTTCTGGGTCCTCTTTTTTCCCTTAATAGTTCTTCCAGGGAGATTCTAAGAGTAGTACATACTCTTTAGTTTTTATGTTTGAAAACAGTTTTGTCTTTGCTGATAGTTTTTCCATGTAAAGAATCTTAGGTTAGGAGCATTTCTTTTTTTCTTTCTTTTTTCCTTTCTTTCTTTCTTGCTTGCTTTCAAACTTTAAAGATACTGCTGTCCCATTGTCTTCCCACACTATTTCAGCTAAGGAGAAATCTGCTCTCACCCTTGTCACTCTTTCAAAGCTAATCTGTCTTTATCTTCAGGTGGGTTTAATATTTTTTAAACTTTGATTTTCGATGTTCCACTTCCATCTGTCTAAGAGTATTTATTTGTTTTAAAATTGGGTTTAACAGCAGGCTGTGTACCTTATTCCATTCTAAATTATTCTCAGCTATTACCTCTGGGTGTTTGTTCACTAATCTCTCTATTCTTTTCTTCTGGAATTCCTTTAAACCAAATGCTGAGGCCACCCAGTCTATTATCTACATATCTGATCTTCTCTTTCATATACTTAATCTCTTTATCTGTGCTGTGTTCTGGGTGAATTCCTTGGGACTATCTTCTGATTTACAAATTCACTCTTTGAACAGACTAGATTTTATCTTATGTGTTATTTCAACAGCTATTCTTTTATTTCTAATAAATCTAATTGTTTTCTTTACATATCCAAGTGCTCCATTTATTTCTCTGTATTACAATCTACTACCCATTCTACAGATGCTACTCATTCTTTGTCTTCTTAGGATCTTAAATATATTTAAGTTATTTTGAAAGCATATTATTTGCATTTCATTAGCAGTTAATCTATCTCCCCATCTGTTGACATTTGGGCTGTCTTTCTTAATGGCAGTTTTCCCCAGGTATTTGGAATATTCCACCCACTTTTCTCTATTTTCAGTGCAAGATACTCTGGTTCCCTTCTCCTCCTGGCTGTTGATCTGCGTAGCTCTGGAGGTGCCATTCACCTGGATCATCCCCTGGCTCATCACATCATCCTCCAAGCCATTCTCCTTATTTTCTAGCCAGAGTGACTGGACTACAGATCTGATCATGACCTTCTCCCTTCCATAGCTTTCCTATTGCTCTCTGAACACAATTCCAATGTACGTTCCACACTCAGGCTGGTGTGAACTTCTCTCAGTTCTCCCTCCCCATCAATGTTTTGCATCATTCTCCCTAGCCTATGATGATCCATGTCCACAAGATGGTAAACCTAACAAAAGGAATAAGAATATCTAAAGTACACTGAATGTTTTCTATGGCCAAGTAACAAAGTAGGAACTTACTTCTCACAGTATCTCTATCAATGCACAAAGTCTGGCACAGATTAAGCACTGGTTAAGCAAACACTAAATGAACAATGCATTTTCTCATATTAGCCATCCTTGAATTGCTAAAATAACTTTTTCTAGACTACACTGAATTATTCCTAATACTTGGTTTAAAATGTCTCTTTCTGGGGCTGAGGATTTAGCTCAGTGGTTCCACTGCCTGCCTTGCAAGCACAAGGTCCTGAGTTGGATCCCCAGTACCAAAAATAAATAAATAAAATGTTTCTTTTTATATTCATAAAAAATACTGGGCCCTATTCCCTATTTTTCTTTTTCTTTTCATTTGCCTTTTTTTTCATGAGGATCTTTTAAACATCACTGAATTAACTGGGAAGCTTTCCATATTTTTTCTCTTGAATAGTTTAATATAAAATATGTTATTGAGTAGCTACAATATATGAGGCTCTACATAAGCACTCAATAATTTTTAGGTAAACATTATCATTTCACAGATAAGGAAAGCGAGGCACAGACAGGCTACTAACAACAACAAAAACTTGCAAATACCATTCTTTTTTACTTTAATTAAAAGAACTCTGAAAGACAATACATTTTCTTCTACATACAGCTTTGACTACAACCCATAAGACTTTTTATGTAATATTATAAATGTCATTACTTTATAAATACTCTATAACTGTAGCTTTAATTTCCTCTTTAGCCTAAAAATTACTTATGAAATTATTCAATCTTTTATTTCTAAGTGAGTTTTCAAAAATATTCTTTTTCTCTTAATTTCTAGTTTTATTGTCATCATGTAAGTGAATATATCTAGTAGTATGTCTGCTTTTAAAAATTTATTTAGATTTACTTCATGGTTCACAAGTTCCTCCATCTACTTGGTACCAAGAACTACCTACAAGATTTTTTAAAATAGAAATTTCAAATGACAACCCTATCGAAAAAGGAGCAAAACTTATAAACAGAGAGTTCACAACAAATAAATAGAAATGGTCCTTAAATACATGAAGAAATGTCTCCAAACAGTGCACAGATTCTATTTGGCTACTCTCATGGCACACACAAAGGTTATAATGCTCTTCTCAGATTTTAGGACATTTAGGAGATTTGGTTGTTATATATTTAGGATATCAATTAAATAATCCAGAAGTCTGTGGGGAATGAGGAAGAAGCTGGAACAGCAGTCATGGCCAACAAGTGAATTTCATCTCTGGATAAGTTCTTCTTTGTCTTTGGTAAAGTTGCTAAGCCATGAGCCCTATTTGTTATGCTTGGTTTCCAATTTGGCTTGGCAGTCATTCTAAGTACATGGCATCACTGTCCAACTTCCTAGCTGGTGAATGGTCTCTCTCTGCCACCCTTCCCACTGGGTTTCTACTAGGAAGAGCCACATGTGATCTTGCCTTTGGGCTTCCCAGGATACTGATTTCAAATGCTGTTGACCCAAAATAACAAAAGCAGTTCTATGTGGAAAGATCCCTGACTATTCAGGGCTCCCTCTCACTCCTAAAGAGTATGGGATCCTTTCAGAATTTCTAATTTCATATTTCCATATTACTTTGCTTTCTAAGGAAGGAAGACTGAAGTTCAGTTCAGTATCATCTACAAATTGGTCCCAACTGTCCCATAGATTATAATTTTTTAAAAACCACAGAGTGTGTGTTATATCTGGCACCTTTCTCTAGCTTTCAATCTTAATGCAGCATTTTAGTAGAATACAGCATTAGGAAAGGGGGCTTAGATTCTTGAGTTCACTTGTCATCTTACTCTGAGATCCCATGCAATCTTGGTCTCATTTTTATTAAGAAAGGAAGCAATTCTCTTTATAAAGGCTCATCTAACTATAACTTCTATTTGGAGACATGATCCAGGTATTAATCCCTCGGAGAATTGTCTCTAGCTATTTACTTGACTCTTCCATGCCTTGCAAATGCTGTCTACCCAGGTGAACCTCTGTAAAGACAACTGATTCCTTTCTAAATAAGAAGCAAGGCCGAGGATTTAACTCAGTGGTTCTGCTGCCTGCCTCACAAACACAAGGTCCCAAGTTCGATCCCCGGTACCAAAAAAAAAAAAAAAAGCAAGCCACAGTTAGATGTGCCTGAACACTTCCTCAAACCACATTCCCTCCTACTGTTCCCAAAGCAAGGTTACATGTTCTTATTCCTTTCTATATTTACTTCAAAATAAAACTTTTCAGAAAAAAATGTTATTACTCTCTTCCAAATACCTTCAAGAACTTCCAATTAGATTTGATAAATAATGATTGAGAACTTAACAGGTTGACATAGTCTTCTAAGGACCAGCCAGCCCTTGGCTTTCCTGCCTTCCTGCCACAATTGCGTGGGACCCCCTCACCAGGGACAGGAACAGACTCCTTTGGGATCCCATAGCATCCTGATCATAAGACTAATAATGCTTGTGATGCATATTAAAGCTCTGTTTTTCTCTTGCAAACCATAAGCCTTTAGCAAACAGGAACCAGGCCTTGGTCACCACTGCATTCCCAATACCCATCCCCAATTCCTGGTATAAGGGAGGTTTTACAAAGCATGCTAGTTGAACCAAACAGAAACCAGTTCCAGTTCCTGCCCTTGAAGCGGTCATAATCCAGAGTGAAATGTCCTGGTTTCTGCTACAAATCAAGGCTCCTGTTGTGAACAACACTCCAGCTTCAGGAACCCAGCATATACAACAAATGCTTTGGGATCCTATGGTCACCATAGAAAGTGTTCTGGCCAACCCTCTCTAGGACATGCACCTGTTGTCTCAGCTTGAGCCATCCCTATTCTATCTTCCCATCACAGTCCCTTATAATAAAAAGGGGCAACTAAGGGTTTGTTCTAAGTGACTTTGAGAATCACACCTCGGTTTCACAGCCTGACAACTATATCTACAGCTCCAGGATTCCAGCAGGTTAGTCCCTCCAACTGAGCCAGACCAAACTGGTCAGACTAATATCTCTGCCCCTCCCCATGGGAACCCCATGGAAAAAGGTGTGTGGCCTGGACCAGTGCAGCAGCCCCACCTGAGAATGATCCGAAGGTACTCAATCCCCTCCACTTCCTCGCACTTGATGGACAGGATCAAGTTCCCCAGGCTGCTGCCAGTACAGTAAAAGTTTAGATGATCCTAGAAATAGAAATCAGGTATGAATGAAGAGCAGGTGAGCCTCTGGAAATGTACCCCAAAACTATCACTTCACCAAGAGGGAGAAGCCTCACGGAAATGAGGGAATAAAGGATGCTGCAGCTACTGCTGCAGCTATTTGATGATGTGATAATGATGATGTGATGATGATGATGATGATGATGATGATGATGATGGCGACGATGACAATGACAATGATGACAACAATGACTATGTTAATAGGCATCTCAACGATCCCCGGCACCAAAAAAAAAAAAGAAATTAATAGGCATCTCAAGAAGTGCCAGGCACTGTGCTGTGGGCTTAATAATCATTATCTTCTCTAAGCCTAACCAAGACTATTCAGGAGATGAAGTCAACACTCTTTTTCACACAGAGGGGGAAACCAATGACCAGGTAAGTTAAGTAACCACTCACGGTCACACAACCAGTGACAGATCCACTATTCAAATCTACATCTGTCTCAGCTCTTCATCACCAGGTACTGAGCTCAGTTTCTCTCTCCAGGCTATTTGTGAAAGAAAACTAGAAGGAACCCAGCACCTCCAACCAAGGGAAGCCAAGAGATCCTCTGCACCAGGGGCGCCTCTCTGACTCAGGGAGCACAGACTACAAACATAAGAGGTTGACTGGACCCCACTCCAGGCCCACCGAATCAGGATGGGGCCCTGGAATCTGCATTTTAACAAGATTCCCTGTAGCTTAGTGGTTTTGGTTGCAGCCTTCTCCAAAAGAGATTCTGAAAAGCCCAAGGCTGCCTTAGGCTAGGTTTTCAGAATCTCCCTTCAGGACCCAGGGGGTTCTAGCAATTCCAAAGAGGAGATCATAAAAGACATGATCAAAAAATACAGTGAAGGGCCAGGGATTTAGCTCAGTGGCACTGCACCTGCCTCACAAGCACAAGGTCCTGAGTTCAATCCCTGGTACAAAAAAAGGAAAAAAAACCCATAGTAAATCCAGTTGTTATTTGTTTGTTGACACAAACAAAATACTCTCAAAATTAGTTCCTCTCAAAATACTAGTGCCATCATTTTTGCCACTTTCTAAAGCAGTTCTGGAAGTCCTCTTTTGTGAGTGTCTTTAGTTATGCTGTCCTAGCTGCCTCCATGTCTTGTGTCAATTCAAAATGTTTACCATTCACAGTCATTTTGACTTTGGGAAAGAGCCAGAAGTTGCATGGTGCCGTATCTGGTAAATAAAATGGATGAGAACACACCATCAGTCCTTACAAACCTGTCTTTCCACTGGATGGCATAAGACAGTAGCATTCACTGTATTTTTGATCACACTTTATAAAGATATTCATGAAAAAGAACTTCCAGAACTGCTTCACAAAGTTATGAAGGGAAGTATTTTGAGGGGGATTAATGGCAATATGTCATTTACTACAATAAAATTTTTAACATTCACTGTGTATTTTGATCACACCTTTTATTTAGAGAAATATAAATTTGTCACTTTGAAGCAATCAGAGGCTCACAGCACACCATCCAGTCATGTACTACTCAGGAGACCTGTCTGAATGAGATCACAAGAGATGGCTAGCTAGTATGCAGATGGAAACAGAGACATCCAAGGTATAAGGACATATTTTTCCTTGAACAATTAAAAGTCCAGCCCAGCCTCCTTCACCTACAAACACCTGCAAACACCACCCTCCTATCACCTCCCACTTGCTGGGGTGGTCCCCACAAGGACGTATCATGGGTTCTATACTGCCCCTGCTCACAGCCCCAGGACATTGCCAGTCAGACCTCTCCAACTAGGAGAGGTAGGCAGCAAGAGGGGACAGGCCATGAGAAAATAAAGCAGAAATAACAAAAGGGGCACCAGAGACAGCATCCCTGGGTCTCCCAGAGCACTTCTCCAGCTGGCCGTTCTTTTCTCCAGGGTCCCTGGGCCTCACCTTCCCCAGGAAGTGCCTGCGGTAGGCTCTGGCCTCAGCCTTGCACTCAAGCTTATAGCCAAATGTGTTGGGGCTGAAGCCGTCCTCTTCCTCCTCCTCACAGATGCTGCTGCCCAGTGATGTCGGAGTGCCCACGTTCTCTGGGTCCTCAATCCAATAGCCCCCAAACTGGGGCAGGATGATCAGAGGGTATGGGCCCCCCTTCTCCACAACCTGGAAGCAGAGGGAGGGTCTTGCCTTGCAGCTGCCCTGGAACCACAGGGGGAGTGGAGGGCACCAATGGTGTCCCCACCTACCTCTAAACTGCTCCAAGGAGAGGACCCTGGTATCTGAGGCCAAAGCCAGTAATAGGAATTTCTAATTTGAACCCCACAGCATCTCCAGCTTCACTGGCTGACCCTGGGACTGAGGGTTGCAAGGCCTGGATGGGCACCCCCAATTTAAACACAGACAATTTTAGATCACAAAGGTAAAGATGGAAAGAGGCCTCAGGCCTGAGTCTAGGCCCAGCGTTCTCTCACATGTGGGGTTGGGAAGTGCTATCATCTCCTCGGGGGTGGGACCCAGATCATGCTGCAATGCAGCAGGGGCCTTCCTACCTCATCAATGCTGGGGTACGGAATATAGTCATCCTGCAAGACAAACCAGACAACAGCACCATTAGTCCCATGAAAATAACGGCAGATTACTGTCTCTAAGTCTCTCTTCTGGGTCTGGGGAGAAGTGTGTGTGGGGACCCATAAGTCTTTAACAGGACTTTGGGGGAAGCATATAAGATGGAAGAACAGCCTAGAGGCAGCTCCAGGATCTGATATCTGAGGTCCACTGAGCTCCTCACCAAACTGACAGAACCCAACTGCAAACCCAAGGAACTGGAGATGCAGCATATAAAGATCCTGACCTTACTGCCCCTGTTGAGACCAGCTTGTGCTCTAGGGTGCTAAAATAGGACGTCCTAGTCTCAATCAACAGCCCTTTCCAGGTAACTGAGCTCCAAGTGATAAGCTACACCCTTGAGCCCTGAAAATGGAACCTGAAGATGAGCACTAATGGAGTCTGACACCCCTGAACACCACAGGCACTGGTACAGAATGAGGAGGAGCCAGCCAAGTTACCATCCTTGGGTTCCCCCCAAGTCCTCCACCCCAGCCTACTCTCAAGCTGCTTAAAGGCGCTGAGCCAGGGCCCACTTTTCTGTCCACTAGGCACAAGACTAATGAGGGCACAGTCAATATGCTGAACTTGGGCAGAGCCAAGGCAGATGAGCCCAGCATGCTCACTGCTCCTCCCCCAACTCTTCCCACCCAAGTAACCTCACCAGGCCCATCTGGCTAGCACCTTACCCACCCAGCCCACCTTGTTCTTCTGGGGTCCTGGCCTCTGCTCTTCAAGCTTGATCCCCTGTGAAAACAAGGAAAGACGATCCATGAAAGCAAAAGTCTCAAAAGTGGGGCCCAATGGCAAGGTCTCTGGGCACCTGGCCCTCTGGAGATTAGTGATGAGCACAGTACGATGGTTGGCAAACGCCAGGCCCTTACACCTTTCACATCTTATGGCCATCAGTCCTCACAGCAGCCCAGGATGAGGCAGCAAGGTAGCTGGGTTAAGAGCATGAACGAAGTTACTAACCTGAGCTGAGCACTAAAACCACTGGAAAAGATTATTTCCTTTCTGGGATTACTAAACTTGTAGAAAATAACCTAGGTATCTGGGGAGTATGAAGAAAGCATAGAGAAGGAACAAAAAGATGAAAAGAAAGATCCCTTACAAACAAAAACCAGAGGGCCGGGGATTTAGCTCAGTGGTTCCGGCATCTGCCTCACAAGCACAAGGATCCAAGTTCGATCCCCGGTACCAAAAACAAAACGAAACAAAAAAACCAAACAAAGAAAAACCAGAGACTTCCAGGAAAATGATGCAGTGGTAGCCAAAAACAATCAGCGTCTCCAAGATTCAGAATTCAGACACTGGAAAATAACAACTTGAGGAAAAAGGAAAAAAAAAAGAGAGAGAGTCAATTCCCAAGAACCAGGATCTGACAGGAAAATTAAAACATACAGAGAAATTGAATAACACAATGTGGAGAAGGGAAGGGACAATCTCACTTTCGCCTCAGCTTCCAACTCATGGACCTGGAAGAAGAGAGACCAAAGCTACAGAGACAAAGTGAAAGCTGGGGACTCCAGAGGGCTTCAGAGAGAAATGTGGTGAAACACACTGAAAGGTGTTGTGAGCTCTAAGTAGGACATGGGATTCTGCTTCTACATGAGCCCTTGGATAGGCAAGAGCTGATGTGTGGCTCCAGTCCAAGCTCCTGCCATATCCCTAGAGAGAATGCTTGGTTGGTCACCACTCCAGGGAAGGGTTAACTGTCTGAACTCCGGACTCAGAGCAACAAGGGGACAGCTTCACTTAGGGCTCTCAGTGTAACATTCCCACAGTGACTGAGACAGCCACTGGAGACAGTCATGGCAAAGAAGCAATAGTCAGGCTGGAAAAATAACCCCATAAGGGTTTGAACTAGAGGACACAGGCCTCATGCCCACATTCGGGCTCAACTTGAGCTGCTCTCGATTTGAAAGTCATGGCATTGGTGCCCTTGCCCTAATCCTGCTGCTTGCTGGTACCTGTATCCAGCGTGGTTCTGGGTTCTCACGGCCTTCTTTATCTACCAGTATGAACAGGGACACATCTTGACTTGGACACTGCCCCAAAATTGTAAAACCACATATTCAAAATCACAGGGAAATTTCTCTTTTGTTTTTTTTTTATGAGTATGTGCATTGTTTTTTGGTTTATTTTTGTTTTGTTTTGTTTTCTCTTCTTTTTTCTTCTTTCCTTCCCCCTTTCTTCTTCACAACTTTATTGGAGTTTGGGAAATTTTGTTTTGTCCTTTTTCCTTGTTTCTTGTCTCTTTTTCTTGCTTCTTTTTTCTCTTCTCCCATTTAATTTTTCCCTTCAATTTTTTCTCTCTTATTTTTGCCTCCCATATCATTTCTTTTTTTCTTTCTTTTTCTTTTATCTCCCATTTCTCATCAATGTTTTTCTCTTACCGTTGCCTACCTGTGGACATCCTTCTGCTCCTTTGTACTGTTTCTCTCTCCTCCTTCCATATCATATAGTTTAAGCTTTCAAACTGTTCCTCTTGCACTCCCCTATTCCCAAATCCTGTCTCTTTGACTGTATGACCACAAAGCTTTTTTAATCTTTTGATAGATAGTTGGGTCTATAAAATTACTGTTGAACTGTTTTCTACCATTGGCAGATATAGTTGCCGAATTTGGTACATGTTAGCTGTAAATCAATACCTGGGTTGTCATGATATCTGTCAGTTTCTTCTCTAGGGTTAAGGGTGCTGCATGGTTTGTTTTTAAAATTTACCCTTATATTTTATAAAAAGGTCTAACATCATGAATTAACTCAGATGCTTACTTGAACTACAAAAGTAACATGATTCAACATGAAAATAAGAAACTGTCTACAAAATCTCTGACAGTAATAAATTGCAATATACAAGTCAGACAGGTATCATACAGAGCAACAAACTCTGAACAAAACAAAAATACTTTAATACCTTTAAAATCCAAATTTTCCTTTAAAACCATTCATGAAAAAGATTCTCAAGTCAGAATTAACACCTCAATTACTCAAGCATCAAGAAACTATATTACAGTAACTTTAAACACAAAGAGACATCTTTTCACCAGTCATTTTCTTCTGATGTCTCCGTTCAGAACTGTACAGACTCTTGCTTCTCTATACTCCCCCTTCCATCATTTCTTCAGACATGAAAACTGAATTTGATGAACACTAGAAATCGACTGATAGGATGTTGTGTAAACAGTAACATTTTGTGGTTGATCATCTGTAGTTAAATCAATTCATAACTGGCTAGTGAAGCCCTCCTCTGTGAGCTCTTCACTGAGAGACCACTTCTCTGATTCCCTTCTCTCCTTTCATAGCCTCTCTAAACTTCTGAGAAAGGTATAACTTCACATAGCTAATGAAGCTTAAGGTGGACATGGCAAAGAGAATGTCCTGCTTTTGACTGTCTTTCACTTCTCCTGGTGGCATCTTTCATTGGGCTCAGATGTTATAAAACTTGTGAACTCACTCACACATTTCTAAGCATATTCTTTGGCATTTTTTTTTGCAATCATTCCATTTGAGGTACAGCATTTTTCATTATCTAAGCCAATATTTGAAACAGCCATATTTGCAACTGGAAGATATATATTGTATTCTCTGAAGCTTTCTTTGAACAATCTGTGTCTTTATGATCACTCCTGCTGCCCTCAGTGTCGTTATGAAGCTATATCACATAATGACTTCCTTCAATGTAGTCTGCAAAAATTCCTAGTTGAGAAGCATCTATGGTAGAACTGTTTCTGTCCACTGTCAGGAAATACTGTCAGAACTGTTCTGTCAGTGGTGCTCAAGGACAGATGTCTGAAAAGGTGTTCAATCTTGGCCCAACGTCAACCTCCAATAAAACCGTAGGTGCTTCTCATCTCCAAAATAGAGAAAATGGCTATGAAAGAAGTGGTCTCAGGGTAAATCTCTGCTTCCAGCACTCATCTCCCCCTCCCTCTGCTGCAAACCACTCCCCTTTGCATGATACCCTCCCACCTGCTCATACATGCAGCACAGCCCCACTCTGCCCCCACCTAACATGGTGCAGCCTCCCTATGTGGCTGGTTCTTACAGAATGTTGATATCCAAAGTATCTTGGATGATACTACTATAGTTTATTTGCTTGTTATTACCAGGGTAGTATAATTGTTGCTATTTCTCTGCAAGCCAACATTCAGATTGCCTTTGTGACATTAAAAATAATAAGAATACATATCCAGAGAACTGAATGTTGGGATGATTATACTGCATCCTCCCCTCTCAAATTAACTGAGGTGGTCGGATCTTGGGGGTGAGCAAAAGACTATACTTAGACACAGCCAAAGTACATCACTGAAAAGCAACTGAAAAGATCTCTATGCTAGCAACAAAGTCTTTACACTATAACCATCTACAGGCCTCAGCAAAAAATAAAAATAAAAACATGAGACGACAAGACAACAAAATGCCTCCCAAAACCCCCAACCTCCAACTTCCCCAAAGCCAACCTGGGAGACACTGAGGGGAAGAATAGCATATGCCACACCTTGGAACTGCTCAAAAGGATAATAGAAGACATTAGAAAACAGATGAAAGATGAACACAGGGGAGTCACAGAAGATATAACTAAACAGATAAAGAAAGTAAAAACCAAAATTATCCAGGAGCTTTCAGAAGGCACTAATAAAAAGCTAGATGAGCTAAACAAAATGATGCAAAACATAAATGACCAGCTTAGCAAATAATTAGAGTCTAAGAAAAGGTTTCAATCAGAAGTTCAGGAGATTAAAGATTATATTGAAAGTACAGGCAGAAGAAGTGATCAGTGTGAGGTCAGAATTTCACAACTACAAGGCAATGATACCTTCAAAGACCAACTATTCAAAGACACTTTAAAAGTGACAAAAGAACATGAAAAATGGATCCAACAGCTGCTAGATGACACAAAGTAGACTAAGAGTAACTGGAATAAGTAAAAACTCAGAAGACAACACAAATGCCATAAAAAACGTGTTCACAGAAATAATGGCAGCCAATTTCCCAAATACAGGGAAAGAAATATAAAAATAAGCGAGGCATTTAGAACCCCAAATAGCCACAACCAAAAGAACTTCTCCACATCACATTATACTTAAAGTACCAGAAATTCATTACAGGGACAAAATCGTAAAAGGTGTAGAGTCTGGCAATGAATCACATATAAAGGTAAACACATGAGAATTATAAGCGTTCTCTATACAAACCTTAAAGGCCAGGAGGGCTTAGAGTGA
The DNA here is from genome assembly GCF_000247695.1 of Heterocephalus glaber. Next base: position 5,550,649 of record NW_004624786.1, on the reverse strand, counting down.
AGTATTTCAAGCCATAAAAGATAACAACTTCTAACCCTGACTTATGTATCCTGAAAAAATTTCCTTCAGGGTCTGAGGATTTAGCTCAGTAGCACCATGCCTGCCTCACAAGCACAAGGTCCTGAGTTCGATCTCTGGCACCAAATAAGGAAATAAAAAGTTTCCTTCAAAATTGATGGAGAAATAAACTATTTCTATCACAAAGAAGTTCATGACCACCAAACCAGCATTATAAAAAATTCTCAAGGATATCCTAGAAAGAGACAGTTAAGCCAACAAGTCAAAAAGAATGAATACACTTGGCAGTATGAGCAACCAAACAAAAGGAAAAAAAATAAGGAAATCAGCAACAGGAAAATAATGCAATAACAGGAACAAGCCAATACCTCTCAGTAATAATTCTCAATGTGAATGGCCTCAATTCTCCAATCAAAAGACACAGATTAGCAGGATGAATCAAGAAATAAAACCCAGGGCCAGGAATTTAGCACAGTGGTGCCATGCCTGCCTCTCAAGCACAAGTTCCTGAGTTCAATCCCTGGTACAAAAAAAAAAAAGAAAGAAAACCCAACAATATGCAGAATATATAAGAAAACCCATTTCATTCAAAAAGAAATTCACAGATTAAAAATCAAAGGATGGAAAACAATATTCCATGCAATGGGAACCTAGAAAAAAGCAGGAGTAGCTATCCTAATTTCAGACAAAGTGGATTTCAAGCCAAAACTGATCAGAAGAGACGAAGAAGATCACTACATATTGGTTAAGAGAACAATTCAACAGGAAGAGATAACAATTATAAACATATACATACCAAGTACCAGTGTGCTCAACTTCATAAAACAAACACTAATGGAATTGAAAAATCTGATAAACACAAATATAATTGTAATGAGGAACCTTAATACCTCACTGTTGCAAATGGAAAGATCAACTAGACAAAAAATCAATAAGAAAATACCAGAGTTGAACCAAACCTTCAAACAAAAGGATATAATAAATATCTATAGAGTGCTGAACCCAACCATAGTAGATACACATTCTTCTCAGCAGTATATGGGACTTTCTCTAAAACAGACCATACACTATCCCATAAAACATGCTGATGTAAATGAAAAAAATGAAATGATCCTATGCATATTATCAGATCATAGTGCAATGAAACTAGAAATCAATGGCAAAAAACCCCCACAGAAACTATACAAACACCTGGAAATCAAACAATATCCTTTTAAATAATCAATGGGTCACAGATAAAATTAAGGAAGAAATTAGTTCCCACAATCAAAGAATAATGCCAGTAACAACACACCAGAATCTATGGGAAAAGATGAAAACAGTCCTAAGAGGGAAGTTTACAGTAGTGAATTCCCAGATAAGAAAAACAAAGCAAGCTCAAACAGCCTAATGATACATTTCAAGGTCCTAGAAAAAAAAAATACAAATCCAAAGCTAGTATGAAGAAGGAAACTATCAAGATCAGATAATGAAATTGAGACTAAAAATAATACAAAGAATCAATGAGTAAGAGTTGGTTGTTGAAAGAATAAACAAAATAGACAACTGTTACCCAATCTTACCAAAATAAGGAAAGAAAAGACCCAAATCCATGGAATTAGAAGTGAAAAAGGCAAAATCACAATGGGTTCTGCTGAAATCCATAAGATCACTGGTAACTACTTGGAGAAGCTGTACTCTAATAATGAAATTGAAAAAGTAATTTTAAAAAGCCAACTAAGAAAATCCCAGGTCCCAATGAATTCTACAAGAACTTTAGAGACAATCAAACTCTTTAATGAAACTGAAAGGAAAAAAGTATTCCCTGGAAGCAGCCATCACCCTGACTGCAAAACCAGAGAAAGACCCAATCTCTTTAATGAACATAGATGCAAAAGTCTTTAATAAAATACTGGCAAACAGAATTCAGCAAATCATTAAAAGGATCATACACCATGGCCAAGTAGGATTCATTCCAAGGATGCGTGGATGGTTCAACATATGCAAATCAATAAATGTAACACACCACATAAACAAGAATCAAAAATCAGATGATCATCTCAATAGACACAGAGAAAGTATCTGACAAAATCCAACATCCACTGAAGAAAAAAACCTTGAAAATATGTACAGAAGGTCTTTATCTCAATCTGACAAAAGCCATCTGTGACAAACTAATGACCAACATCATATTAAATGGAGAGAAGCTAAAAGCTTTCCCTCTACAATCAGGAACAAGACAATGATGTCCACTAACACCACTCCTGTTTAATATGTTCTTGAAATACTAGCCAGAGCAATCAGGCAAGAGAAAGAAATAAAAGGCATACATATAGAAAACAAAGAAGTTAAACAATCATATTTAACATGATCCTCTAACAGAAGATCCCAAAAACTCCACTAAAAGACTCCTAGAATTAATAATAAAATTCAGCAATATAGCAGGATACAAAATAAACACACACACATTCACAAAAAATCAATAGCATTCCTATACATACATAATAAACTCACTGAGAAATAAATTAGGAAAACCATAACTTTCACAACAGCATCAAGGAAAGTTAATACTTAGGAATTAACCTAACCAAGAAAGTGAAAAACCTCCACGATGAAAACTACAGTTTCATTGAGATCAAAGAAGACATCAGAAAATAGAAAGATATCCTGTCTTCCTGGATAGACAGAACCAATATAGTCAAGATGGCTATACTTCCAAAAACGTTATACAGACTTAACCCAATTCCAATCAAAATACCAACAGCATTCTTTGTAGAACCAGAGAAAGCAATCCTAAAATTCACATGGAACCAGAAGAGACTTAGAACAGCAAAAGCAATTCTGGGCAACATGGGCAAGGCAAGGGGCATCACACTCCCCCACTTCAAGTTATACTACAAAGCTACAGTGATAAAAACAGCATGGTATTGGCAAAATAAAAAAATAGACTTGTGGATCAAGGGAACAGAATAGAGGATGCAGAAACAACTTCAGGCACACTCAGCTACCTTATTTGACAAAAGGGCCAAATACTTACACTGGAAGAAAGATAGCCCCTCTAATAAATGGTTCCAGGAAAACTAGCTATCTATATGCTAAAGGTTGAACCTAGATCCTTATCTCTCACCATGTACTAAACCAAAATCAAAATGGATCAAAGATCTAAGTATTAAAATAGAAACACTAAATCTACTGGAAGACAAAATAGATAAAACTCTTAAAGATATAGGTATAGGCAAAGACTTTCTGAACAGAACCCTGACTGCACAAGAAATAATACCAAGAATCAACAAATGGGATCACACTGAACTAAAAAGCTTCTGCATAGCAAAACAAACCACCAACAGAAGTGAAGAGACAACCTATAGGATAGGAAAAAAATTTTGCCAGCTACTCTTCAAGACTAATATCTAGAATATATAAAGAACTCAAAAAATTAAGGCCCTCAAGTTTAAAGATCCAATAAAAATGAGAATCTGAAATGAACAGATACTTCTAAGATGAAGTATAAATGGCTAATAAATACATTCAAAAATGTTCAACATCACTGGCCATCCAAGAAATACAAATTAAAACTGATAGGTCTCCCACTACCTCAGCAGCTGTTATGTACAGTAGCTGCCCTCTTCCTGTTGTGCCTTGCCCCCTCCCCTGTGTGCCATCATGCCAAGACGGTTGCTCCCACCAAAGAATAAACCCTTCTCCCCAGCATGCCCCTGTTCCCGCCTAGAAAGTAACCTAATACTTGCTCACCTCCTACCACCTCTAGTGACATCACCAGCTCCTCCATTCCCTAGTCACTACCTCACTCAACCCCACTTCAGCCACTACAAACCCCACCCCAGTCTCTATAAAAGACACTCCCTGCCCCGGCCATATTGCTTTTTTCTCTCCTTTGTTCAGAGACAGCCCAGCAGATCTATTGCCCTAATAAAGGCTTGTTGTGGCCTGGTCTGGTCTCGGTTTTCGGCCCTTTTACCCAACAAAAATAACACTAAGATTCCATCTCTCTCCAGAAAGAATGGCCATCATGAAGAAATCAAACAGTAACAAATGCTGGAAAGACCACAGGAAAAAAGGAATTGTTGGTGGGAGTGTAATTTGGTATAACCAGTATGGAAATCATCATGGAGATTCCACAAAAAACTAAAAATAGAAATTCCATTTGATCAGCTATTTGCTTTCTAGTTATTTTCCCAAGAGTTCAACACATCATATTACAGTAAAAAATGCATATCCATGTTTATAGCAGAACAATTCATAATAGCTAAATTCATTTGTTATATATCCATCAACAAATGAATGGATAAAGAAAATGTAGTATGGGGCCGGGGATTTAGCTCAGTGGTCCCACCACCTGCCTCGCAAGCACAAGGTTACTGAGTTCGATCCCTGGTACCAAAAAAAAAAGAAAATGTAATATTTGTACACAATGGAGTTCTACTCTGCCATAAAGAAAGGCATACTTAAGCCATTTGTAGAAAAATGGGTACACCTTGAGAATGCAATGTTAAGTGAAACAGATCAGACAAGCTTAAATATCACATGGTTTCTCTTACATGAGAAAAACAAAGAGAGAAAAACTATTGTAATCCAGTATGGCCAATGTATCTAAAAGTGAACCTTGATTTGGTATAATTGTCATATATGTTTTATATGTTTTTTGGCCTGTCAGTTTGGATGCTAATCTGTGTTTCTGATAATTAACTTGATAAAGACATAAATAAATCTGATCCTGGCAAAAAAAAAAAAAAAGAAAAAGAAAAAACTTCAAAAAATGGGGGTGGAGAGGAAAGGAGAAAAAAAAGAATTGAATTATGTACTATGTACATGTACCAATTCCTCACAATGAATGTATGTACTGTAAACCTGTACTAATAAAAATTAAAATTTTAAATGTTTTTTATGAAAAAGCATGGACCAAAGCCAGATCACACAGGTTCAAATCCCAGCACTGCCACTTAACCCTGCTGACCCTGGGAAAGTCACAGAAACCTCTTTGTGAGTCTGTGTTCTCATCTTCACCATTGTGGTGAAGGTTAAAGGTTTATAATGGGTTAAGTCCTCACAACACTGATTAGTACATAGCAGATGCTCCAGGTTATCATCATAGGTCAGCAGTGTTACCATCCTAGAGCTTAAATATCTTCCCTAGGGCCACAGGAACAGCAGCTGAGAAGGAAGATGAGAACCCATGGCTGTGGGTGTCACAGCCAGCACTATGGCACTCGAGCCATCCAGCCCCATTCCCTCCTTGATGCAAGGCCCTGTGGCTAATAGGCAGGAGGTCTGGTCCCGCCCTTCATTGTGCTATAAGATTCCTATTTGCAACCCATGGAGTCTCTGCTGCTACATTTATACAATAAGGATTAGACCAACTCCCCCATCTCACAGATGCAAGAAGTACTTCAAGGATCAAGTGCAAGCACTGGGATTGGTTTAGAAGGGTTCACCTGCAAGCACCTGGAAAATTCAAATCCAGGAGCAGTACCTTGCCCACCAGTCCTCTGATTGGGTTCTGACTTAACAGGATTGTGTGAGAAGGGAATACCTAGTGCCCCAAGACTGTCTGAGTAAATTACACAAGGGTATAACCTGCTGAGACAAACTAGGAGAAAGAGTTCCCCTCCAGAGACAGGGAAATCCAGAAACAGTCCTTGCCTGGTCAGAACATAAGGGACTGGAACCCTCCAAAGTGAGCTCTTTCTGTGGTGTCCTTTGAAGTTCAGAGCACCTTTTCACCAACAAGGAAACCAAGGCTCCAGAGGAGGTTGTGTATGTACCTAAGGTCACACACAGCTAGTGAGCGACAGGGCTTGGATTTCAAGCTGGGTCACCTTCCTATCCCGTGAATGACCACACCCCTACCCCCACCCCCCCACACACCAGGGCTAACTGGGTGGATTTAAATGCAGCTTCCCCAGACTCCCCTGGGCTGAGTCACCCTGCAGCATTGTTCAGGAGGGTGTGGGAGGGGAGCCCTCCCACCAGACAGGTGCTCCTCATACAGGTAGAAAACCACCTGGGTGGCCCTGCAGACCCTGTCCGGGTTGGCACATGGGGCAGGTGAGGGTGGGGGAGTGATATCAAGAGTTTGTTTTGTTTGTCCTGCATTAGTCATCCCTGTCTGAGAACAGTCCCTGGAACAGAAGAGCAAATCTCTTTGACCTCTGGCCCCTCCACTTCCTCCCCCACAACACAGCTACTGCCCCAAGCTGGGGGTCCTCTCTCTTCTGCATCTTATCTTTTGCAATACATACTACTATTATTTCCCCCTCTGCCCCCAATGAAATGGAAGCTCAGAGAGGGAAAATGACTTAAGCAATGACACTCAGCTAGTAGGCATCAGGCTAAGATCTGCACCCAGGGCTGAAGAACCCAAAGCATGTTCACTCAGTCCTCTTGCTTCACAGGGATTGTGGCCTTCAAATTCCTAGACTCTCGGGCTGGGAATTGGGGGTCCTGGATCCTCATTTCAACTCTTCCCAAGCAGAGTGACCTGAGCACTTAATGGCTCTGAGGGTCAGTTTCTACAACTACAAGATGAGGCAACACCTGACTACCATGTAGCACTCCATCTCCAACAGTCCCCTGATGTACAATTGCTAGAAACTATGAGCTCTCTGAGGATGGTGCCCAGGGAGCACATGGTAGTCTTTTACACTGTAAGTTTAGCTTCCACAGTCCAGAGAGGAAGCAGCAAACTACATGGGTATTAGGCATCATGGAGACTCAGAGGGAGAATTAAAAAACTTGCCCTGGAGAGGCAAATAACTGGAGAAGACAAGTCCGGCAGCCTCTAAAAGACAGACCAGTGTGAGGCCAGTTAAGTAGGGCTGAATTATGTTCTCGTACAGGAAAACGCTTTGCAGGGAGGCATAAGACTCCAGCTGGGGGTGAGGACGGATGCATCATGGGAGCCACCAGGGAGAAGGCAGTGAGCTGCCAATCCTCCACCAGTTTGCCAGGGTGATGGGATCCCACTGGGTTGAAGGGAAAACCCTGGATTTGCTCCAAGCAGTTGAGTGCTTAACCCTGTCTCCCACTACTCGCACAGTATATATGCCAGCCCCTTTTCCACAACTTGGTTACAAGTTCCCTAAATGCACATAAAATGAGTTTGCAGTCCACACACTACTGGGCACACAGGACAGTCTTAATAATTCACTCATGGTGATGGCACAACTATTAACGGTATCTTTCCTTCCAACAGTCCTCCTCTCCCTTCCTCACCCTAAGAGCCCTGGCAAGTCCTCCTGCATCTCAGTACTGCACAGGGCCCCACATTTGCCCCTCTTCCAGGAGCCTGCAGACCCCATTACAGAATCTTTCCCTCCACTTGGGGTAAAAAGCATCAGAACACAATGCCTAGGCCCTCTGGCTCTGAAACCACTTACTAGCTTCAGTTTTCTCACCTGTGATATGGGGACAATAACAGTAATACAATCACATCTGAGGACCTAGTTGGGAGGAAGGAATGCCTGTCAATCTCTGAGTCCAGAGAAGTGCCTGAAATGTGCGTTGTGATCAGCTTCCTCATCCCACTCTTCCTACCCATATCAATTAAAACTGGACCTGCACTCATATACAAGGCAACAGTTCTTAATGGTGAGGCCTGACCTCAGGGGCACTGGTTCCAGTATCATGGTTACAAAAATCCATCGATACCCAGGTCCCTTTTATAAAATGGCATAGTGTTGCACAGAACCCACACACCTCCTCCTACATGCTGTAGTTTAAATCATCTCTAGATTACTAATGATACCCAATACAATGTAAATGCCATGTAAACAGCTGTTATACTGTATTGTTTAGGGAAGAATGACAAGAAAAGTCATGATCATGACTTTATGATCAATACAGACACTAGTTTTTCCCCTGAATTATTTTCATTCATGATTAGTTTAATATGAAGATTCTTAACCTGTGGATACAGACCATGATTATGAAGAACCTGCAAATCCACACTGAACATTGACTTTTATTTAGTACCTACCAAGTATTTACATGTTTTCTCATTTCATCCCAACCACCATGTCAGTGAGCACTTCCATTCTTAGATATTTACACAGGCCTGGTAATGGTAAGGAACTTGGGCTAGTGTCAGGTACAGGATTTGAACTTGGGCCTGCTTCCCACGCTGCAGCTTTGCCTCCCTGACACAAGATGACTCTCCTCAGATGAGGCATGCTTTTTCAGGCTTTCTTTCCAACCCATTCCAGGAACAATGGCCCCTTTTCAATCCCTCCCCATATTGGTGGCATTTCTGGCATCCTGAGCCCGTCCCTGTTCCCATCCCCTGACCCCATCCACTCCTAGGTAAAGCTTCCAAAATGTTCTATGTCACTCAACAGCGAAATGGCCTCAGAGTGTCCAGGATGAAGGGCTCCTCCCTCTGAGGCACCCCCTGGTGTTGAACTCCCACATTGGGCTGGGCTGCTTCCCCTCTCTGGGGGTGCTCACCTGCATTTTCTCCAGCATCTCGAAGAACTCCGCAGACTGAAAGACACAAAGGGGGAGGGGAAAGAAACTGCATCAGCCAGGAAGTCAGCTGAGAAAGCCTCCTGCTCACGGTCTGGAAGTGGAGCCAGGGCCTTCCCCAGGGATGAAATTCATTTGGGTCAAGAGAGGAGATAATTTGATTTCGCCTTTGCAGAGCTGGTGGGCCAGAACACCCCACACAACAGAAGAGAAAATAAAACAGACCTGGGCTGGGAAGTGGCCCTGGGGAGGGCAGCCACTCAGTCTCCTTGGCAGGCAGGGGCATAGGGGCATAGGGACAAGCCCAAGGTTCCCCAATATACCTGTGGAGACTCAGCCTTCAGCAGGATTCATGTTTGGGATGTTTTCAACCCAGCAGTAGGGACAAGATGTCCAACACACGTAGTTTTCTGACATCTGGGGCAACATAGGCTTTCTGTCTCCTCCTATAAAACTTCACTTACTATAGGACAGAGCAAGCAAAAATGCACTGAGCCACTCTATCCAGGGCAGCCAAGGGGGCTTGAGCTCCAGGCCCTGCCCCAAGCACCTGGATGGATTTTATTTGAAATCCGAAACTACATCTGTCCACACCTTTAACCTACTTTGGTGCCTCCATTGTAAACTCCAGACAGAGAGAAAAAGGAAGTAGAATGGACAGCTGAGGAACAGGCAGCTCTGCCTGAACAAAGGACAGGCAAAGGTCCCTCGAAGATTTCACTTTCCACTGCATGAATACAGGCCCACTTTCTTATACTAACATCATTGTGCACCTCTGGGCATTGGCAAGCATTATGTCAATGAATGCCCAGAACAAAATGAAGAAAAAAGAACGGTGTGATGAGGAGGAATGCATTTGCCCTTGTCACTTCTTCATCCAGAGGCAGAGCCTCCCAACACTCCCTTTTTCTGCCCACACCAATACCACCTGGGGCCCCACCACCCTGAATTCTTCCTAAGGGAACCACCTTGGGAAGAATTCTTAAGGGTTCACCTGGTGAGACTCATTCCTGCTGCAGATTCCAAACAACCTCTCTCAAGCCAAAGCAAGCCTATTAGAGTCAGAAAGTCTGTGACCCACCTGCAATTCAGGAAGTAGGGCTTGGAAACCCGACATATGAATGTACAGGAGTAGACCTAGGCCACTTAACACGCTTGACCAGGAGCAGGCTTGGGGGACCAATATCACCGGCCAGGAGTAGGCTTGAGGCACCAACATCCTTGACCAGAAGCAGCCACCAAACCACTAGATCGCTTCCCACTTACTTGCTCTAAATACAAATGCACCAGCCACACTGTGTATTCTTACCAACTCCAGGATTCAGCCATAAAGGGCTTATACAAATCAGTAAAGATAGAAAGAGGACAAGGAGATGAAACAATCAACATTACATATACACAGACCAGGGCTGGGGATTTAGCTCAGTGGTTCCACCATCTGCCTCGAAAGTACAAGGACCCGAGTTTGATCCCTGGTATGAAAAAAAAAAAAAAAACAAACAAATACACAGACCTCTGACCCAGCAATGACCCTTGCAGCAATCTGTACTCTAACACACTTACATATGTACATGATACAATTAAAATATTTA
>NW_004624786.1:5263411-5536659 GCF_000247695.1 Heterocephalus glaber | reverse complement strand
TTGTCAAATTTATTTCAAAAAAGATTTTTGTAATATGCTTTCTACATCCTTTTAAATTCTGTAAAATCTGTGGTAATGTCTCCTAGATCTTGATACTATAATTTTAAAAATGTATAACTGATACTGTGTACTAGGAAGAAAAGGTCTTAAGAAGCAAGGGAAGTGGGAAGGGTAAGGGAAAGGAAAAAGGGGAAAAGAAAAAATATGAGAGAAGGAAAAAAATGGAAACAAAGTCTTTGCAAATAGGGAAGGGTGGAGGGGGAGAAGGGAGCGCAAGGGAAGGGGAAAAAATAAGAACCAAGATACTCATGTAATAGTACAAGATCCCAATGATGAATGTAACTATTTTATACCTAAAATGTACCAATAAACTTAATGGGGAAGATAAAAAAAGAAAAGTTCAGACTCAAATGCTTTTATTTGTAAATTCTCCTAAATATTTAAAGGCTAATTAATACTAATTCCTCAAACTCACTATCAATATGGTAAAAAGTCAACACACAGACTAGGAAGAAATGTTTGCAAGCCATTATCTAAAAGGGACCTGTATTTGCAATATATCTAGAATTCTAACAACTCAATTTTTAAAATAAAACTTCACATTAAAATAGGCAAAGGATGTGAATTAACATTTCCCCAAAAGAAGACACACAAATTACAATAAATACAGGAAAAGATACATCATTAACCATCAGGAAATAGAAAGCAAAACAAAAATTAGATTCCATGCATACCACTAAGATGACTATAACCAAAAAACAGAAAGTAAATATGACAAGGATATGGAGAAACTGGAACCTTCATACATTCCTGGTAGGAATACAAAACAACTCAGCCACAGTGGAAAATGATTTTGTAGTTCCTCAGAAAGTTAAACATAGTTAACACAAGACATAGAAATTTCACTGCTATGTATGTATCCAAAAGTACTAAAAACAGACATTCAAATACTTGTACATGAATGTCCATGGCAGCATTGTTCATACTTGTCAAAAGGTAAAAACAATCCAAATGCTTATCAACTATTGAATGGATAAACAAAATACAGCATATCCATACAATAGAATTAGATTCAGCCGTAAAAAGAAGTGAAGTACTAATACACATCACAACATGGATGAATGAACTTCGAAAATATTATGCTAAATGAAAAAAACCTGATATAGACTAAATTAAAACTTAATGAAGAAATATTAGAGCTGAACCAAATCTTTGAACAAATGGACTTAATAGTTATATACAGAGTGTTCTAGCCAACAACATAATACACATTCTTTTCAGCAGCACATAGTACTTTCTTCAAAATAGACACTATACTAGCTAATAAAGCATACTTAAGAAAATGTAAAAGAATTAAAATTTTTTTTAAAAAGAATTAAAATTTTACCATGCATATTATGAGATCACAGTGCAACGAAACTAGAAAGCAATAGCAAAAGAAACCACAGAAACTATACAACATATGCAAACACAGGCTGGAATAATGAATGGGACACTGAAGAAATTAAGGAAGAAACAGCCAGTTCCTACACTCAAATGATAACACCAGTACAACATACCAGAACCTATATAAGGTAATGAAAGCAGTCCTATGAGGGAACTTTATAACTGTGAACGCCTATGCCAGGAAAACAGAGCAAGCCCAAATAAATAACCTAATGATGCATCTTAAGAGCCTAGAAAAACAAGAACAATCCAAATCCAGAACTTTACAAGGAAGGAAATTGTAAAACTCAGAGCAGAAATCAATGAAATGGAGACTTGAAAAACAACAAAAGACTCAAAGAATCAAAGACCTTGTTCTTGGAAAGAATAAACAAATTAAACAAACCATTAACCAATCTTACCCAAAAAAGTAAAGAAAAGATACAAATCAAAGCAATTACAAATGAAAAGCATTTCACAACAGACACCATCAAAATCCAGAAATTAGCAACTATTTCACAAACCTATATGCAAAAAACTGGAAAACTCAAAAACATGAAGAGATTCCTAGATACATATGAATTACCAAAACTGAACCGAGACTTAAAAATCTTGAACAATCCAATAACAGGCAATGAAATTGAAGCAGTAATTTAAAAACAAAGCAACACTACCAACTAAAAAAAGCTCAGGATATGGTGGATTCACTGCTGAATTCTGTAAGATCTTTAGGGAAGATCTAACAGGAATACTATTCAAACTCTTTAATGAAATAGAGAGGAAGAGTATTTCCAAAATCATTCCTGGAAGTTAGCATTACCCTGAACCCCAAACCAGACAAGAATCCAACCAACAAAGAGAACTACAGGCTAATTTTTCTAATGAACATAGATGCAAAAATCTTCAGCAAGGTACTGTCAAACAGAATGCAACAAATCATCAAAAAGGTCATATACCATGATGAAGCAAGCTTCATCCCAGGAATACAAGGATGGTTCAACATACACAAATGAGTAATTCAATTATATAATTCATTACATGAACAGAAACAATGACAAAAATCACATGATCATCTCAATAGATGTGGAAAAGACCTTTGACAAAATCCAACATCTATTCATGATAAAACCCTGAAGAAAATAGGTATAGACGGACCTTATTTCAATCTAGCAAAAGCCATTTATGACAAACCAACAATCAACATCATATTAAATGGAGGAAAACTGAAATCTTTCCCTCTAAAATCAGGAACAAGACAAGAATGTCCACTATCACCACTCCCATTCAACACAGTCCTCAAAACATTAGCCAGAGCAATCAGGCAAAAGAAAAAAACAAAAGGGATATGTATAGGAAAGGATGAAGTCAAAGTATCATTATTTGCAGATGACATGATTCTCTAGGTATAAAACCAAAATATTCCACCAGAAGACTCCTAGAATTAATAACCAAATTTAGCAATGTGCCAGGATACAAAATCAACACACAAAAATCAGTAACGTTCCTGTACACTAACAATGAACTCACTAAGAAAAAAATTAGGAAAATAATATCATTTAAAATAACATCAAGGGGCCGGGGATTTACCTCAGTGGTGCTGCCACCTGTCTTGCAGTGCAAGGTCCTGAGTTCAATCCCCAGTACCAAAAAATAAATAAATAAATTTAAAAAAATAAAATAGCATTAAAAAAATTAAGTACTTAGGACTTAACCTAACCAAGGAAGAAAAAGACCTCTATAATGAAAATTACATCACTCTGAAAAAAGGAAATCAAGGACTGGGGATTTAGCTCAGTGGTTTCGCCACCTGCTGCACACGCGCAAGGACCTGAGTTTGAGCCCTGGTACCCCCCCAAAAAAAGAAAGAAAAAGAAAAAGGAAATCAAGGAAGACATTAGAAAATGGAAAGATATCCCCTATTCCTGAATAGGCAGAACAAATATAATCAAAATGGCTATACTTCCAAAACAGATGTAATGCAATTCCAATTAACATACTAAGAGTATTTCTCACACATCTAGAGAAAATAATACTAAAATTCATATGAAACAAGAAGAGACTCAGAATAGCAAAGTAACAAAAGCAAAGAAGGAAGAATCACAATTCCAGATTTGAAAGCTACTGTGATTAAAACTGCATGAATCTAAAACAAAAATACGCATGCTAATCTACAGAACAGAATAAAGGAAGTAGAAGCAAACCCAGGCACATTCAGCTATTTGATCTTTGACAAGGGGGCCAAAAACATACACTAGAGGAAAGACAGCCTCTTTAATAAATGGTGCTAGGAAAACTGGATATTCACATGCAGAAGTCTGAGTCTAGATCTATATATTTCACCATGTACTAAACTAAACTCAAAATGGATCCAAGATCTAAATGTTAAAACAGAAACACTTTGCCTGACAATAAAATAGGTAAAACTCTTGAAGACATAGACATAAGCAAGGAGTTTCTGAACAGAACCCCAATGTCACAAGAAATAGTATAAAGAATCAACAACAAAAAAAGAACCAACAAATGGGATCATATCAAATTAAAAGGCTTCTGCACAGCAAAGGAAACAATCAACAGAGTGAAGAGACATCCTACAGAATGGGTAAAAAATTTCCCAGGTACCCTTTAGAGAGAGGACTAACATCTAGAATACATAAAGAACTCAAAAAAAATTAGATCCCCAAAATAAGAGACTCAATCAAATGATGGGCAACCGAAATGAACAGACATTCTCAGAAGAACAAGTACAAATGGCTGATAAGTACAAATGGCTGATAAATACATGAAAAAATGTTCAACATCACTGGCCATTAGAGAAATTGAAATTAAAACTACAACTGAGATACATTCTTACCCCAGAAACAATGGCTATCATTAAAAAAATCAAATGATAAATGCCAGCAAGCACATGAGGGAAAAGGAACTACTCCACATTGTTGGTGAGAATGTAAACTAGTATAACCACTATGAAAATCAGTGTGGAGATTTCTTAAAAAACTAAAAACAGAAATTCCACTTGACAGAGCTATCTCCCTTCTGTGTAACTTTTCAAAAGAGTTAAAATCATCATATTGCAGGGATACATGCACATCCATGTTTATGGGGCTGGGGATTTAGCTCAGTGGTTCCAGTGCCTGCTTCGTAAGCGCAAGGTCACGAGTTCGATCCCCGCCACCAAAAAAAAAAAAAAAAATCCATGTTTATAGTAGCACAATTTATAGTAGCTAGATATTGGAAACAATATATATGTCCAGCAACAGATGAATGGATAAAGAAAATGTGGTGTTTATACAACATGAAGTGTACTGCTCTGCATTCACAGGCAAATGGATGCAACTTGAGAACATAATATAGAGTGAAATAAGTCAAACAGAAGCTGAAATATCACAGCTTATATGAGAAACTAAATATAAGTGTGTGTGTGTGTGTGTGTGTGTGTGTGTGTAGAGGCAGGGAGGAGGGCACAAAATAGAAGATGCATAAGTAGGGAATAGAGCAAAGTTCAAATAATTTCCCCAAATTATCTATTCCACTGTTTCAAAAATATTTAAGATATATGCTAATTTATTTCATTTATGTTATTCTCTTTGTTCACTGAAAAGTTTTGTCTTTTTATTTATTTCTTTCATCTGTGTAAGGGTCTTTTTTTTTTTGGTACTGGGGATCGAACTCAGGACCTTGCACAGGCCGTGGAACCACTGAGCTAAATCCTCGGCCCCCTGTAAGGGTCTTTTTTTGTCTATGACTTGTACTCTGAGTAACATTTTGACAATTCTTTTAAGATCATGATAAGATTATGATACAGTGTATTGTTATTCTCTAATTATTTTTAATGAAATTTTGTTTTATTTTTTCATAGAAATAAAAAGAGCTTTTAATATTTTCTTTACTAATATCTTGTATTACATTACAATAAAAATGTGAAATGTCCAGAATAGGCAAATCCATAGAGACAGAAAGTAAGTCAGTGGTTGCTTAGCGCTGAGGGAGGTAGGAAATTGGAAGATCATAGCCAAAAGATACTGGCTTTCCTACTGAGGTGACAAAAATGTTCTAAAATTGACTGTGGTGAAGGTTGCACAACTCTGTGGATATGCCAAAACCCACTAAATTGCACACTTTAAATAGGCGCTTTTTTTGGTATGTGAATTATCACAATAGAGCTGTTCAAAAAAACTACGCAACCACTTAGAGTGAAAGCAATAGATTTATATTGCTTAGACAAGTTATTCTCCAAGATAAATTACATTAGTGGGGAGGAGCAAATCAGAAAACACCACATTGAATATGAATGATCCTGCTTTTATGAAAACAATCTTAAAAATGAAATCTAAAGTAGCCTACATGTAGGCATATGAATGCACAGAAAATGATCTGAAAGAATACACCTAAACTAGCAAAACGTTATTATTTCAGGATGCGAGGATGAAAGTTGTTGAGGGAAGTTATATTTTATATTTGGCCTAAATCAAGACATGCAGGTCAACATTACTCACATATTTAAACTTTAAATAAAGTTTTTTAAAGGAAACAGAAAATTGTGCAAAGGACATGAACAAATTGCTAGAGGAGAAACATGAAACAACCAATAAGCACACAGAAACATGCCCATCTTCCCTCATTATTCAAAAAAAAATGACAATAAATAACAAGATAAAATCTTTCATCTATTGGATTGCCCAATGTTGGCAACAACGTAGGGGTCACAGACACAGGTTAATGCATACCTGGTACAATCTCCCTAAGGAGCAATTTTGCATCATGTATGCAAAGTCTTGAAAATGTTCACATCTTTCAGTCCAATAAACCTGCTCTAGGGAATTTGCCCTAAAGCAGTATTTGAGCAACAACATAAGGACACACACACATGATGTTTGTCCCAGCATTGCTTATAGGCAAAAAAAGTGGAAATAGTCAGGGCACCCACCAATGAGGGAAGAAGCCAACAAAGCATGAGGATATGAGTACAATAAAACACCACAGGAAGAGATCTGTGTTAATTATGCTAGCATAAAGATTCACAACGCATCGCTTAGTGAGAAAAATAGAGCTGGGAACAAGATGATCCTAGTTTTTCCATTAAATATAAAAAGATGTTTATGTATATGTGTACAGGTCTGATTATGAGTATGCATATCACACCCCCAAAGAAAAATATCTTGAAGGGTGGATATATGCCAAAATGATTTTAACTTTAAAATCAGTTAAAGATGTTTCTTTTTTTTTTTTGCTTTTCAGCATTTTTATAAATTGCTTTTTGCATTTAATCCATATTTTGAAGACTGACAAACAAGTGGAGGCTCTTCTTACAGCCCTTTCTTTGCTTTCCCTAACCCCAGCTTCAGGTTCTACCCATAACTTCCTAACCGAGTGACCAGAGACACAGGATACATCGTTCAGAGCCTGAAGAAAGGCCCTGGATTCAGACCAATTCATTCTAGAGTGGCTTCTTGGTTTTGTGTATGATAGGCTAAGATGCTCTCCTAAATCAGCCCCAAATCCAGCTCAATCTGTTACACACAGACAAACTGCAATCAAAAAATTCTTTAGCTGTATTCTTTGACAATGCCCTTCTAGCAGTCAATCAATTAACCTCAAATGATTAAGCACCTTCAAGGCATGGCCAGGATACTGGCAGTACCAGGCAAGGGTCAATTTCCAAAGTACTTGTTCTTAATTATGAGACAGTGCTCCTTAGGGCTATGTTACAGACGACCATTGCCACCGTCGTTCAGAGGAGGTATGAACCTCTTCTTAGTGGGATGTCAAACGTAGTACTCCACTGCTATATAACAAATCATTCTAAAGTTAATAGCTTGAAACAATCTCTGGCAGGAATTCAGTAGCTTAGTTGCACAGTTCTGGCTCAAGGTTTCTCATGTGGTTACAGTCAAAATTTCATCTGAACCTTGACTAGGTCTAGAGCCTCCAAATCCAAATGGGCACCCTCATGAAGATATTGGCAGAAGGCGTCATTTCTCCTCACAAGACAGCCAACAGCCTCTCCATTAACTGCTCAAGTGTCCTCAAAACATGGCAGCTAACTTCCTCCAGAATGAGCAATCCAAGAGAGAGGGCACAAAGGAAGCTGTAGTATCTTTTATGAGCTAATCTGAAAGGATACACTATCACCTCCACTTTATCCTATTCATTAGAAGCAAATATCCAAATACAACCCAGATTCAAGGGGAGGACAATTAGTTTCCACCACTTGAAAAGAGAACTATCAAAGAGTATGTGGACACATCTTAAAGCACCATATTAAGGAAAGTTTCTCAAAAGGCATGAGATCCCAGGAATATCTTGAAAGGATGAAGAGAAATCAATTCATAGAGAATAGAGAGGGCACAGTACCCAAGCACTGGGAGCTGTGTGGGCAAAGGTGGAAAAAAAAGTACTTGATCTTAATGATGCGACAATGCTGATGATGAGTGGACCAGCCAGCCAGACAGAGGCCTCTGGGTAAGACACCCTGAAAATGAGTCAGGAGAGGAGAACTGGGTTCCAGGCCTGAGAAATTCTAAACACCAGAACTCAGGTGTAATCTGCAAGGCAGAACAAAGCTACTTCAGCTTGCATGCAGTAGAAAGATATGAGACTGCAGAGTCCAGTGGTTAGACTCCAGAGCTGGGATCTGCTACTTACTGTCCAGTTGTGTGGCATGACACATGTTAATCTCTCTTACTTCTTTTCTTAATTTCCTCACCAAAAAACCAAATCAAAGCTTCCCTGACTTTGGGGATTCTTATGTGACTGAAATAAGAATGTGTACAAGAAGTGTCCAGCTAGTGTCTGGTCCACAGCAAATGTTCAGGAAACAGACAACTATTAGAAGGAACAATTAGAAAGCTCACTCTGGAGATGTGTTTTCCCCTGCAGCTTTAGGATACTTCACTTCTCTTGACATCATTGCTCTTCCCAGAGACAGTGTGTCTGGATGACTTAAAAATGAGTGTGTGTTTCCAAACTGAAGATGCTCTGTGGCCTCAGGACTGGCATAGCATGGGAGAGAAGAAGAATGGCTATGATTCACCAGGAGCAGAAATCAGCCAGCGGCAAGTTGGATTCAGCAGGGCTGGCCCCACTTCTTGATGACTGGTTGAACTTTCCAATGGGATCATTCCAGCCTTGGCAATAGGCAAGTCTCCTTTTCTACCCAGAAGCAGGTGACTCAGGCTAGCCTGGAACAGCCGCTGCAGCTATTCGGACCCACCCTCGTCCACAAACCCTGAGAATACTTCTTACAATCAAAGGCACGCAGCAGGCACTTAATAAATGCTCACTGACTCACTGCCAGGGCTGCACCAACCCTGCAGGACAGACTGAAGTCCTGGCCAGAGCATTTTTAGGAAGAGGATCTCCCTCCGTCAGGAAGGCAGATTGTCCCAGAGGAATGTCACTAGACTTCCTGTTCAATAGCAGAGTCAGCTCAGCTGTCTAATTTATTATTAGCAACAGCCGTTGCCACCCAAATCAGAGTGGCAGCCAGCATTTCCCCCCTGGGCTCTGCTTTAACAACCACTCAAGTAGGCCGTGAAATAATCAGAGAGCCAGCTCAGCCAAGGAAGTCACAGGTGGGGCCCCAGCATTTGGTAGGGGTTCAATCCCTGTCCTCCCCACCTCCCAATATAGAAACCACCGGGTCTTCCCTTTTCAGGGCAAAGGGAGTCCTTGGGGAAGAGAATGTGGAGGACAGAGGCAGCCAAAGTGGCATGAACAGGAAGTGCAGGGAGCCTCTTAGGTTTGGGAAATCTCTGGAAATCTTTCCCAATTCTTCTACTTGCTGGCTCTAGTCTCAGTCCACTGCCCAGTTGGGGAGGTAAAAGTAATGGAAGAAACATGGCATTTGTGTGAGATATCTGTCCCTTGGTCCTGGGATTAGTTCCAGGACTCTCCACAGACATCAAAATCTCCAGATGCTCAAGCCCCTTATATAAAATGATGTAGTATTTGCATACAATCTACATACATCTTCCCTGCTACTTTAAATCATCTCTACATTACTTATACTGCCAATATAATGTAAATACTATGAAAATGGTTGTTACATTGTTTTGTCTAGGGCATAGTGAGAAGAAAACTGGTCTGTACATTTTTAATACAGGCACAATTTTTGATTCAAATATCTTCGATCCAAGGTTGTTTGAATCTATGGATGTAGAACCCATGAGTGCAGAGGGATGATGGTATAGGGGGGGCCATGGTAGCCCATCTCACCACCTGTGCCCTTCTTGTGGGCAGGAGCAGCCTTGCCTGCCTGCCTTCCTGGTCCACATGAATGCGGCTTCTCCCTCCAAAATTAACCACCTGTTCCTTCCCTCTTACTGTACCCCAGAGTATGGGACCCCTACCAATACACTCCCCTTTTGCTCCATCTCCTCTCTACCCCACTTAGAAAATGACACTCACTGCCATCCACTTGCAGATCACTATGTCCCTGCTGGGCAACCCGCCCCCGCTCTGGGCTCCTCTCCTCCACTCCTGGTGGGGTGTATTTTCATGTGAGCAGGCTTGCTACACCTGCTCCCAGAATACATAATGCATCTGCAGCTCACCATGCAGAATGATGCAGTCTGAGCCTCCTGCACCTTGGAACAGGGCTGGTAACAGCACCAACACCCAGGCCATACTAGGACCACATAAGCCAGCATGCTCGCATCCTGGCAACACACCCAACACATGCTCAATGCCCAGTAGCAATCACCTCATAATCCCTTTCCACCTCAGTCCAGGACACATGTTCAAGGGGGTGAGACACTTCAATAGCAACGAGAAAATTGACACAAGCCAAGGACACAGGAAAAGGTGTTTTCCACCCACAGGGGTCCTGAGAAAATAAGGTAAAGATGCAGGGGCTGCACGGTGATGGGGAAGAAGAAAATCAGGGACATAGCAAGTATCCGGTCCTCACAGAAGTGAAAGACATAAACATAAAAAAAATAAATAAAAAGATGTTGGGCCGGGGATTTGGCTCAGTGGTTCTGCTGCCTGCCTCGCAAGCGCAAGGACCCAAGTTCGATCCCCAGTACCAAAAAAAAAAAAAAGAAAACGATGTCTGGAGAATTTTATAAAGAGGTTTATAGAAATCTAGAGGAGTCAGGCAGTCAGAGTTTACACCTTGTTAGAAACCACATCCGATGCTCCCCAGAGCTGCCTGACCATTAAGTCCAACAAACTGCTCAACTCTGCTGCTTCTTCAGAGGTCATCCCCTGCAGGGTGGGCAAGATGACGAACAGGGCCACTGCCCCAGCTGCCCAGGCCTGCAGGAAATGCCAGAGCCATTTCCACCAAGGCCACAAAGGGTAGTTCACCAAAGTAGAAGGTCCTTGATGCAGGGCTCTTGGCTTATGATAGTCACTGCTGTCTTCCTGGGCCTAGAAGTACCTGGCACACAGTAGGCACGGAAGTATTTCTTGAATGAGTGACTGGACACATTACTAAGAAAGATGAGACTCAAGTACACAGTGGAAAGTCCGTGTTGGGCCTGGTAGTAGCCAGGGCTGGTTCCTTGGGATAACTAAAGTCAGAGCTGGACAGTCCAGTGTTTCTGCTAATAAGAGCTTTCTGTTCTCTGACCACGGACTGCACCCCTCAGCCTGGACAGCCAGCCTCATCCCTAGTGGGTGCTCTCAGTGACAGACTGCCTTCCAGAGTTAAGTCTCCCTCCACTACCACCATCGCCACTCCACACCACCTGCATACTTCTCTTTCCTTTCTTTGGTTTCACCTCCCACCAACTGATGCTACACACAGTTCCTCTGCTCACTGGGGCCAGGAGCCTGCAATGGCTCTCCATTTCTTATCATAATGATAAGTCAACAGAATCACCAGGAACACTCCTTTATACACTGCTTGCTGGGCCCTGCTCCTAACATTTTTTATTCTTGGCCAGAGAATTTGCATTTCTAACAAATTCCCTCCCATGTGACTACACTGAGAACACCAACCTACAGAATTGTGTTTAATGCAGGTGGTCTGTAGAAGGGACCATCTCTGAGCAGAGGTACTGGAGCAGAGATGAAACAAGGTGGAGAAAGGTAGAAAAATGACAGGTTTTATAGGACACCTTAAAATTAGGCAGATACATTTAAATCTCTAAATTAGGACTTGGAGATGCAAACAACTATAGGTGCCAGGCAGGCAATGAAAGATTAAAGAGAGCTGGGCATGTGGTGCACACTTGTATTCTCAGAACTTTGGGAGACTGAGGCAGAAGGATCTGAAGTTTGAGCCTTAGTAAGACTCTATCTCAAAAAAAATTTTTTCCCAAAGGGCTGAGAATATAGCTCAGTGCGAAAACCCTGAGTTCAATCCCCAGTATATGTTTCTTAAAAAGACTAAAGACATAAGAAGTAAAAGACTGAATCAGTAATCAAGAACCTCCCAACAAGAAAAGTCCGGGAATGGGCCAGGAATTTAGCTCAGTGATTCCGCCACCTGCCTTGCAAGCTCAAAGTCCCAAGTTCAATCCCTGGTATGAAAGAAAGGAAAGAAAGGAAAGAAAGGAAAGGAAGGAAGGAAGGAAGGAAGGAAGGAAGGAAGGAAGGAAGGAAGGAAAGGTCCAGGACCATATATAACGAATTCTACCAAGCATTTAAAAATATTTAATAAAGACAACACCAATACTCTAAACTTCTAAAAATTAGAAGAGAAGGGAACACTTCTAACCTATTCTATGAGGCCAGCATTACCAAGCCATGCAAAGGAACCACAAGAAAACTACAGACCAAAGTCCTTTATAGCCACAGAGGCTAAAACCCTCACTGTGCCAGCAAACTAACAGCATGCTACTATATACCACAACCAAGTAAGATTTATCCCAGGAACACAAGCTTGGTTCAACATAAGAAAACTGATATAAAATATCACAATAATAGAACAAAGGGGTGGAAACCACATGAGGATTTCAACTGATGCAGAAGTACGTGACAAAATCCAATACCTTTTTGTGATTAAAACAAAAAACCTCAAGTAGCTGGGGATTTAGCTCAGTGGATCCACTGCCTGCCTCACAAGCCCAAGGTCCTGAGTTCGATCCCCAGTACCAATAAAAAAAAAAATTTACTTACATAGATATAAATTTGTAATAAAGGAGTTCCTATAGATATTAAAAAAAAAAACTCAAAACTAGTATAAAGAGAACTTCCTGGATATGATGAAGGATATTTTTTAAAAGTCCATACCTAGCAGCATCCTCAATGGTGAAAGTCTGAAAACAGAAGATTAGGAATAAGATAAAGATGCCTACATTCAACACCACTATTCACTATGCTGAAAGTTATAGCCAGAGTAAAAAAAGAAAGCATCCATAATGTAAAGAAAGAAGTAAAACAATCTGTTTTTAGATGACATGATCCATATAAACAACCTTAAAGAAGTTACAAAAAAATAAGCTACTAGTACTAGTAAACGAAGCCACCAAAACAGCAGAATCAATAGCAAAAATCAACTGTGCTTCTACACACAAGCAATGAATAATCTGAAAAGGAAAGCAAGAAAACAATTCTATTTACAATAGCATAAAAAGAATAAAATACCCAGGAACAAAATTAACCGAAAGACTTACACACTGAAAATTACAAAACATTACTGAAAGAAATTAAAGACAACATAAATAAAATGAAATGATATCCCATGTTCAAGGATGAGAAGACAATATTGTTACGATGGCAATATCAAATAAAGTGATCTATATATTTAATATAATCCCTGTTAGAATCTTAGCTAGGTTTGTTTTGTAGAAACTGAAAGGCTGGCCCTAAATTTTATATGGGAATTCAAATAATCCAGAATAGACAAAACATACTTGAAAATGAAGAACAAAGTTGGAGGACTCACACGTCCCAATTTCAAAACTTACTGCAAAACAACAGTGATCAAAACAGTGGCAGTGGCATAAGGACCGACATATAAACCAATGATACAGAACTGAGAGCCAGAGATAAATCCATGCACTTATGGACAATTGATTTTTGACAAGGATGCCATGACAATCCATAACAAAAAAACAGCCTTTTCAACAAACAGTACTGAAACAAACAAACAACAAAAAAAAAAAACCCTGAGTATCTACATGCAAAGGAATGAAGCAGGCAGTTGTTTTTTGTTTTTTTGGTTTGGTTTTTTTTTTTTAATGTTTAAGTAGCTTCAATTTTGTTTTCCATACTGGCTGTACCATTTCACATTCATACTGACAATGTTACAAGAGTTCCAGTTTCTGCACATCCTCACCAACATGTTATCTTTTGTTTTGTTATTTTGTTTTGACACTGGCCATCCTAAGAGGTGTGAGATGCTAGCTCAGAGATTTTTTTCATTTGCATTTCCCTGATGATTAATGGTATTGGTCATCTATATATCTTCTTTGGAGAAATCTCTGCTGAAGTCTTTAAGCCCATTTTTCAATCAGATTATTAGTTCTTTTACTATTATGTTGTAGAAGTTTATATATTTTCAAAATCAAACACCTGTCTGATGTATGGTTTACAAGTATTTCCTTCCATTCCACAGGATGTCCTTTCATGCTGTTGTTTCTTTTGCTGTACAGAAGCATAATAATTCCATTTCTATAAAATATCTAGAAAGACAGAAAACTAAGTAGTGGTTTCCAGGAGCCAACGGTGAAAAAAGGAGAGTGTGGGAAGTGATTGTTAATGAGTTCTCACCTGGGAATTATTAAAATAAAATACTTTGGAACTAGATAGAGGTAGTGGTTACACAACACTGTGTTCATACTAAATGGCACTGAATTATTTACTGTAAAATAACTAATTTTATGTTATATAAATTGCACTTCAATTAAAAATAAAGAGTGGAGGAGTAAGACAATGTTAAATCCCCAAAAGGTACAGCCACCGCTTATCTCTAAGCTGCCAAGTAGAAATTCAAGCTCACTGGAGTTGAAGAGTTCAAGATAAACCTGTCTCAATTTTTAGACGCTGATAATCAATTCATTGTTAATCAGCTCAATGTTAAAAATCTCTACGTGGACCAAACACAATAAATCTATAAGCCAAATTGGCCCACAAGGCACAAATATCAAGCTCAGCTCTGGACATCAGGGAGCCACTGAATATTTCTGAGTTGGAAGGAAGTCCTAAGGTATCCTCTGTTGGGGACCCCGTGATGTGTCAGGCACTGGGCGTTGAATTAGGTACTTTCAAATGCCACTCCATAAACCTCACAAGCAGAAGTTCTTATTCTCCAGACACAGAGAATAAGAGGGCTAGAGGCTTAGAGTGGTTAAGCAGCTTGCCCAAAGTGAACACGTTTAGTAAAGGCGGAATGAGATTCAAGTCCAGACCCACCTGGGTTTACCAACATCTCACAGAACTCTCATTAATTCTTTCCCTCCCTCAAAAAAATCTACCTCTACCCCAGCCACTCTCCCCAGCTCAGTGAGTAGTACCATATACGTCCATCCCAAGCTCAGGACAAAGCTCTAAGAGTTCTCATCTATTTCTCCATCCTTCACCCGCCACGTCTAATCCTCCCACAAGTCTACGCTGAGGTGGATCCCAGGTATGATTGTGTCTCACCACCCCCACGCCTCCACCATCTCAGCTCCCCTCAATGGACCATTCAACAGCCTCCTCCTCGAGCTCCCTGCCTCCCCACCACCCCCTCTCTCATCAGCTCCCCATACAACAGCCATACAGTCCTTTCTGGAGGACAAATCTGATAACAACAGTCCCCAGTTTAAAACCTTCCAATTCTACTATCCACCCCTCCCATGGTCCAGACAAGTCAGGCCATTTCTGTGTGCTAACAGGGTCCTCAGTCTCATGACACCCAACTTGGAGTCAATGGTGGACCATTCTCCCCCACCACAAATAAGTGTCCAGCCACTCTCCACATTCACCCCTAAAATCCCACCTTCTGCTCCTTGAAGAAAAGAGGTAACACAGCCAATGAGGGGGAGAAAAGGCAAGAAGACAGCCAGTCCCAGCCAGCAGCAGGCAGGTATGGGAATGAGGGAGCCTACAGTTCCAACCTGGCCATGGCAGCCTAGGCCCCCATGTCTACCAGGGCCTAGCAGAGCTGGGACAGGGTGTCTATGGTGCCTCCAGGGACAATCTGGCTGGGCACCACTAGACATGGCTGTCTCTCACTAACCAACTCTCACACTAACCACAATCTGTGACTCTGTGACAAGATTCAGTCACCTGCCAGGGATACGGCACAAAGAAGAAAAGCGTTACACCCACAGGGCCGGCCTACCAGCTCCAAGTGTCTAGGCCAAGCGACAGCCCAGCAGAAGAGTCCCTCTCTCTTGTTCTCTGGAAAGTCCCACCTGCAGCATGCCCTTCGGCTGGCAGTGGGTTCCCTCAGGCCCTCGCACAGGGCAAGGAAGCCCTCTCAGAGGAAAAAACACACAGGTGAGTTCTGCCCAATCCCACACCAGGAGCCGCACCTCAAATCTCCTGGCCAGTTAGAAGGGCCTGGTCCCTGAGTCTGTCCCGTCTTCCACTCCCACCATCATACACACAGAGTCTCCCTGTCCCTGACCTCTACTCCTCCTTCCCGAGTGACAGGTGGCACCCATGCCCCATGCAGACAAACAGCAATTCAGGGCTCCCTGCCAGGTGACAGCGGGAGTGCTGTATTCCACAGCCCCTCCGGGTAGCAGGGCTTGGACAGGCATTCCTCCAGCCCAGGGACACTCACCAAAATGTTCTTTAAGAAATCCATCATCTTCCACCGGTGCCTATGCCCTCTGAGTCCGGGGCCCTGTCTGTTTTAGCACCGCTGCCTCAGCTGCTGCTACCATTGCAGTGGTGGCAGTGGCAGTGCCTGCTGACGTTGGACAACTTCCTTAAGATCAAACAAGGAACTACAGGATTTGGGTGTCTGCCCGGAGCTGTTAGTCCACACTGACTAGTCCTGACCTTTGACCTGTCCTCTGCCAGGGCTGTTTTTCTGGGAAGTCAGGGCAGGTATAGCTGCCACACATCATATGTCATAAGAACAAGAGGACCCTCCCAAGGGAGAGGCACTGTGCCAGCAGGTTATGAGAGGAAGCTCAGCTGAGGCCTTAGAAAGGTAAAGGTGAAAAGTAGCCCTTTTCTTCCATCCCTGACTTGAAGGAGTTCTTAAGCACGCTGGTCTGAGAACCTGGGCCCAGGATGCAGGATGGAGGCAAAGGGTGCCAGCAACAGTCCCAGGCCTAAAGAAGATTGGTATGTGGTGTGTTGTGGGGATCCAAGGCAGGCCCTACTTGGTTGGGGCCTCAGTGCTCCCATCTGTGAATTGGGAAGACCTATTTGCAAGGGAAATAAAAACACAGTAAAAGATCAGGTGCCTACTTCCTTAAAGGTGTTTCCTGTGGCTCATCTAGCATCACAAGTCAAAGGTATGAAGACAAAAGTATGAAGATATGACAGTACGAAGACAATCGCTTCTTGGGGGGACTTGTGGGAAGTGATGCAGAGGTATAAGGAACTGTTTTCTTTCAAGAACAGCCTGTATTTTTATTTTTACTCTATTAATTGCATTACCACTCTTTTTTATTTGGTTTGAGTTTTTCCCCCCATTGCCAGGGATTGAAACCAGGGTCTTCACACTGAGCTACATCCCCGGCCCTTTTTATTTATTTTGAGGCAAGATCTCACTAAGTCATTAAGTTGCCCAGGCTGGGTTCAAACTTATAATCTTCCTGCCTCAGCCTGCAAGAGTGTTGAGATTACAGCATGTACTACCATGCCCAGTTTATTGCTCTTTTTTTTTTTAATTACTATGTTTTTTTAAAAAAACAGAGCAAGTGCAGATCTCATTCCCTTCGGTTGTCCCATGAGAAATGTTAAAAATAAATAAGGCAAATGGCCTGGGGAGACTCATACTGCATCTATGGCTCGCAGCCAGAAGTACCCGAGTGCTATGCTATTAGGAGCAAAGCATGGGGAGGGAGGACCAGGCCCTCGGCTGGATCTCAGAGTCTCTTTCCAACACTAATAAACACGTCACCTTGCATATCCATCCAGGGCTCTCAGTCCCAGTCCAGCTTTGAGACGAAAGCAATGTGCCAGCTTGGAAAGAAAGGCAGGAATTTTTAAATCCTTCAAGAAAGTAGTGTGGTGTAGTAGAAATAGCTTGGGATTTAGTGTGTAGCACACAAGCCTTTAACTCATGGTTCTGCTGCCAACAAGCTATTTGAACTGGTTACTCGGCCCAAGCCTTGCTTTCCGGACCTGTGAAACAGAAAAACATGGCCCTGCAAGGCACTGAGTTGCACAGTAGAATGCAGTGATGTACAGTCTATTTCAAGGTGAGGCACAATATGCCCTCCATAAATGCAACTATCTAATCTTTCCAGCTCTGTGCATGTTCTCACACCCCTGTTCCCATGACAGCAAAAAAAGCAGCCCCCCAGAAGGCCAATCTCTTCCTTTCTTTCCCTGCTCCTGCCCAGCCGGATGCCAAACACACAGCCCACCTCCTCTCTCCAGCCCTGCCAACCTATGCCTGCTCCAGAAATCCTGCTAGCGTCCTATGGGAGGAGGAGAGCCAGGAAATGTCCCCAGGGACTGGGGGAGGGCACAGCCCAATCAAGAAGGCCTTGGTGCTGGTCCATTCCTGGGGCTTGAAACAACACTGGAGGTCAGAGGAGTGGGGAGGAGAGGGACAGAGTTCCAGATGTGAACTGGGCCACTTTCTCATTTAGAGAAGCAACATGTGAGAGAAAACCCTGGATGCAGGGAAGGGTGGCAATGTCCCTTCCAACTCTCAAAATTCTGGCATAAAAGGGCATCTTGGGAGAAGCACTGAGGAAAAGCTCATGAGCCTCTCTGTCATTACTGAGCCCAGGGACTCATCCTCCATCCTCCCAGTTCCCTCCTGCACCTGCTTCTAGCTCATCTTCATTCCAACTCGTCTTTCAGCAGAGCCCTCAACTTCACCCCTCCCTGCCAAGCCCATTCCTGCAGCCCCAGCCCCAGGAACATGGCCAGCCCACCCTGGCAGGAAAGACATGCCATGTCTGCAAAATTTCTGCCACACAGCAACCCTGTGGCCCAACCCCCTCCCTCTGCACAGGCATGCAGTTAGGAGGCAGTGAGGAAGGTAAGAAATAGAGAACTAACTTACGGTGTGCTAGGCACAGTTAGGGCTGGAGACCCTGGGAAAACCAGCCTCAGTCCCTCTCCTCCCAGCCTGAATGAATGCCCAGAGGAGTGGGCAAGGGCTGGGATGCAAAAGAAGGGGATCAGGGAGGACTTCTTGGAGGGAGTTTTTCTCCCTATTTTACAGATTAAGCTGCAGAGGTACAAAACAAAAAATTCCTCCATCTACAGAAATCAATATCCAGACCCAGGATGCATTCCCACTATGTCCCATTTGCTCCTCATGATGATCCAGTTTCAGATAGGGATGGGGAGCTCAGAGAGGATAACTGGCCGGCTGAAAGTCACACAGCCTGTTGGTTGCACAGCCAAGAAAAAAGCATAGGGAGAGCAGGTATTTGTCCATGTCAAACTCTGAGAGCAGGAAGGACACTTCTGACTGGCCCTGAGCCCCTGCAGCATCCTGAACAGAGGCGACAACATGTTCACCCTGAGAGCCTCTCTAGGGGCAGGGGAACCCGAAGGCCAGCCAAGCACAGAAGGAATGCAGGCCAAGGAGACAAGAGTCCATTCTTGTGAGGCAAAACTGGCTGCTGTCCATGGAGGTGGAGATGAAAAAGGAGACTGAGGTCTGTGAACACTTCCCCTCCATCAAGTTAGATTCCTGTGGCTCTGAATGAGATCCCTCTTCCTTCTCAACCAGAAGCCACGCCATTCAGGATGCCCAAGGTCATGGTTTAGTGATAAACGCCCTCACGGAGGTGAGTCCACCGCAGGAGCAGGTTTTCCTCTCTTGCTGCAACCCAGAGCACAGAGCACCACCCTGAGGGTCAAAGAGACCAGCATACAAACCACAGCCTGGCCTCTGCCCACTGTGTGAGCTCAGGCTTTATCACTTCATTTGTAAAACTGGAATAATGATCCCCGCCCCACTCCCTGGGTGCTCCTGAAGATAAAATGTGATGACAAATGTGAATGTGCCTAACACAGAGAACAGCAGTCGATGGATCAATGTCTGCCAGCTCTAACTCTGTTGAATTTATAGAATTCATTTCATGATGAGGAAAGGGGCTGACACTAGCCAAGCCTTCATTACAGGTGCCAGAATGTCAATGAAATACTACACAGGTGTTCTTGCATCTCTCACGACAAACTGTACAGCAGGCACTCTTGGGCCCACTCTACAGCTGGAGAAACTGAGGCTAAGAGTTAAATAACTAGGCCAACGGGCAGTGATGCAAACCATTAGTTAGCCTCCAGGGTCCAGGTTTTGAACCAGCTAATGCCAACTGGGTACGGTGCAGGTTAGGCTGGTGATCCAGAACAGGATGCTCAGGGACTGAATCCCACCCCCACCAAGCCTTTCTGAAGTCCACAGCCACCATTCCCATGGCACTTGGCATGGGTACAAAGCATATTCTGTTTTTTGATAATGGCTAGGGTATCTGATCTTCCCTCTAAACTGGTCACCTCTAGCACGCAGAAGCTACACACACCAGATTTCATCAAATTTAAAACAACTCCATTGTAAGATGCACATTATTTTATGTACCACTAATAAAGCAATACAAAACACAAACTGTGGCACAGTAATGTTTGTGAGATGCTCCTGATTTCAGAGCTGTTAAGAGCGGAGAGAGTGTGTCTCAGAAACAATGAAATACAGTAGCAGATACTCCATAATTATTTATACTCAGTAATTATTTCTTGGGGAAGTAGAAAAAACACTGAACTTGAAATCACAAGACTGAGGTTTGTGTCTTACCAGCTGGCTAAGAGGAGAGCTTCATTTATCTCTCTAAGCCTCAATTTCTTATCTGTAAAGTAGGAAAATAATTCTCTTGCAGGGTCCTGTGAGCATCAGAAGAGTTCAAGAAAGTGCTTTGTAAGTAAGCTATAAAGCACCATGCTGACCTGAAGTATAAGCAGAATGCACATGAACACAGACAATGGACACTGTTAAGATTTGGATATGGTTTGATTGTGTCTCCTAAGGGTTCATGTGTTGAAATTTGATCCCAATGTGAAGTACTGAGATTGTGGAAACAATCTAACAACCATGTTCAGAGGTGAGGCCTTGGGGAAGTGAGTAGGATTAGATACGGTCATCAAGGTGAGAGCCTCATGATTGAATACTGGTGGCTTTATAAGCAGAGAAAGACCAGAAGTGATGTGTGTGCTTCCTGTCTCTTGCACACGATGCCCATTTTCACCTTGGCTCTCTGCCAGAAAGAAGGCCACAACCAGATGTAAGCCCTTCACCTTGAATCTCCAGAACCATGAGCCAAAATAAACCTCTTTTCGTCATAAAGTTACCTAGCCTCGGATATTTTGTTATAGTAATGAAAACCAGATTAACACCATTGGTAGGTGTTTGTAGTAAGGGGCACTGTACAAGCCAGGCTGCCTTGGGGCAATCAATGTCATTTTCCAGGAAACTACTGGGACTCCAGCTTCAGGGCTGCCCAGTGCTAGGTAAAGCACAAAGTCTATACCATGGAGACTCTCCAAGTCAGGCTTTGTGGCGTCAGTTGGCAGAGCTCTTGGTCTTGATCCAGTCTACGGCCTAAATTTTCTAGTCTTCCCCACAAAGCGGAACTTAGCTGCAGGTCTGAGCCTCCCAGTGAGGGAATTAGAAAAACAGCTCTGGAAATCTCATCAGGTTATTTGAGACAAACCCTGTGAGGCCTGGGACAGGGTGAACCGGGGGTGTTCAACATTCCAGGGGAGGCAACAGCTGAGTCTCGCTAGTGACCATAGTGTCTCACCAGTCTTCAGTGACAGTGTCTCTCCCTGAAGAGGGGAAACAGAGCCCCTGAGGTTTGATCCAAGAGTGGTGTTGGCCTCCCAGAAAGTCTGTGATTCCTTCCAACCTTCCTCACCTTGGGAAAAGGCAAAGGATCACGGACTGTCTCCTAACTGGCCCTGGTGGGTGGGTGTCTGGCTGTGTCAGGGGCACAGCTCCCTCCCTCATCACTCCACAGTGGTCTCTGCTCCCCAGGCAAGGTTCCTGCATAAGCTGGGGTACCTTCCAACTTACCCACTTACATTACTGTACTTGCTTCCTCTTTCCCTTTTCCCTCCCCACCCTCCTGCCCATTTTCCTGCCTGCTCTTTGAGACTGGTAAGAGCAGCCACGCTGCTCTGTACGCTTGGACTCCAGCTCTGGAACTGGGCAGCAGAAGCCTTTGGAGCTCTGCCCCTGCCTCTCCCCCTTCCTCTCCACAGACAAGTGTGGAGCCCAGGCGCTGTGAATCCAGGGACCAATCAGTTGCCTCTCCCAGTCCTGGCCTGGGTTGTGTCTGGGGGAGGGAGGAGGTGAAGATGCTTATGAATTTGTCCATCCAGAGCAAACTCAACACAGGTCAGATGTGGAGCCTGCACTGCACCCTGAAGTCCCTGTCCCCTTCTCTATTTCGGAAGCTGTCCCCTGCAAGAGCCCCCTCCCAGTCTCCCATCACTCCAGACAGCATCCTGCATATCTCAGGAAACCATGAACTTGGCTCCAGCCAGGGAAGGTGTCCAAATCCTTGCAGTAATTTGGCTGTGACCCACAGCTCGGTTCAGTCTTCAACTTGAAGATTCAACTCATTCGCCAGGCTGCTTGGGGAAGACTGTTCCTAAAGTAGAAGCATCATACAAGGCATACCATATACCCACAAGCTTCTTGACAGGCCTCCCCTTTCTCTGTGCCTTGAGTTTCCATGCTTATTAAGGGGTATGCAGCTGGCTGCTTCCCTTCCCCTCCCCATCAGGGCTAGATTGTCCCCCTGGCATTTAGGTGTTCCATCACCAGCAGCCAGCCACTAACTCCTCTAGAGTTTTTGTTGCTCCTAGTACCCTCTTGCCTTGGAGATGCTCCCAGCTGTATACCCTCTGCTTCAAGGTAAAGTAGAAAAACAAGGCACCCCACTGCCCATGCCCCCATCAGCAGCAAATGCAGGTTTAAAGATTAGCTAATCCAGCTGGGTGTGGTGGTGCATGCCTGTAATCCCAGCACTCAGGAGGCTGAGTCAGGAGGATCCCTGTGTGTTCAAGGCCAGCCTGAGCTACATAGTGAGTTCAAGGTCAGCCTAAACTACACAGTGAGACCCTGTCTCAAAAAAACAGAAAAAAGAAAGAAAAAGATTAGCTAATCTAGAATTTCAGTGATCTGGGCTCCTCTTGCTAACACCTTCTGGCATCCAATACGATAGATTACTGGGATTTCACTGGAGCCTGTGCCTTACCGAACACATAGTAGGTACTCATCAAATGTGCTGGATCAAGAACTGAACAAATCACAAGTACCAATGAAAAATGTAAACATATTGTATACCTAAAATGTACCAATAAAGAATTTAAGCAAAAAAGAAGAAGAACTGAACAAATCAACATATATTTTGGTGCTACAGGTTTGGCTCATCAAAGAATGGGGTACTGGAAAAGAGGTCTCAGGAAATTGCTAACTTTGAGGGTTCGTGCTTCTGATGTGCCTGAGAGATGCTATCTGAATCATCCCAACTCAGTCCTAACCTCCTATAAAAGACTCCAAAGTTTCCTTCACCACAGTGAGATACGAGGTTGAGGGGTTCCAGCCTCCCCACGTGCTGAGAGTTTCATTTCAGGGTAACCTACAAGAAGGGAGGATGTGTGCACACTTCATGTGCCTTTCCTTCCCCTCTCCCAGTTAATGATTACCTAAACAGATGCTCAGACCCAGCTCCAACAGCCACTCTATACGTGTACCAGTGTACAAGGACGTTGATGCTAACCAGCTCTTTTCTCCACAAACCGTATCTCAAATAACACAATTGCCCCACCTCTTTTTGCCAGTGGGGGCTGAAGAATGGGGTGCAGGGGCAAATGAAGACCCTAACTAGGCTTACGGGAGAGGCACTGGGCTGCCCACCCCAGACCCAGCTGTCCAGGTTGAAGAAATCATTCAGCTGCAAATACATTCACAACAAAGACAAGAATTCCACAATATGCACCCCAAACAGACACCCAAAACACAAGGATGATACTACAAAGGGCCACCCAAAACATTTGCATTCACACTCACCCCCCACAGGCACACAAAATAACCACCCACTGCCTGTTCCTCCTGAGGTTTATGGGCTCCAAAGGCGAGGGCCATTAACCAGCTGCACACGCCTGCCTGCTATAAACAGTTATCATCTGCTGTTGTTTCCACTTTGCCCGCCCAGAGGCCCCCTACTCAAATGCACAGACAACAAAGGAGGGAGCAAAGTTAGAGACCGAAGCCTTTTTCTCCTGATGCAATTCCTTTTCTACAGAAAGAAATCAATGCACCCAGTACACATGATCGAAGATGTGCTGACGCTTGACCAGGTGGTGGGTGCCACCTTCCAGACCTAGGACTGAAGCTAAAGGCTGCTGAAACTCGGGCCAGCTTACAAAGTAGGGAGCATGGGATGCACCCTCAGAGGTCCCCAGTCTGAGGAAGCTGCTGTGGACCCCACTCAGGCCTGGTCTAAGGAGGTCTCTAGGAGCTCCTGAGTGGTGACACTGGCAGTAGACACAGTGGTCAGGCCCATGCCTGACAGCCTGACCCCTGGGCCTACCCAGCTGGCACAGTGGGACACTAATGGGCTTGTCACTCCTCCCCAGTCTGCCCACGGGCTACCATCTGGTATTGATGGTGTCGGCCACAAGAGGGCCTGGTGAGTCAGAAGAAAGCACCAGACCCACAGCCGGGGCAGCTGGAGCTCCAGATCACCACAAAGCCATGCAGTGACAAGCTGCTTGCAAAGCACATCCACCCATAGAGATCTCTGGCCTCTTACAGTCCCAGATATGCACCTAGGATCCTCCTAGCTCCCCGGGGGCAAGGGACATGCCCTGCCCCCATGGTACAGGCCCATTTTCACTAAATCAGGAGGTCTTTTGACCACACAGCTGTCCAGAGGAAGGGCCACCAGGCATGTGAAATCATGACCCTGGTCTGGTCTCCCAGGCCTGAAGGACATGATGTGTCTTCTGGAGAAGGGGTAATGATTTGGTGGTTCTGGCAGAACCTCCAAGCCTCCACCAGGCTCTCACCTTCAGAAGCATCCCTCCTGGAACATCTGGCAGCACGAGTTAACTGCCTCGGGGAAACAGGGTCCCTGCACTGTGAAGGAAGCCGAGTCCATCGTGGGGGATTAGCTAGTGGAGACAGTAAGCCTGCCCTTGAATGTGGGAAACCCTGCTGGTGCAGATGGAGTAGCAGGCTCCTCAAGCTTGGCCACCCCACTCAGCTCTGTCCAATGCTGCACATCCTAGGTGACAGGGTCTCTCTGCTTCCTTTAACAATCAATCTGGCCCCAGCTGGGGATTTAGCTCAGTGGTTCCGCTGCCTGCCTCACAACCACAAGGTCCCGAGTTCGATCCCCAGTACCAAAATAAAAAAACAAAACACAATCAATCTGGCCCCTTAGTTCCTTGAAACTGCCCTTGTCAAGGTCACCTGTGAACTCCATGCTACCAAGTCCAAGCAGCACTTTGGCCCCTGTCATCTCTCAGCCCCACGCCCTCCCTTCTTGTGGTTTTTTTCTGGGCTTCCCTGACAGCCTGGCTCTCCTGGTTTCCTTCAGCCCTCCTTGCAGCCGCCACCGCCTCCTCCTCCTCCTCCTCCTCCTCCTCCATCTGACCTCTAAAAGGCAGAGATCCCCACACACTAGCTGGGCCTTCCTCTCATCTCTGTCTACAATACCCTCCCAAGCTGCTCATTCATTTCTGTGAATCCAATACCATCTCTAAGCTGATTCCCCAACATGGGTAACTCCAACCATGACCTCTCTCTCCTTGGAGCTCCAAATTAGCATCTCCCAATGCATATTTGATGTTTCTACTTAGCTATCTCACAAGTATCTCAATTGTGGTATGTCCTTCCTAAACCTGCCCCTCCCCAGGCATCTCCATCTCAGAAAAATGGGACCAAAACCCACCCTTCAAGCCATGTCTAGCATGACCAGACATCTAGATTCTTGTCTCTCACGTCCAATCTATCAGCTCACCCTGTTGCCTCATATTCCCTGATAGACCCTCCATTTGTCCATTTCCTGCAATCCCCCTGCCAACACCCAGGTCCAAGCCCCCTCCACTTTCTGCCCAGACTCCAGCACCAGCCTTCTATTGGGTCTCCTTCCTCTCACATCTATTATCTATGATCTATTATCAATTCTTCAAGTGGTTGCCAAATGTAAGTCACATCAGTCTGCTGATTAAAATACAAACCCCTCCCAAGCTGCACATCCCACATGTGCTCTGCCTCTGTTATCTCTCTCTGACTCAGGCCTCTCAAACCATGCAGGGTTCCCTTCTGCTCAGCAAGGTACAAGCCCCTTTCTGTCCTGGTACCTTTGCACTTAATTTCCAGGTCCAGACACTCCCCGACACACCACACCACCTTTCTTCCTTATCCATCAGGCTGCATCTTACCTGTCACCACCTCCAGCCCCCATGGAAAGCCATTTCTTCCTTCTACAGACACTAATTTCCTGAATAGCACCCTTGAAAGTCATGACCACCCAAACGCCATGTTTGTGTCTCGCCTTCAGAGCCCCTGCCAGAAGCCGCAGTCTTTTGACTGGTTTCTGCTTCCCAGTTTGCCTCACCAGAAGATAAGCCCCAGGAGGGCAGGAACTGTGTCTGCCAGGTACCCTACTGTATGCCCAGGCCTTCAGCAGAATCTAATCCAAGGTGGGTATTCGGCAAGTACAGGCAGTGAGTGAAGAGACAGTCCTAACACTCCTAAAGTAAGATACTCTGTGTAAGACAGCAAACAAAACAAACTCCCAAGAGAAGAGTACAGGGAAGGCTTCCTAGGTGA
Organism: Heterocephalus glaber; assembly: GCF_000247695.1. The sequence continues at coordinate 5,510,363 of NW_004624786.1, read as the reverse complement.
GGTGGCTTCCAAGCTATGCCTTGAGTGAGATTTGGAAAGAAGGAGGAGGCTGAGTTAGGTGGGAGAGGAGATATCCTGTCCTATAGAAGAGCTGCAGGCATGAAGCCCATGAAGGGAAAACAACCAACAGGACCTGCTCTAAACAACCCATGCTGATATAAATGGTCCCTCCCAGGAACGACCTCGCCAGGACACCATCCCATCAAGTCCCCCAGGAGATGCCCCAGGTAGCCATGTGCCACCTCCAACTAGAAGACTGGCCTCCCTTCCCACCCACCTCCCCTCTGCTCCACCAGCTGCTAGGACCCCTGTTCTACCTCAGAAAGAAATAAGGCTACCCGGGACCTAGCTACATTATGCTCAGAATCCCACATGAAGTCTTTGGGATTCAATCAACTTAGTGAGTTTCCCTTTAGAAGGACAAAGGCTCAACTATGAAGCACCTGTGAGTAAATTAGAAAAGGAGATCCTCTAGATGGATCAGTTAGAAAAAGGTGTTCCTCAAGAGACATGCTTGGCTGGATTTCATGTCTCACTCATCACCTATGCCGGGTGCCCAGTGCACACACTTCACAGGGCTGGCCCCACCACAGCCACCTCTGCTGTCCAAGGCAGACAGGAATCTGGATGAGACACCTCTGAAGCCCCCTGCCCTTGAAGCTCCATCCAGCTGAGAAATTAGGCCAGCCCCGGGGTCTCTCAGGAATCTACCTAGAGTGATCAGGGAGACATTCTTTGCATGACCGAGGCTGGGACGGGCCCCCATCCTGCCCTGGCCCTCACAACAGCTGATGGCCAGTTCCCAGAAGAGACCATCTGGGTCTTGATGCAGAGCTCCCACACACATGGATAGAGGAGAATCGGAGATTATCAGTGGGCTGGAAGGCCCTGCAGAGTGTTTGCCAGGCAGTCATATTGAATTTTAAATGTGTGTGCCTGTTTACTCTCCCTGCCAGAGTCTTCCCATAGCCAGGCAACACTATCTGACCTGGGGGACCAGGAGGGGGACTTTCCATGCCAGGCAGATCACCTGGGGAGGGTTATCTCAGCACAGTTAGTCTGAGCAGAATGAAGTTCTCTCTCCCCTCCCATGCCTTCCCACCCTCATCCCTAATGACCCCAAACCTGGACTCTCCACCACAGATGCCCACCCTGACAGGAAGCAGCAGAGTGATCCAGGTCCTCGGAATGGAAGTAGTGGACTTATTAGAACAAGACAGAAGCACAGTGCTGGGATTAGGTGTCATTATCGACCTTGTGGGCAGCTTTGCTGTTTCCCTGCTGGCCAAAATGAGAGCCAGCAGACTGAAATTGCAACAAGAAAGATTTAGGTTAGATTAGAGAAGATGACAGTTTGTGATTGGAGGCAGGCAATGAATGGCACCTTCTCACTTTCCTAACAAATTTAATGAATTTAAAAAAAAACAGATTAGACAAGTCCAAATAGGGACTTGGCAAATGAAACTCACATTATGTCTTTGCGGTTTTTTCTTTTTTCATTATCTTTTTACCTAGATGGGGGATCTACAAGTTGCTCACTGAAGGTTACAAAATCAAGGTTATGTTTCAACTGTAAACTGACGAAATGAGTATTGTGTGACTTTTTCTCTGCAGGAAAAACCCTGTCTTTAAAAAGTAAAAAAGTATTTTTTTCTGTACTTTTTTTTTTTAATAACTGTTTTGAAGTTCTGAACTACTCCTTGAAAAACCTGGTAAAGACTTCTGACCTCCACTATGCATGATCTGATTCTCAGCATCATTCTGATATGCCATTCTGGTCATCTGGAGGATGCTCCCTACTAGGACCTGCCCCCCAGGAAGACAGAGCTCCAGAAACAAGCAGCAGTTCATCTGGCAAAGGACTAAAGGGAGCCCATCCCCTCAAACAGTACCAAGATGAACTTCCAAACATCATGTTGGCCAAACAACACCAATCTGGAGACAAATTTGGTCCAGGGCTACCAATTGATGATCCAAAGCCAACTGCTCCACATCACCTTTCTTATTACTCCACTGTCCTTCTCCACCACACTGGCCTCTCCTCCACTTTCCTTCCTTCCTCATCTCTCCTTCCCTCTTCTGCTCCCCCCATGTCCAACTTTTTTCCTTTCTCCCAAATTCCTTCTCTGCAATAGATGATACCACCAGGCTATCCACCCCCTACTTCTGGCTTCCCATGTAGAGCCAGCCAGCCGTTGTATTAACACCTGACATTCAGAAACCTCTTGGTCTCACTGCCAAATCAAATCAGCTCAGCCCCTCTCATTAGCTCACACATCCAGCTGGCTCCCAAGATAGGCTCAGCTTGATTTCCACATGTTACTGGCCCTGGCTCTGAAGGCTCCCTCCATGTATCTGTACAGGCAGAACCTGTTATCCCAGCCCCTGTTCTGAGAACAGCAGTTCCCCTCAAGGAGCACACTCTCTCAGGGCCAGGTTCACAGACTGCATCTTCCCTCCAAAACCACCTGGTTCTCATATTTCAAAGCAGGGGCCAACCACAATATATAGAGTTGAAATTTGTTTCTTACACTAACTCTATCCTTGATGACTTAATTCCGTTTTATAATCATTTCTCTCATTTTTTAAAAAAAACTCAAAAAATTAATATATCTTTTAGAGAGGAAACATCTTTCTAAACTTCAGCAGCAACTACTTCTGAGCTATTTGGGGTTTTTCCCCGCTATTAGTTAAATATAAGAAAAATCAAACTGAACTATTTTTATTACAAAGGAGCACAAACAGAATGATCTTATTTATGTATGCCTCTGTGTGTACAATGCCAAGATACCTGGATGCTAAGCAAATGCTAAGAATGAATATTTCTGGATGGCAGGATTATTGAGATTTGGGGGTAGTTTGCTCTGTTTTATGGTACTTGAGATTGAACCCAAGGCCTTTCCACTAAGCTACATCCACAGCCCATTTTTTATTTTTTTGAGACAAGGTCTCACTAAGTTGCCCAGGCTGGCTCCAATTTACAATCCTCCTGCCTCAGCCTTCCAGAGTGCTGGGATTATAGGTATGTACCACTGTGTCTGGCTTCATTGTTTAATAATGTACTTCTCTGCACTTCATAATGGGTTAAACTTTTTATAACAAGCATATATCATTTTTATTAAAAGTAGCTTTCTAGGAGCGTTTTGTTCCTCTTGGTTTTTGTTTTTCTATTTACTTGCAAAAAGAAAGAAGTCTTATGAAAATTCTCTAAGAGAATCTGGGCATTTTTGTTCCTCACCAATTCTCAAGGTAGATCCATGAAAGAAGACTTGTCAGGCACCTATAGTGAATATTTACTAAGTACCTCCTGTGGACTCCTTGCATGTGGGCTTGTGTGATGACGGGGGTGGGGGGAGACATGCTCCACCCTGTCTATGTGAGCTGTAGCTGCACTGGGCTAGCTCCTCTTGGCCCACCAATGCCCTGTCCACACCACACACCTGTATAGTCACACTTGCCATCCAGCTACACAAGGAAGAGCAGGTGCTGGCTCTGGGCCTCACTGAGCTCCTACCAGGAGCTCCCAAGGGAGGGCAGCCCAGCCTCTGCAGTGGGTTAAATGTTAGTCCCCAAAAGATACACCCTATGAATGTGATCTTATTTGGAAAACAGGTCTTGGCAGATGCTAGGGTTTGAATGCATGTGTCTTCCAAAATTCACATATTAGAACTTAAACCCCAAGGTGATGGCATTGCAAGGTGAAGCCTTTGGGACCTGATTAGTTCATGAGGGTTTCACCCTTGTGAATGGAATTCATGTCCTTATAAAAGGATCAGAGGGAACTAAGTAGGTCCCTTTCCCTGTCCACTGTGAAAGGACACAACAACAAGGCACTGGCTTGAAAGCAGAGAGTGGTCTTTACCATACACCATATCTGCTGGCACCTTCATCTGGGATTTCTCAGCCTCCAGAACTATAAGAAATACAGTTCTAATGCTTATAAATTACTCAGGCTACAATATCTCATTATAGAAGCACAAATGGACTGAGCTAGCAGATATAATTAAGATAAGAATCTCAAGATGTGTTCATTATCCTGGCTTACCCAGGAGGGCTCTACATTCAATGACAAGTGTCCTTATAAGAGACACACAAAGTAGTGGCACCCAGGGAGACAAGAGGCCACGTGGAAATGGAGGCAGAGAACACAGACATGTGGTTCTGAGCCAAAGGCACACGTGGAGCCCTCAGAGGCTGGAAGAAGCAAGCCAGGACTCTCCTCTAGAGCTTTTGGTGGGAGCAAGGACCTTCAGACTCCTTGATTTCAGGCTTCTGGCTTCCAGAACCATGAAAGAATAAATCTTTGTTGTTTTAAGCCCCCAAGTCTGTGGTAATTTGGTATAGCAGCCCTAGAAACAAACACACAGACCAAGGCCTGGAACTCTACCTCCTGTACCAAGAACAAGGAGTCTGCTAGGGATCCAGTGGAAAAGTTAATAGGAGGAAGACACACAGTAGGGACCTAAGGGAGCTCAGAGCTCCACAAGAGACACCCTTCAGAAGCTAACCCAGAACCCACCACCCACTGGCCCCCAAAGCCTTAAGGCTTAAGGGTCAGGTAAGCAACACTCATGTGCCAGGGCTTGGGCACAGAATCAGGCGATACCCACTGTCAGCTGGTCTCAGGGAAGTGTCTATGGCAGACAAAAGGAAGAGGCTTTCCAGTGAAGCCACCCTGCAAGTGTTTGGTTTATTGATCATAATAACAACCACTAGCATCCATAGCTATATGCAATACCTATACAGTGCCAGTCCTTTATGAAGCCCTGGCTGGCCCACTTTCTCCTTAAACCCTCACAGCACCCCTATGGGGTGAGCTCAGCTCTACAAATGAAGGAGCTGAGGCTCACACAACATTACTGAACTACACAAGGTCACACAGTTGGTTATTAATCCGGGACCTGAACTGGGGCCCGGCACAATTCAGTTGGGGAGGGGAGAGATGTGAAATAAGCATAGATGTCAAAGGTGAGAAATAAGGAATAAGCAGGGATGTTGGATGCTCTGGGGCAGGACAGCTGGTCAGGCCTCCAAAGGCCAAGGTTGTGACTACAGCAGAACAGCCAGGAAGCATCATCAGGGAAATGCCCTGAAGGCTAAGTGCTCTGTCAGCATCTTCTGAACACAAGTGATGTAGGCCAGACCGAGCCTTGACTGACAGGCAGAAAAATGAGGAGGGCACCCTAAGGAAGAGGCCTGAGAAAGGAGAAGCCTGCAACCAAGCATCTTTGCCAGTCATCTTGCACCCCACATGGCTGCCCAGGGCATTTGGACCCCACCTCCTGCCTTCCAGTGTTCCCCACAAGGTCAGTGTCTGTCCCAGAAATACAGGCTCATGGGGGGGGGGGGTACCAGGGATTGAACTCAGGACCTTTTGCTTTCGAGGCAAACGGTGGAACCACTAAGCTAAATCCCCAGCCCCCAGGCTCATTTTAATATTACTTCCAGCCAAAAGGAATTAGGAAGGATTCTGTTGGTGACAAATAGATCATAAACATGTCCCAAGGCCAACCTCAGAACTCTCTATAGCCTTGAATTATCCACATCTCTATGCTGTTCAATCCCAAAAACCTTCAGGAGAATGCTAGCCTTGCAGGCTCTTGCTGTCACAACGGAGACCACCTGGTTTGTGACTCCTGTTTAGGTCAGGGCAGCCTGACTCAGAAAGCAAAAATTCAGAGCACAATCCAGAAAAGTGCTCTCTGCAAAGTCCCCATCCCCCAGGTCTGGCTGAGTTTGCTGGACCGGATCCTTGTTTGAGCTTCTTTCTAACACCTTCACTGTCATCCACATTGATCAGTCAGGGGTTTATATCCGACACACAGACTCATGCGGGACCACTCACACAAAATGCAATTTCAGTTCTTGTACACTCCATACAGTCAGTCCTCTCCCCTATGGGCATATGGCAGGGCAGAAATCAGGAATCCTATGGAAAAACTACACTAACAGCAGAAAAACTGTATGTACTACTTCCTTCCAGATTTTCTAAGTACTGCTGTCTCAGAAATAAAGTTTTTTTAGAAGAACAATGACATATTCACGTAGCACATTACATGCCTCTGTTCTAGATAAGTGCACACCATCTCAAGCAATCCTTGTTACAACCACATGAGGCACTTATCTACGTTCTGCAAATAGGGAAAGTGAGGCACAGAGAAGTTACACTGAGTAGTTATACAGTGTATAACTGGCTCTAGAAATGTGTCCTTAACTACTTTTCTCTATGGCTTCATCTCTTTGAAGAAGCACTTCACAGAGATCCACGGGTCAAAGGAACTGGAGAAGCCTTCACGGCAGGCAAGATCCTGTACGAAGGAAAGAGAGATGGGCTGGAGAACTAAAGGAGAGGGGAGAACTCGGGGTGCCCAGTCCCCTACTCAGAGAAGAAGAACAAGTCCCAGGCAACACAAAGGGCAAGGGCTCCATTAGCAATTTCTAGGAAGTAAGACACCCCTCTGGGACATGAAATAGGACCCCAGAGACACACGGGAACAGACACGGAACTCCCATGACCTGGCAGCTCTGGGTTCCCCAAAGACAGGCTCTAACTATCTGTTTCTCAAGGACAAAGATTATCACCTTCATCATCATCACAACCAGTTACAGAGGGCCTACTCTGTTAGGCACTCCAGTAGCTACTCCATGCCTTACCCTATTACTCTTCAACTTCATTCCTTCATGTGGCCACTGCCCCTATCACACAGGTGGAGAGACTGGAGGTCAGGGAGACCAAATGGCTTGCTCAAAAGATCACACAGAGTGGAGCAGTGGCTACCACCACATAGGCTTCGGAGCACAGACAGAACCGAGTCCCAATCCTGGCTCTGCCACTCACGCGCTGTGGGACCTTCAGCAAATAACTCAACCTCTTGTGACAATTTCAGTTTGAAATGCCAGAAGTAATTCATCTCAAATGACAATTCCAAATGACTGTCAGGAGGATGCCTGTAGTGCTTTGTTGAACGAGAGTCTGAAGCCATGTCTGAGCTCTTAGGAAAGAATGCCACGATCATGACTAGTATCTGTCATAGGGGCAGAAGGGGGATTGATGGCACAAATGTCACATATTTTCTATCCCTAGTTTAGAGAAATGCCATGGATTATAGAGACACTATTCAAATATATGGGTGTACATCTATAGCCAGCAGGTTTTTTACTAAAACACCGAAGCAGTTCAGTGGGGAAAGAAATGGTGCTGGAACAACGGGATATACATATGAGAATAAATGGGCCTGGACCCTTATACCAAGCCACACACAATTAAACTGAGATGGCTCTCAATTGTTTCAACATCATTAGTCATGAGAAAAACAAAAATTAAAACCACAATGCAGTACCACTACACACCCAGTTGGGTGGCTAAAAGTAAAAAGACTAACAATGGCAAGACTAACAATGGTGACAATGTGAAGCAGACATAATTCTAATGGCATCACTGGAGGAAATGTAAAATGCTATAAACATTAGGAAGTATTTGGGCACTTTCATAAGAAGTTAAACATTCACTTACTCTTTGACCCAGCAATTTCACTCCTAGATATTTATCTAAGAAAAATGAAAACTCTTGTCCAAACAAAACAAAACTTATTTCCAGAATGTGCACAGCACTGGACTATTCCTTACAGCCCAACTCCAAATAATCTAAATGTCTCTTGATAGGAGAACAAGTAAATTAGATGTATTCCTGCAATGGAATATTACTCAACAATAAAAAAGATCAAACTACTGAGACATTCAGCTATGTGGGCAAATCTCACATATATATGATTCCATTGAAACTAAGTTCTAGAACAGGCAAACTAATTTATGGTAAAAACACTGACTGCTTCTAGATGGACTAGGAAGGGACATGGAAGAACTTCTTTGGGTGATACAAGTGGCCTGAATCTTGATCAGAATGTAGGGAGCTTTGACACGTCCATTAATAAAAGTTTATAGTCATAATTTAGACATTTACACGTAAGTAAATTTTTAAAATCCAGTTCTACCTAAAGTAATTTGCAAGAAGTACAAGGTAAGAGGTCTTAAAATGTGAACAAAATCAGAAAAATGTACCCACACACAGGTGTGTACACCTGAGGAGGGGGTTTATACAAGCAGGTACACAGGCATCTCCACCCTCAAGAGGCAAATGCGTCCTTTCTCATGTCTGCCCCAGGCCTCAAGAAATCAAAGGGCTTCTGGGAAGTGGATCCTCAGGGAACGACATGTGTCTCAGCCACATCTGGAACAGGTGACATAAATGGGAGGACCCAGAGAGCACTGGGAGCTCCAGCAGGGGGAGTATGGGGAACAAATATCTGTACTCTCCAGGAAGCCTGAAGCAGCACCTCTAATTTAAGGCAGGCAGGAACAAGGACTTACTTAGCTCCTGAGGGCAGGGATGCACACTGTAGCCTCATATAAAATTGGTGGCTATATGGGGGGCTGACTCCCTTAATCAGTCGTGGTGGACAGGGACAGTCTTTCTCTTCAGCCCAGACAGAAGAGTAGGGACAGGAACTAGGATCAAGGAGAAGACATGGATTTGGCCCAGGGCAGTGCTACAAGCTGGTAAGGGAGAGAGTGGTTTGTGGAGAAGAAGGAGCCTGGCACAGCTCTGCCCACAGGGATGAAAGAGGCCAAGAGAAGATCCCTGGACCTTCACTTCCTTCCCAGGCATGAAGCTTGCACATCTGCCTCACCTTCCTCTGAGGGCTTCTGGGGGCATCAGCTGGCCACTACAGAAGCAATATAGGAAGGTCTTCTGCTCTTCACTACAGGGTAACCCCAAGCCTCCACGACCCTCTTCTGGAAAAGAGAAGGCCTGACAAAGTTGCCCTCAGACTTGTACAAAGAGGGACAGAGAAATTGGGCAAGGTCACCTTCCAGCTGACCCAGCCAGTCCAAAATTGATGGGGCTCCAGGGACATGTGTGACAGTTCAGGTCAAGGTCAAATCAAGAACCAGCATGAAGTCCAAGTCTGATGAAATGCTCACATTCAGGAAAATTCAGAGACTCAACCCCAGCTCCTTCCCTTCTCAGAGCCCAGAAAGGCTGTGGTCTATAGTCCTAGGGAGTTAGCCCAGCTCCCATGCTTCCATCAGGGTCCCTGCTGACAGCCCCCCTAGCCTGCCTCCCTGCCCCTCTCCACCCGCTGAGCAGCCACATTTCACAGAAAGCCTCATCACATGCTGAGCTATATGGTTTCCTGTGCTGTTAAGGCCCCCTGAAGACAGCAAGCTCTTTGAGGGTCAAGGATGGTGCTTTGGTATAGCCTCACAGGACCCAGCACAAGCCTGGGCACATGACTGGCTCTCCTAAGTGCCTGCTGAATTATTTAGATACGGAAACCAGTGTCATGGAAAATGTGGTCCTGGAAACAGTCCATCACATTCCTGGGTAGACAGCCCCCAGCCCCTCTCTCAGCCCACCCTGTCCCATCCACAGTTTGAGCTCTGGCTGGGAACTGGGCTCCCATTCAGCCCATCTGCTCAGTACCACTTTGGTTGCTTTTTCTCAGCTTCCTATTAGGAAAAAAAAAAATCCCTTGAAAAACACAAACAGCAAAGAGGTGAGGGAGGGTATATGAAGGATGGATTGCACCAGGCATGCCTGTGGGGAAAGGGGGACAGGGGGAGGTTCTCAGGCTGGAGGCCGCTACTGCCCCTGCAGTCCCATCACCCTTCACTGTGGGAGAAGCAACTACAAGAGGGGCTGTCCTTCAGTGCATAGGGTGGGAACAGCACTTTACAAAAAATGGCCTGCGTCTTAGCATTTCACTTATTCTACTGACTGAGGGAGGAGCACGACTAACTTCATTGGGACTTTGCATGAGCCATTTCCCACTTCTGGGACTCTGGTTTATCTATAAAGGAATTGGCTTACCCGCCTCTCACATGCTGACTCCCAAATTAACCAACCAAAGGGGTCTGTGCCACCCCCACCCTGAGTCTTCATTGCCAAGGAAACCAGTTCTCCCACTGCCCAGATGCTCAGGGGATAGAGAACAAATTCATGAACACCCAGGGCTGGAGGAGAGAGAGACAGAGAGAGAGAGAGAGAGAGAGAGAGAGTGTCTGACCTCCACCCCAGGGTATTTCAGGCCTCAATGTGCAAAAATAACCTGAGGAGTCTGGAGGTGTCAGCAAAACATAGACCTGACCCCACTCTTGGTCTACGGGGATATAAAGGCCAGGCAAAACTAAGGGGTTGGAGGATGAGTATTAGAACAAGCTCTTCCAATCTGGACATCCTGTACAGTACACAAACATCTCCCAGGTGGGTGCCAGGGCCTGGTGACTCAAACACAGGGACCCGAAGACCAAGATGCAACTGCTAGGCTCAGAAGCTCTCCATAGGGAAAGGATCAGACAACTAGCAGTGAGGAACTTCAATGATATTATTTGGTAAGCGCAGTCACAAAGGGCTGCTCCTTCATGGTGAGCAGGTTGGTGAGAGGTGAGGAATGTGGTTTTAAATACCTGATGAGCAGTTAGCTTTTGCACAAAGGGAAAAAAATGTCCCAGCCACAGATAGACTCCTAACCACAGCTAAGGGCTGTCAGCCACAGAATGAACCCAAATGACAGTGACAAAGAAACCCTTAATCCAGGTACAACTGACAGGTTCACCACCAACCACAAAAGGGTTTAAACCCAGCCGGGGATTTAGCTCAGTGGTTCTGCCACCTGCCTCGAAAGCCCAAGGTCCCGAGTTCGACCCCCAGTACCAAAAAAAAGGGGGGGTTCAAACCCAGACTGAATCCTTAGGACAAACCTTTGCGTTCTTCCTCTGAGCTTGCCCTTGAGGCCTGGACAGAAATGTCACAGCAAGGAAATTCCTGAACTGAGTTCAAAGAAGAAAAAGACAGAGGACATGGGGCAGAAGATGCCTTCTGAAGATTGTGATTGCTCATCTGCTCTGGGCTTACCTAAGGCCCCCTAGCCCCAGGATGGACAGAGCAGAGCAGACTCCTGATCACCCTTACCCTGTGTCCTCTTGTACCCTCTGCCTTCCTCCTTTCAATATGTCTACACACTCAGGTCTGCCTATCTTTTGAGGTCGGTCTACATCTTTTGACTTTTTCACCACCTCCTCAGCACTCGGCAACTGCTGCCCCCCACACACATCCCATCCCTTTCCAAGACTGGTCTCAATTACAACCCAGCAACTTCCAGCCCACTCTGCCCAGGGGCCCCTGTGCACTCTATGTCCTGCTCGGTCTCTCTGCAGCTGCTCATCTGGCTGCCCTTCCCTCCGTGCGAAATGCTGCTCCTACACATCTAGGTCCAACATCTAGACATCTAGCACCAGCCTTTACCTGGGAGAACACCTCAAGGTGCCACCCCAGGAACCTCTTGTCTTCTCACTCCACCCTTTCCCTGGAGAGCTTCAATTCCCTTCTCCAGGAGAACCGCTCCAAGAGCCTGACCTCCAGCCCAGGCCCTTCTTCTAAGCCTGGCCAGGAATACCCAGCTGCTCGCTACATGCTGTTCCTGTCTCAGGCATGTTCAACTCAGTGTTTACATCGTGACCTTTCTCCTCCTTCCTGGGCCACCTTTATCTCGGAGAACAGCTTTGCCAAGTCCAGTTGCTCTAAAACTGGGCCCATTCTTGCCTCTTCTTTCTCCTCAAATCCTCTTATGTCATCAATCTACTGCTTGGGAAATCTGGAACCAGACTACTTCCAAACAACCCCATTGGCACCTTGGGGTCAGGCCCTATCCTTTCCCCATGGATTCACATGCAGTAGACTCTCATGCATATCTTAATTTCCACTCTGTCCCTCCCACAGATTCTCCTCACAACACCTAGGGTAATTGCTCCAAAGTCCCATCATCTTCATCTCTGGCAAAATCTTCAATGACCTCAGTGCCCTTAATTAAGAAAAACTCTGAAATCTTTAGCAAAACTGTCAAGGGTCTGCTTGATCTGGTCCCTACCTACGGGCCCAGCCTCTTGGTCCCTAACTCCAGATGCTCTGGCCATTCTGGTGCCTTCTGCCTCCCACCTCCAGTTCCTCCACAACCTTCTTTCTCCTCAGAGCCCCATAGCTCAAGCCCACAGCAGTGCTTCTCAAGTTGCCATAGGCCTACAACTCACCTGGAAAGATAGCTAAAATGCAGATTCTGATTCAGTGGTCTGGAGTTGGGCCTGAGATTCTACTGTGATTGGAGGCGGGGGCGGGGGGGGGGGTGCTGGGGCTCAAACTCAGGGCCTCCTGCGTGCTAGGCAAGTGCTCTACCACTGAGCTACATCCTCAGCCTAAAGTTCTCCTTCCATAAGGAGGTCCCAGATGATGCAGGTGTGCCTGGTTTCTTGACCTCAGAATAGCAAGGATGTAGAATGTGCTTTTCCTTTCTGACTCCACCTTTGTCTAAGTCCTACACAACTCTCAGGGCTCACCTTAAATACCTTCTTCTCTCAAAGAAGCCCTACCTATCCTTCTCCAAGAGCAGGTTAAAGTACCCTCAAGCCCCAAATTTTTATTTTCACTGGGCTACAAGTGGCTTCTCCTTTGAACATGCACCAAATTAAACTGTCATGTTTCATTCTTGTTATATTTTCAACTTTTGGCTCCTAGGGAGACTATCAGCTCCAAGAGAGCTGGGAACCACAATATCTTGTTCAGTCAGAGGCCACCAGCATCCAGCCCTGGGCCTACCACATCATCATCATCAGGATTAGAAAGGTATTGGTCTTACCTACCCTGCATCTATGTCCCTTCTTCTCATGGTAGTGCTTTAACTTTCCCTTGAGGAGCCATGTCTCCCCTACTCTCAATTCTTACAGTTTAGGTCATGAAACCCAGGCCTGGCCAATAACAGCCTTCCATCTCTCTGGCCACAGTGACTGATTCAGAGATAGACACGTGACAAATCATCTTCCTCCCTGGGACTTTTGTTAGAAGTACTGAGGAAAAGATTCTTCTCTTTTCACCGGGGGTCAGCCAGTAGGAGTAGCTGTCACCATCCTGCTACCACAGAGACAAAGAATGAAACCAACACAACATCGGCAGGGGAAGAAGTAGATTTCATGGATGCAGCCGTGCCTGGCACCTAGATTTACAGTTACAGAGGCAAAAAATTTCCTTTACGCCTAAGCCAAAGTAAGTTATGTTTCAGTCACTTGTGACCAAGAGACCTGACTAATGAAACATTTAGATAAATTTTGGGTGTTGAATGAATTAAATGAGTGTGTGAGTAAAGCCTGCCAAGAGCACTCCGAGACTCCTCCTGGTTTTTCAAGCTCTCCCTTCGAATTCCCACCATCCCAGCACAAACAAGCTTCCCACACCCAACTTTGAGATCACAGGCCAAAACTCAGAATAGAAACATGCTCCTCAGCTTCACCCTGTGCACACAAGCAACCCCTGCAGCTGGGTCAGATACCAGCACCAGCGCTAGAGTGGTGAATGACCTGGCTTTCAGGGCCTCCGGGTGCCCCACCAGGAGGAGAGTAGAGCTGTCCTCTGTTAGCACTGTGTCTCATCCTACCCTGTGTCCACCACTGAACACCAAACCCAATCAGGGCAGGCTCTGCTGCCTTTGCACATACTCCCTCCTGGTGAATGTAATGTGGCTTTGCAAGGTGAGCATCCAACATGGGATTTTTTTACCTTCTTCCTTTTCAGGTGTCAACTTGAAATAGATTAGGCCAGGGAAGCAGGGGAATAACATGGAGCAGCAGGGAAGAGATGTCTAATTCTTTCCTTGTAAGTCACCTCAGACCAGAGCCTTTGGACAGGGTCTAGATGTCCCTTTAGATGATTCAGGAAGCAAATGGCTTCTTCAGAGCCAGTCCCCATCGAACAAAGTATGAAACAGGGGAGCAGGTACAGGCAGGAAAATGGCTGAGCTAAAAGTCCTCCCTGAGGGCCAGAACAGGTGTATGTGGTCATCCTGCCCAGGGGACGAACAAGTGAGAGGACAGGTGTGGTAGGGGGAAATGACTCTCCCCTTTTGAGGAAGGGGAGGGTCCTCGGCCTCCTGGGATGGGATCCCCAGAAAAGAGCCTTATGAGTAAAGCACTGATAGAAAAAGAATTACTGGTCCCCCCAGAGCCTCCAGGGCAACTCTCCCACAGGGACTGGGGTGGAAGGGCTATCCCAGCCAGTCAGAGCCAGGTAAACCAGCCTGCAAGTGCTGCTCAAGTTCCGGGAGGGCCCACCTCCAGCCCCAGACAATCGTGGGCAGCAGCCCCTTCTCTTCCTCTGGCGTGGAGCCCTTGCTCCTGGTGGCTCCTGGCCCCTGCTCCTACCAAGCCCATTTCAGCCCCAGTCTCTCCTCACTACCTCTTGACACAAACGCCCCTGAGCCTCAATCACACTTTCCTCCTGCACTGGCAAGCTTAATTAGAGACACTGCCTCTAGAGGTGTCAGGCCCTCTACATAGCCCCCTGGGGTGGAAGCAGCTGGGCCGGGAGCCAAAAACAACAGCAAGGCTTCGAGGCTTTCCCTCACATGCCCTCCCTCCCAGCCTGTCGACTCTTACCCTCTTACCTTCATGGTGGGGGGTGCAGTGAGTGGAGGGGACAGTGGCTGGTCTGGGAGGGTCACATCCGAGCTGTTGGCCAGCTCCTGCTTCCTGTGAAGAGACCAAAGAACACAGAAGCAGTGAGCAAGAGCCTTCCTGTGCCTTTCCTATCTGCTCTAAGGGTGGGTGGGCTTGGGGAAACAGCTTAACACACAGTGCAGAAAACTAGAGCAGGCTACGTTTCCTTACTGACATGTACCAGCATCTACAGCATGCCACTCTAAGGGTGGTCCCTGGGCCACCAGCATCCTCTGGGAACTTTTCAGAAATGCAAGTTCTCAGGTGCATGCCAGACTCTCCAGAAGTGAAGCCCAAGAATCTGTTTAGAAAGCTTACAGGTAACTCTAGTGCACCTGAAATCTCAGAACCATGGATCTAAAGAGACATAAGACTGGGTCAGGGAGGGAAGACAAGGGACTAGGGGTCAACGTGTGAGATGCATTCTCTCTTGGGCCCCTCTGACCACACACACACACACACACACACACACACACACACACACACACACGCACACACACACGCACACTGACCTTGGGATGCCAGGGCTACCTGCTGTGTGAGCAGCAGGTAAGACTTATTTTAGTCCATGTGGGCTAGGACCCAGGAGAGGCAGCTAAACAGAGTTGTGTCACCATGGCAACATGACTGGGACAAGCTCGCCACACTCACACACTCCCCACTTCCCATCTGGCCCTTTTGCTGGTGACCAGGAAGAGCTTGTTTGCTGTCCCATCATCAGGCAGACTGTTCGGGGTGGGAGAAAGCTCCAGAGTGAGTTATGCAAGAGGGCCAGCTGGCCAGAACCTGGGGAATCCCCAGCACAGGGACACTGGTGTCTGGGACATGCCTGGATATAGCCCAAGAGGGAACGGGAAGGCAAAGATAACAGTACTGAGAACCTACAAAGACCAGGCTAAGCCCTCAAAGCCCCCAGCTTTATAAGAGCCCCACCTTAAAGCAGCCAAGAGTCAGCCTCACACCTGTGTCCCATTTAAATGATCAAAGGATCCCACCACCACCACTGCCACCTGGAGGGAATGCTTCTGTACCTATTTCCAGCCCACGTCCTGTCAGTGGAGGTGACAACTCCAACCGAAGCTCTCTTCATGAGAGAAGCCCCCATTCCCTACAGAAAGCCAGGAGGAGGAAGGGAAGGAAGAAAGGAAGGATATCGAGGATGGCAGCACTACCCACAGGTCCCCTAAGGTGAGGACAAGGGCATCTTTCCTGTGGGTCTGAAAGTCTAGTAGGAAAAATCAAGCAAAGAGGGGAGGGAAGGGAATCCCCCTCCCAGACCTGTGGCCCCTGGCCCATTCCTCTGGAGATAGCTTGTAAACACCCTGATCAGCAGCAGCTCTGGCTCTCCAGGAACCCATAGAGGAGGGCAATGCTGGCAAGTTTTTAATATCACCAATCAAGGGACATTCATACACAGTCATGCTGTATGGTTTTGTGTCCACATCCAGGGGACCACAGCAGATGTGATTACTGTCCAAGGACTGTAAGTCCTGGAAAAAAAGGTCCCCAACCCCAACCCTCCCTGGTCTGAGACCCTCTCCACTGTGTCGGCTTATTTCCAGAATCCAGGACTCATCCCTAGGGAGTAGTTAGAACCATCAAGTAGGAACACAAGGCAGTTTCAAGTCAGAATAATTTTCCAAGTGATACCTGGGAGCAGAAATGAACACCCAAGGTTAACAGACTCATAGTAGCCCCAGCACTGTGTCCTGGACTCCAGAGAGGAAGCCCAGGTAGGCAGAAGGCTTGGATGGCTGCAGCCCTCAAAAAGATCAGAACTCAGAGTACATACACATCAACCCTTGGCTGCAAATTATAGAGTCCACCTTGCCTTGGTATACACAGGGCTCTGGGTAATACCTACACGAGCCGCACTGTACCATCACCAGCTCTCCCCCCTATTTAAGAGCTGACCACCTTATGAGAAGAAAAGGTAACCATGTAAAGACATAGACAAATGGAGAACCCCATGTGACAATGGAGGCAGAAATCAGAGTGATGTGGCTGCAAGCAAAGGAATGCCAAGGATTGCCGGCACTGCCAGAAGCTAGAAGAGACAAGGAAGGATGTTTCCCCAGAACCTTCTGAGAGCACATGGGCCTGGTAACATACTGATCTTGGACTTCTGAGCCAATAAACATCTGTTTCTTTAACCCACCTAGTTTTTGCACTTGGTAATGGCAGCTCTAGGAAAGCCATACACAGCCCAGGTCTCTGGCTCTAGCCTTGGCCTTGTAACTGGAGAACCAGATGCAAGATGAAATCCCTGCTCCTGCCTCACCATCCCTGCTCTGATCAGCTGTGCTTGACCTTGTCCTGCCCCAGTCCTCACCAGAATAACATGTGCATGTGAGCCACCCTGCCCCCAAGGACAGCCAGACCTGACCCAGCTACCAGCTGGTACACAGATAAGAAAATTAAAAAAAAAAAAAAAAAAAGAAAGATAAGATAGAGTAAGACCCAGCACTCACTGTAATTCCAGCCCTTTCTTTCCCACCTAGGCAAACATATCACATATGTGTAGTTCAAAGTGATATGGTTATATCAAGGATAACCTTGACTCTGTTTTCATTTATATAAGCAGAGGTGACAACTTTCTTGTGAATCACAGTAATCTTGCCATGTGCCATGGCCCTGAGATCAATCCAGCCATAAAGTGCTCTAATACACAGGGTCCCAGACCCACGGGGACCCACAGGGACCCATAAGAGGAGGTGTTGGTGATAGAGACAACCTTGGAAGAAGGAAAAGGAGGATGGAGAAGGCAGAGGGAAAGGAAGACTATCCGCTCCACTGGAAAAGAAGGGAGTAGGGCAGCTGAATGGGAAAGTCCAAAGAGCCTCCTTCCTCCACCTGGGGTCCCAGACATGCTCCCCACTCAGCATCTCTGCTGCCCGGAGTTTCAAAGCGATGGGGTCCCCCACCCTGGGAATTTGTCCCTGGAAGCATGAGAGATTTCAGGGCAGAGGGGAGGGCTCAGGGAGGCCAGGAGTGGTTTCAGCTAGCCTCAGCCAAATGCAGCTCCAGCAGGAAAAGATCAAAGGGCCTTGGAGTGGAAGACAGTTCACCTAAACTAAACAGGGCTGGTTCATCAGACAGGGCTGGGCGGATCACAGGAGTGGTCCTATGATGGCACCCAGACCTCCAGGGTCCTTGCCTCCACCTTCAGGTGGCTCTGCCCCAGACCCTCAAGGTCATGCAACTATCCACCAACACTCGCAAATTCCTGTGGCGAGCACCCTACACCAGGAACCAAGAGATTCCTGGGTTCAGGGTCTGTTCTACCTGCTACTCTACTGTATGACCTTGGTTAAGTTACTTCACGTCTCTGTGCCTCAGTTCCTTCACCTGCAAAGAGGCGGGCAACAATGTTCTGAGGATCAAAAGTAATGGCTATGAAATAAAACATGAAGTCCTATTACAATGTAGCCTGTAATGATCATATGACTTAGAAAATGGTGATCTGGTCTCCATGGGGAGACTGAGAAGCCAAGGTGCAGAGCTGTTTAAGTATCTTGGAAAACATTCCTGGCATCTCAAATAAGCACCAATTCTAACCCTGGGGATTTACTTGTAGGACCATAACCTCTAGTTAATAATCAACAGCAGGAAAAACACCTACCTAGCAGCAGATGGCTCTGGGGCCAGGTGTAAGGCCTCCCTCTGGCACAGAGTTCTGGGAAACCTGCAAACTCCACTTTCCTGCATCTCTCACCACCCCACTGCCCCAACCACACACAGCTTTTGCCTTCCAAGCAGCCAAACTAGAAGAGTACAGACAGCTGAATGCTGTAAAGAGCTTGGGGGGGTGGGGGGGGTGAAAAATGTGAGTCACAGTAGCCAAAAGGTGGAAACAACCCAAACATCCATCAACCAACAAATCCAATCATTCCATACAATGGAATATGTTCAGTCATAAAAAGAGATGAAGTAATCATACACGCTACAACTTAGATGAACCTTGAAAACACACACGGGAAAAAGGATGGGCACAAAGGGCCACATATTATATGATTCCCATTTGTGTGAAAAGTCCAAAACAGGAAATCCAGAAATAAAAAGTAGATTACCAGGGACCGGGGATTTAGCTCAGTAGTTCCAGCACCTGCCGCGCAAGTGTAAGGTCCCAAGTTCCATCCCAGTACCAAAAAAAAAAAAAAAAAAGTTGCTAGAGGGCTTGAGGGAGGAGGGAACAGGGACTACCTGCTATTAGGTCAGAGGTTTTTTTTGAGGTGATAAAAATGTTCTGGAACTAGACCGTGGTAATGGTTGCACAATGTTGTGAGTATATTAAAACCTACTCAAACATTTATATTATATTATATTATATTATATTATATTATATTATATTATATTATATTACAGAAGGACGGATTCTATGATATATGAATTATATCTCAGTTCTTGAAGAAAGAACAAAGGGGGGTCAAATGGACTCCATCTGTCATTCCTGCTTCTTAGTTTCCTCTCCTGCTGCCTGCTGGTGTCCCCAAGGGCTCAAGTGATGCACATTCTTGCTTTGTGGCCATGGCAGTGACGGCTCAAAGTGCTGAGCAGGGCTTCCTTTCCACCCCAGCCTGTTGAAAGCCACACTTCTCTGCCCCACACCCAACACTCTAAAGTACCTGCAGCACAGCCACCCATATGGAAACATTTTACACTTCTAACTTTGCCCATTTCCCATCCTATATGACCAACTAGACTGGACACAATAGTGCAAAAAAATAAAAAATGAAATGCTTCAAGAGAAATCATCATGGGCCGGGGATTTAGCTCAGTGGTTTCACCATCTGCCTTGCAAGCGCAAGGTCCCAAGTTCAATCCCCAGTACCAAAAAATCAAAGAGAGAGAGAAATCATCATGAGAAACAGACATAATGAGAGAAGTCGGGACTAGTTCTAACCAGCTAATGCTGATGAGCTGGACCCTCACAATCGTGAGTCTGCTTTCCTCTCTACAAAAGGGGCAAGCTGCCTCCCATCTCCTAATCCCTCTACAACTCCTCAACATGACTCATGTCTTAGTTCTCATGGTGGCAGAAAATTGCATGCTCACTGGGCAAGCCAGGCCAGGGAGGTACAGCAGAGACTGGGTGTGGTGGAGGCTGAAGGTTAGTGCCCAAGGAAGTCTTCCTGGCCATCTATGGAGTCCCAAGGCCCAGCAGCATAATCATATGGCCCTCATACCAGCAGCTCTGGGGCATCCCCAAGAATGGGAAATGACATTCAAGAATATCCATCCATACTGGCAGGACAGCAGGAGTAAAGGGCCTGGTTCTGGCCTTGGGAGGCAGGTAGACAGTGTGCATAGTGGTTCAAAAGCAGTGGTTTTAGTGTCCAATAGGCCCAGACTTGAATACCAGCATCACCCCTGATCATCTATGCAGTCAGGTTATTTCACTTCTCTGTTCTTCATCTGTGAAATGGTATAACCACCTGCCTCATTGCTTTGAAGGAGGCTGCAAAACACTTGGCATGGTGCCTGGGTGTTGCAGCAGAAACGCAATACATGGCTGCCACTGCTGGGGTGGTGGCTGTTGCTGCCACGGTTTCAGTCAAACCAACTGGACAAAACAGGAACGTGGAGGAGAGGCTGATGCAGAAAGCCAGTAAGAGGGCAGAAGTGGACAGAGGGCAGGAATGCATTCAACTCTGGGGTACTTGATGCCCCACATACTATGAACCCTAAGTCTAGAAGGCAGGAACATGAAAGCCCCTGCTGCTGTGTGGGGGCCACTAGGTCCTGGGTGTGTGTACCTGGCATAATTCCAAGCCCCATGGGGAAAGACATAGAGGTGAGAGCATTTACGTCAACACTGCTCTGCCTGGGGCAAGAGTGAAAGGGAGAAAGTTGCACCGGGCCAGCAGAACTGGTTGGGGGGTGAGGGCAGAGGTGCAGGACTCCAGAGTGGAGGCTCTGGCAGGTAGAGTGGATACCTTGAAAGGCCCCTTGGGAAAAAGTGCGTGTTGCTCACCTACTGCTACTGCTGACTTGGGTGTCCCATCCCACTCTGTGCCCTCCAAAAGGAACCCAGAGGGCCGGGGATTTAGCTCAGTGGTTCCACTGCCTGCCTCACAAGTTCAAGGTCCCGAGTTCGATCTCCAGTACCAAAAAAAAATAAAAACATAAAAGGAGCCCAGAGATTGTTGGACCTGTGAGGATTCAAAATTCCCCAAAATGGCAACTCCCACACCCAATTCAATCCCAAGGTTCACAAATGCTAAGACCAGCAGCCCCTGGGAGAAACCATTAGATCCCACTGAATAACCTAATTATATAGACAAGGACACTGAGGCCCACAGTGTCAGAGCACTTGCCCAAAACCATGCCTCCCTCCTCTTCTCCGAAGAGGCAGTTTCCAAATCACTCCAGCCCAACTGTACAGGAAGAGAGCAGCCATGCTTCTGGAAGAACTCGTTGGGAAACACAACTCATTTATGGACAGGTATGTGTAATGTACCTACTGAATGCTGGGGCCCTATGCAAGGAGGGAGAAGGTTCAAGGGGTCTACAGGTCACCTCCAGAAGTGGATGGATGGCAGAGGCATGTGCCAGAGAGCCACAAGCCCCGGGGCCATACAGGAGGTGTGCCCAGTGCACCAGGTGGGGCTTTGTGGCAGCCCATGCCCTGAGCAACAAGATGCAGCTGCACACAAGAACCTAGGTAGGCCCAGGGAAGGCTCTGCAGCTACAGCTGCAAAAGACACCCTGCATTCTCTCTGGGTGCATTAGGTGCAGATGACACTGCCCTTCCCCGGAGGACCCTAAAGCCCTAGACTAGGCCAAGGGTAGGAGAAAGGGCAACAGTCAAAAGAAGCAGAACACAACAAGGCGAACCCAGAAAAACAGCATGGCCCTCAGCAGCCCCGGAAAGGCACTGCTGAACTTCCTCCTGCAGTATCTCAGGGGGAAGGACCAACCTAACCTACCTAAGAGGGCAAGCCATCACCCCCTTATTTGGAAAATAAGCCTTTGCCAAACAAGCAACTTTTAGAGTTAATGCTTCACAGTTCACATATGAGCCAGTGGTAACTAACTCCAGGGGTTCAGTGTAGGCCCAAGGCCACAGTCAGAAAATGCAAGATGTGAACCTCATTCCAGAGACCTCCAACTCCAAACCCATTGCTCTTTCCCAGAAAGCCAGCTCCGCCTGGCCAGCATGCCACTGTAGGATGTGAGGAGAGGACACCAGCCACGGCCGTCTTCTGTCCTCTATACTTGAGTTCCTGGAGATCCAGGGTGGGCTGTGTCTCAGCATACATACTAGCAACTGTCTCATGAGCATCTGAGAATATGACCTTCTCAAGGTACGAGGAGCGAAATGCAAAAACCATCCTGAAGGCACTGCATACCATTTGCCAGACATTAATTGTGGGGTACAGGCGAAAAAAAGAACAGAATAAAATGTCATGGGACGAAGGCAAGAGAGGCCCAGGCCTCCTTGAGGGTTGGTTGAGGTATCCCAGAGGAAGTAACAGTTGCCTAAGCCCAGAGGGAAAGGCCAAGAGAAGCTGGAAGGAAAAAGCACAGAGCAGAGGCACACAGGGGCAAAGTGAATGGCATGGTGCTGTGGAAAGCAGAGATCGCTGATACTCAGGAAGCATGTACAGGCACATGGTAGGTCCTTGAGAGGCAAATGCCAGAAAACAGTCCCCAAGAGCTTCTCAGGTCCTAGGGACTGCCTGAAGTGATCCTTATATACTCCCATTCATTACAATCCCTTGGAGGAAATATTATTGACCCTATTTTACAGATGGAAAACCAAGGCTCAGAGAGGTTAAGTAATTTGTACAAAGTCCCTGCAAAGAAGCAAATCAAGGCTTAGATCCATGCAGTTTGGCTCCAAAGTCCATGACCTTAACCACCATACCACACTATCTCTGAACAAGAAAAGGCACTAGTTCAAAGGCCTTCCAGGTCCCACCACTTTCCCGAGTGAGGTTCGTGGGGTGCATCCTATTGCCAGTCTGGGGTCGTCTGCATTTTAAGTGTCATTCTGATCTTTTACAGTGATTTATTCATAGCACTGCCACCCTGATTCTCCTCTGATAGTGGTAGCATAAAGTTGCCTTCTAGGACAAATCCATTAAAAGTAAAATTGAACCAGTTAAAGGAAAATACTAAGCAACTCACATAGGTGGCCCACAAACATGACATAATCAGCCAAGGTGGGGCTGAGGATGGCTGAAGTGGGGAAGCAGGCACCAAGTGATCTGAACTCTGTCCAAGGCAGGCCCTGGCTGGAGTGCAGGGCTGTGTGGTGGACTCCAGGGCAGCAGAGAGGAGAGGGAAAGCACCAATTAGTTGAAGGTAGGGGAAGGAATGAAATGGAAGAGGTTCCCCTGGGCTTAGGGCTACAGAAATGAAAATAAGGGGCAAAACTAATAGGGCTTGGCCTCTGGAGGTAAAAGAGGAAGACGTCTGACTATACCAAAGCACTCGAGTTTCAGAAAACTGAATGACTGGTGCTTCAACCATGATACAGACCAAGGAGAAGAACTGGGTTCACAAGAGGCAGATGATAAGGCATTCAATTCAGACACACAGAGTTAAGGTCTCCAGGACACCCAAGATGAGTTGGAAAAGAACTTAGCCTAACCAGAAAAACAGGTGTATTGAGCAAAGAAGGAGGCTGAGGCCAGGAGAAGAGAGGGGGTCTCAGGGGAATCTGTAGGGCTAAGAAAACAAAAAGGGACAGGAGGGAGAGGCAAGTGCTAAAGAGGGGCTGACAAGCAGGTCACCTGCTACAGAGAGCCTGCATTTCCCAAGTGCTGAAGAAATCCCTAACCCACCTGCCTGTGGCCTTCTTACAATGCACAGTGTTCTTGGGAAACTGCCAGCTGAGCAGCTTTGTTCACATGGTCAGCACTCGCTGGCTATAGCTGGAGGAAGCTACATCATGGTCAGGGCAAAGGCAGCCAGCTCCCAAGGTTACAGACAGCTTTGGAATCAAGCACACAGGCACAGAACAGCAGCACCTTCCCAGCCTGTGGGTTCTTCTTAACCTGGACAGCAAGGGCGTGAGTGCTCCTTTTATGATTCACTCAGTTTGGGTGTATGACATTTACCATAATAAAACATCATTTTTAAGTAGGAAAAAGTATGTTCTTTCATTTCCTTTAGGAAACAGAGATAGAGGTATCATTAAGCCTGTTGAAACTTCCATGATGAATATGTCAGACTGACCACACGGATTTATTTCATTCCTTCTGAAGCCCTTTAAAATAATATTAGGGGGGAAGTGGGAACTGACAGGACAATGTAATGGAAGAGGCAAACTCAGCCTATGGAAGATTACAGATGCTTGGAAGATGGGCAACAGAAAAAAGATGGTAACTACCCTGGCAGAGTGGTGGAAGCTGCAGCTCACATGTCCACACAGGAGGAGGGAGCTGAAAAGAGGATGTTCCAGGTCTGTACATTTGAGATGCAGGACCAAAGCTGGGGGAAGGTCTCATACTTAAGATGCTGCCTCTTCTTATCACTTCTCCACCAGTCAGATGATGTCCCAAATTCCCACCACCGTGAGAAATTGAACAATCTGTGAGAAAAGGTAATACCTGAGTTTCTCTAAGGAAAAGCAAAGCTTGCTTACTGACCACCACCCCCTGCATGGAAGCCCCCAGGCAGAAAGCCAGCCCACCCACACAAAGCTCCTAATCCACTTCATAGCATCTCACTCTTGGGTACAGCAAGAAACAAAAGAAAGAGCAGACATTTAAGAAAAAAAGAAAACACACAAGAAGAACCTGAAGGAAAGAGACAATTAAAGAACCAATGGAAACTAAAAAACACTGTAATCAATATCCTCAGAGAGAGATTTTGTATCCTTGATGCTGGAGAGAATGCTATAAAAACAGAATGATCAGGGTACAAGAAAGAGATCTTAGAAATCAGAAATATGATTGGAAGACTAAGTTGAGGAAGTTTCCCCAAAAGTAGAACAAAAAGACAACGATATCAAAAATGAAAATATCAGAGGATCCAATGTCTGACCAATGAAAGTTCTAGAAAGAAGTAACAGACAAAAGGAAGGGGACCTGTAATAGCAAATATCCAAAGTTGGCCCCTGGATGAGCCACATCTCTTGATGTTGATTCCCTTGTGTGGTCCCTATAGGCTGACCCTGTGACTCAGTTCTGACCAACAGAATGGGACAGAAATAACATTATTTAACGTCCATGGCTGAGTCACAGAAATTTTTGCAATTTCCACTGGATCTCTAGAAACATTTGCTCAAGGGAAAGCAAGCCAGCATTTAAAAGTCTGATATCACTGTGCTGTGGCTCGCCACATGGAGAGATGTGCCCAGCCAACTACCAGATGTTCCAGATAGCACAATCCCTGCACATAGAGAAACTATCTTGGACATTTCAGGCCCAGCAGATGCCATGAGGAGAAGAACCTGGGAACCAAACCAGAGCCAAAGCCTTTAATATATGACAAAAGTGGAGTATGCCAGCCATCTCTAAGCCATCTGAACCACCCAAGATGCGGTCCCAGACATAGCGAAAGCAGAGACAAGGATCCCTCTTCCATGTTTCCTGGCTGAATTCCTAAATTTCAGAATTTGAGCACAATGAAATGGTGATTATTTCACAGTAACAGAAGAAAATTATCAGAAAAACAGTATATGAAGTATACAGAAGGCCCTGAGACTCAATCCACCAAGTACCAGCATCATGAATGACATGACATCCACTCAAAACATTCAGCAATTTCAGAACACACAGGTAAATGAAAACACCTTGACAACTCCAGAGAACAAATATAAATACATACGATACAAAAAGGAACATGAATCTGCATATCAGTAGACTTTTCCATGGCAACTCTAAAATCTAGGATGCAATGATGTAATAACCTTCAATCAGTCTAAAATTTTATACCCAGGAATACTTTCAACCAGTTTTGGAGTATAATAAGGATGTTCTAAAATATGCAAGAGCTCAAAAAAATTTACCTTCTTACATCCTTTTTTGGCAGACTATTGTTAAAAAGCAAACAACTATTACAGGATGGAAAATTCTGGAAGTGAGGTCTCCTGGTAGAATGAATGAAATGGACAGGATATCTAATATATGCAAGCTTTAGGGGGGGCTGTTATAGGAATTATGGTAGAATAAATTAAAATAATGAAAAATAAAGATAGGTACATAGAAATTCATGCTATGCTGAAAACCTGGAAACATGAGTTAATCATTAACTCCAGAGAAAATGGAAAGTCATATAAGAAAGGAAACATAATTATAGCAGACTCCATGACTCAACAATAAACAATATTTATACAATCATGGTAAGTAAACAGTGACTATTATATTGAACCAAAAAATGGTGCCAGGGGGAGGATATAATGCACTATGGGGTCCCATGTCTTGGCTGAATTCCTGGTAAATCCAAGGAGAGAAGGAGACCCACGCATCCAGGATGCATTAAACCATGCATGCTAAGAAACCTTGAAACATGAGCCAGGGATTTAGTTCAGTGGTGCCTTGCCTGCCTCAAAAGTTCAAGGTCCTGAGTTTGATTCCCAGTATTGAAAAAAAAGAAAAAAAACCTCACAGCAGTCTGTAAGCACTGGGAGTTACCCTGTCATAGGGCTGACCAGTCTCCCCGCTAACCCATCACTCCTCTCCACTCTAATACGCTGTCTCTCAACTCTTAACTCTTCTCAGTAACTTATCACTCAGTGACATACCACATTAAGGGCTTTCATCATCCATTCAAAATAAATAATAGTCTCAGCATTTCAAGGTAGACATGTCTGGTCCAGTCAATTGATAATGTTATTCCCTATCTGTGAAAGTTCCAGGCCCAGCAGATGCCTGTAAGACAAATGCTTAGAGCTCTTTTCTAATACTGAGGCAAGATATGTAGCCCACTCTCATTCTTTTGATTAGAAGATGAATATCAAGATCTTCCACTTACAGCCAAACAACCAGGCACAGCAGACTTGGCCCACAAGAACCAGGTCTGCAAGCCCATCTCAGCAACATGCTCTAAGCTACCATGGGGAAGTCACAATCAATAGCATCAAACCTCTGCCATCTCCCAACGATGGCCTCTTTCTCAAGGACATTAGGAAAGGAAGGATAGGATAATCATGAGAGGCCAGGCATGGTGGTGCACACCTGTAATAATCCAAGCACTCTGAGAGGCTAAGGCAGTAGGATCACAAGTTGGAGCCTCATCTAGGCAATTAAGCAACGTAGTGAAATCTTGTTTCAATTTTTTTCTTTAAATTTAAAAGGGTTGAGGACTTAGCTCAGTGTAAAGGTCCCGAATTCAGTCCCCAGTACCACCAAAAAAAAGATAACCATGAGAGATATTAGGAAGCTTCAGTATGACCTCTGTGGTACTCCATGGCTGGAGAGTTCAGCAAAGAGCTTGGCAGGCGGGAGAACTAGTGGACAAACATGATTTCCATGATGGGCAGAAACCCACTTCCCCAGCCAGGCCCACCTCCTGACCAAGAAGGAGCACAGGCCCTGGCCTGGCCCTTTGGCTGGTCTACCACGTACACACACCGCACCACTGACTGCCTAATGCTGACTGACTGGAAAATGAATAAACAAATGGGAAACTTACAGATCCTAAGAGCTAGAGGGCTATGGTGAGTCTTTCCTCCAATGCAGTTGATATATTTTCTGTGGCTACTTTGGCTGACCTCAATTCTCTTTTCAAATGATTGAGACAGAGTTAACCCACTTCCCCAGCAGTTTGACCTGCTACTAAACTGATGCCATTCCTCACCATAGATTCCTCCTCTGGATTATAGACGGTAGAGAGAATGTCATCATCACCATCACACCAGCTAATATTTACTTAACACTATGCTTGGGCCGGGGATTTAGCTCAGTGGTTCCAGCGCCTGCCGCACAAGCACAAGGTCCCAAGTTGGATCCCCAGTACCAAAAAAAACCAAACAAACACTATGCTAAACTCTTTACATATATTACTTCATTTAATCTTTCAACAACCTTGTGAAAGAGGTACGGAATTATTCTCCCATTTTATAGATAAAGAAATTGAGGCTCAGAGAGGTTAAGTGACTTGCAGAAGACCCCACAGCAAGTAAGTGGCAGGGGTAGGAGTCTAAGGGAGCCTGAGGAGTGAGTTCTGGGAGGCTCCCCTCTGCCCCAGTCTGCTGAGGTGTCAGGGTCACCAATGTCTTGACAAACCTGAGATCCAAAAGCAATGCTGTTTGGAGAAACAATTGAGATGGGCATTTTTTCTAAGAGAAAGTTATTTTGTCATTGTCTAAATGCCCACAAAATCCTTTCAAATACAAACAACCCATTCTTGGATTGTTTCAAAGGACACTTCTGAGTAAGAAACTATCATTCTATTTCTGATTTTTAAATTTTCATTGTAAATATTAATACATTTTCACTGGGGAAAAAAATTCAAAGACTCCAGAGGCATCTAATAAAAGTGGCCTGGGGGCAGGGAGGGATGTTGCCACATCTGCCTTCTGTTCTTCTGAAACAATACATCAATCCAGAGCACAAGGCCCCAGGGAGCAGACCTGGCACCTGCCTCAGGGAATCAGTGCTGAGAAAAGGCTGGCATTCAGCCTTCCTGCTGAATCATTTCCAGCTGCCCTAGTCACTTAAGTGACAAGATGATGCATCAACATCAATAATGCTGGAAGGATCTGTCCATGGACACAGCATTAACCTCCCTAGAGGCCTGAAGTCAGCCTCAGCAAGCAGCTGGAGCCACTGAGGATTAAGGGTCCTGCCCAGGGCCTGTCTTCCCCTCCCAGATCCACTCCCTGGCCTAGTTTGACAGACCAAATGATAAGAGGAAGAGGCCTCTCCTAGGCCAGCCAGAAAATCCTCCAAGTCAACAGGCACCACTTGAGCCCTCCTGGAAGCGGAACTTAGCACAATTGGTGGTACAAGAGGAACAGCCAAAGGGAGAGAACCAGAGCCTTTTCCTGCTAGAGAAGCCCGGTCACTGCTTTAGGACTCCATTTGACGGGACCTAGCCTTGCCTTTCCTGGCCTCCAACATGCTCCACCCCCCAGCATGAAACCTGGCTCCTGTAGAAATTTGGTATTTGTTGAAAGAACTGAAGAGGTTGGCATCTCTGAGGGTCGGTATCCCACGAGAAAGCATAATAAGAACCTTCCATGTGTGTCCATTTGCACACCAGGCAGTAACCACTCTGAGGGCAAGGACTGCCTGATTCATCTCCATAAATGCCATAGCATCCAAGGCAGCATTCCTACCCAGCAGGACCTCAAAAACTGTCCATACAAAGACTTCACATTTGTATAGTTGTCCCTCATTCATAGGAATCTTCAGGGAGCTGGTTCTAGGGCCCCTACTCCCAGGTATACCAAAATCTGCAGATACTTGAGTCCCTCATTAAAACAGCAGTTGGGGCTGGGCATGTAGCTGAGTAACAGAACATGTCCTTTGCATGTGTAAGGCCCTGGGTTCAATCTCCAACAACAAAAAAGAAAGGATAGTATTTGCATATAACCTACCCACATCCTCCATATACTTTAAATCATCCCTCGTTCACTTATAATGCCAGATATAATGTAAATACTATGTAAATAGTTGTTATGTTATTTAAGAAATAATGAAAAGGAAAAAGTCTGTATGCAGCCAGTACAATTTGTCTTCAAATGTTTTCGATCTGTGATTGCTTGAATCCAAGGATGCAGGACCCACAGATAGAGTACCAAAGGCATAACAATTTGTAGTGACAATTATGATCATCTTCTCCATGAAGCAGTTTTGTGAGGATGATCAGGACAAGAAGGAGGCTTGGCAAAGGCCAAATGACTGGCTAAAAAGAGCAGCTAGTCTGGGGAAGAACTAGACCTTGAACTCAAAAACTGTGACTCCAAGACTTGTATGTAGGGAGTGAACAGATTGCTGAAGGAAGCAAAGAATGAATGGAAGGATGGCTGCAGCCCCTCTGATCTTTTCCTCTTCTGTATTCATTCAGCACCGCAGCGAGATACGGAATTCACTGAAGTTTTCTGCTCCATCAGGGTTCTGCCAAGTAAAAGTGCTCCTCACTTGCAATGTAAACTAGAAGCTTCCGGAATATACCCTGTACTGCTTACACCTACAAATACAATTCCAGGGGTGCTGAACAATCAGCTCCCGACTGTCTGAGCAAAGGACACATCCCCCCCCTCCCTGGAGAGAAGACAGTAAACAGAGGTCACGCTGGACAGGAACTCACAGTGCACTTGAGCCAGGGGGAGACCTAGTGGCCTATCCAGTGCTTCCTGTTGCTCAAAGACTGGCTGAAGTCTTCCAGTTCCCTGCCCTTCTCTCTGGACCAGAGAGGAAGCAGAGAGCAGAGAGAAAGGGCTACCCTCCCAGCTATCTGGGTCAGAGCCTTCGAGGCGTGGCTGGTGAGGCCCCAGACCACACAGCAGCCATCCCGGGATTCTACACCTATTGCCCCACTGCCAGCTCCAAAGGAAGACAACATCTTTATCCTGCTCCAAGCTGTAGATGATGGAATAGATAAATGAGACTTTTGAAATTTGTTTTCTCAACTTCTAAAATGGAGGGGAGAAAAAGGAAAAGAAAACCAGAGCAGAGGACAGAAAAGGAAAAAGGAGAGAGAATTTGGATAAGGCAGGAGGAGGAAGAGACAAATATTTTGGAAGCTTTTAGATTGAAGACACTTTGCTCCCCATCGAGGCCGGAATCTATCAGTGAAAAGGCCACCCAGCTGGAGAAGGCCCAGCAAAGGCCGGTGAGAGGACCATAATAATAAGAACCATGCAGAGGGCTGGCCAGATCTTTGTGGCTCCTTCTGGAACCCTGCAGGAAGTGTCAAGAATAGAGGAAAGCCCTGAGTGCTCCCTGGACATCCCCTGGAGGGAGCTGCGCCCAGCATCTCAGGCCAAACTGCAGAAAGAGCACTGGAGGGCTCAGGAAAGGCTTCAAGGTCCCTGAGCTGCCAGTTGAGCCCTTGATTGCCCTCTACCATTAAGACCCCAACCCATAAAGCCATAAGACCCCCCCCATCCAAAAGGTCCTTTTCTCCAGCTCCCAGACTTGCCCTTATGGTCTCTAGGTCTCAAAACCTTAAAATAAAAAAATAAAGATTAAGGGCCAGGGATTTAGCTCAGTGGTTTCACCACCTGCTGCGCAAGCACAAGGACCCGAGTTCGATCCCTGGTACCAAAAAAAAAAAAGAAAGAAAGAAAGATAAGATGAAGGGCTGAGGGTATGGCTTGGTGGTAGGATGCCTGCCTAGCATACCTCCCTACCTGGGTTCAATCCCCAGCACTGAAAAGGGGAGGGGGACAGGGTGCAGGTGACCGTTATAGACTGCTCCAATGCCCACCCACACCTCAATATGCCCCTATGCCCAGTAACCTTACAGCCTTCCTCAGAAGACAGCTGCCCAAGATTTCTGCTTACCCCACTTCCCAAAGAGCAAGCTAACCACTGGGGACATGACAGGAGTAGCTCATGCTGGAGCCCCCACTTCCCTCACTCCAGGTCTCAGAACATTGCTAAGTCCTCACTACCTCCCTACTCTGCTCTGATCTCTCCACCACATTGTCACTGTCACTCCATTATCTTT
This sequence comes from Heterocephalus glaber, assembly GCF_000247695.1. The sequence continues at coordinate 5,479,250 of NW_004624786.1, read as the reverse complement.
CACCTGAACAATGGCAACCACCACCTAACCCAACTCTATCCCTTGCACCTCTTCAATCTATCCTTCAGGGAGGAGACCAGTGACAAGTCTAAAATGAAAGGCTCATCATACCCACCAAATGGCCATAAAACAAACAAACAAAAAACAGAAAATAACAAGTGTTGATAAGGACAGCAAAATACTGGAACATTTGTACAGGGTTGTGGGGATGTAAAATGGTGCAGCCTCTTCGGAAAACAATTTGCCAGCACCTCAGAAAGTTGAACAAAGAGTTACCATGTGACCTAGCGATTGCACTCCAAAAGTATTGAAAACAAGTGTTCGGAAGTACATAGGCAGCTACTAGAGGAGGAGGGAGGAGGGATGGGGAATGACTGCTAATGGGTACAGTGCTTCTGCTGGATGACGACAGTTCTGGATCAGAGTGGTGGTCATGGCTATGCAGCACTGCAGATTACTTAACACTACCGAACTGTACACTTTAAAATGACTGAAACAGGGCCGGGGATTTAGCTCAGTGGTTCTGCCGCCTGCCCTGCAAGCGCAAGGATCCGAGTTCAATCCCCGGTACCAAAAAAAATAAAAATAAAATGGCTGAAACAGTAAATTTCACATGTATTTTATCTGATTAAAAAGAAGACAGGAGGGCCAGGGATTTAGCTCAGTAGTTCCAGTGCCTGCCTCGCAAGCCCAAGGTCCCAAGTTCGATCGTCGGTACCAAAAAAAAAAAAAAAAAAAAGAAGACAGGAAGGTTGAAAGTACTGAGAAATTGATTTTATCATTTTCTTTCCAGTGGTTTCCACCACCCTTAAGATCAAAAACACAACTCTCTGAAGTGTCCTCAAGGCCCCATCTCAATGGCCGCTCCAGCCTCACTCCCATGCCTTCTCCCCACCTGCCCAACACAGTAATTCCTCCAGTGAGTTGCCTCTCCGCCCGACAGGGCCTTAACACATGCTTCTCATCACCCATGCAGCCACCACACTCCAAACTTTGCCCCGCTGTGTCCTATTCACCACCACCCCCCGCCCGGGTCTCTACCTAAATGTCCCTTCCTTTCGATGTCATGGGCTGGTGTCCCTTCTGGATCAGGGCTTTTGTGCTCTCTGCTGCCATAGCACCCTGTTCCCAGCCTCCTGATTATAATGACCTGCACAATATCTGTCTTCCCCACACGACAAGTAGTATCTATGTCACCCCCTCTGGATCCTCAGCACCTGGTCAGCCTCAAGGACCTCAGAGTCTCACAGGGGACACGGACAGACAAGTACACTGTCCCCAGAGCTTACAATCAGACTCATGAGGGGAAGGAGAATGGACAAGACAGGCGGGATTGCACAGATGCTGGTGGGATTCAGACCAAGAGAAATGGGCAGGGACTGATCTGAATGGAAGGAGAAAGTGCAAGCCAAGAAGAACCAGGGAGGGAGCAAAGAACTTCTAAGTAAGAAGGGCTTGGAGGTGGGGCCAATCCGGGTGCATACAACAAGGAGAGAAGGGAAGGATAGACAAGGCCAGAGCCTGGGGCAGGACCAGTGTCCATCCGACTGTGCTCACTCTACAGAGATGATTATTAAAACCTTGCTGCGCATCAACCAGCACCAGCCTCTGAGCTTAGTGTGTTACATATACCATCTCACTGACCCTTACAACCTCTGTGTAAACAAGACTCTTTAATCTCCATCAAACAGATGGGAAAACTGAGGCCCAGAGGCTTGAGGAAGAGCCTTGCCCAAGATCACCCAGCTACTAAGTGGCTAAGTGGAATCTGCATCACTGACTGGTGCCTGAGTCCACGGTGGAAGAAGAATACACAAATTCTCCTCCCTGCCAGCCCAGAGCTGTCTGACTCCCCTTGCTGGACTTCTTTCTGGGACACACTCCTGCACATTTGCTTACTTAGGATGATGAACCAGCAGGAACCAGTCCCATGCTCAATGAGCCAGTGAAGAAACCACCTGCCACACGTCCCTCTGGGAGTCCTTGCCTTGGCCATGGAGCTTTCATGCCAGTGACACAGCTTAAGGAGAGAAAGAGCCCCCCTGACCACCCACACTCACCCTCTCTTGAGGCTGCACTCCCAACCCTAGAACAACTTCCAGTTTTCCACCTCCAGCTCAGGCCTCTTCACTGAGCTTCAGATGTTGCTGCCACCTGGACAGCCCCTGCTCAGGATCTCAGAGACGCTTCTAATCCAGCTGGCCTATAGTGACCTCCTCATTTCCCCCACCCTGTTCCCCTTCTCAGATTCTCTCTCTCATTAAAAGCCAAGAAGTATTCCTTCTTCCTGCCTCATCCCTGAAATCCAAGCCCTTCCCCCTTAGAGAGTGTCCACAGGCCAGCGGCATGTGTATCAATTGGAATTCCCCCCTACTCCAAGACCCACCTAGATGTGCATTTCAATAAGATGCCCAGGGAACTTGTGTGCATGGGAAAGTGTGAGAAGCACAGCTCTAATGACCAACAATCCTTTTGCTCTGCCTCCTACATTTCTCTGAGGTTCACCAACATCCCACCATCCTCCCTACACCATCTTCTCAAGCCACTGATGTCTTCCTAGCCCATCTCCATAATCCTACTCTTATCCCATTCAAAAACCTTCTCCCCCAGGAGCTTAAATGACCCTCCAAGATATCAATATGACCACAAATCCCCAATGCAAGGCCCTGAAGTGTCATCCTGTTACATACTCACCATGAAGACCAAACGTCTTACTTTCATTCACATTTTTATTGAACCTCTTTTACATGCCAGGTACTGTTCTAGCCACAGGGTAAGAACAGTGAACAAAACAGACAAACCCCCAGCTGTCATGGAGCTTATATTCTACTGGGAAAATGTGATAATAAATACCTAATCAGGCATGTCAAGTAATCAGGTATCTGAGGTATGTCAAGTGGTGATAAATTTATAAAGAAAAATAAAGCAGAGAAAAGTTTGCAAATTTAAATAGAGTGAGTGGCCAGAGAAGACCTTAATAAGGTGACATTTGAGCAAAATCCTGAAGGAAATAAGGGAGAAAGCCATGAGGATATCTAGGGTAAGAGCACTGCAAAGGTGCAAAGGGGCTGAGGTTAGAACCTCTGTTGGTCAAGGACTAGCAATGAGGCCAGTGTAAGGTATACAGTAAGTAATGAATAAAGAACAGGAGTTGAGGAGAGAGCTCCAGTGGGAAGATCATATAGAGTCCATGGCCATGGTAAGAACTTTGGCTCTTACTATGGGGGAACAGGAAGCCATGGAAGGGAAGGTTGTCAGCAGAGCAGGGATGGGACCTGATCTGTGATTTTAAAGGATCCTTCTGGCTGAGTCACTGAGAACAGACTGTATGCAGGCAAAGAGTGGCTGCAGGGAGGCTGCCTAAAAGGATACCTCAGTAGTCCAGGTGAAGCTGATCATGGACAGCAGTGGAGATGGTGGGATGTAGTCCAACTCTGGATGCATTATGAAGGTACAGTCAATAGAATTTGCTGACAGACTGGATGTGGAGAATAAGACCAATACTGAAAAGTCAAAGATAAGTTCAAGAATTTTGACCTAAGCAACTGAGATTAGGAAGGCACAAAAAGGATGAGTTTGGGGGGCCAGGATGGAGACCAGGAATTCTACCTTGGACATGTTCTGTTTGGGCTGCCTATTAGACATCCCAGTGGAGACTGGCAAGATAAATAAAGGAAGAGATTCAAAGGACTGGCCAGGAGGTTGGGGAGACCAGCAAGGCCAGCTGTCACAGCAAATGAAGAAAGGGCTTCAAGAAGAGGGAAGCTGTGTTGGATGCACCCAGCTGGGAGCAGAGGGCAACCACTGGTTTAGCAACAGGAGCAGCAGGTGCAATAGCGGGAAGCAAAGCTAGGAACTTCACACAGTTTTGGTGGGAAGGAAAGAAGGGAGAGCGACAGCTGGGCACAGGGCTGCGGGAAGGTTGGGTATCCTGTGTTTTCAGTGGATGATGCCAACATGCACTATCTCGTTTCCTCTAGAGTCAAGTCTTCAGCATAGGACCTCAGAGCTGGCTCAGCCCCCCTCAACCTAATCCTTGCTTTCCTTTCTTCCTCCGACCATTCCACCTCTTTCCCTTTTTCCTATGCATGAACAATGAACACTTCCTCAAAATAAGAGAGCAAGAAGGGCCCTTTGGACATTTCCAATTTGTCCATGTAGGGCCACAGGCAAGGATGTTAGGATCTTAACTCTCCCCAGGAAAAGATCAGCTTTCGCCAGATACAAGCTATGAATTTTTCTGAAATTCCAACCATTCCTCCCTTTGAGTTGTGAATGTTTTTGGTCTTCCAGACTCTCAATTTAAATGCAAATGTCCAGTTATCCAGAGGGGAGCAGAGCTTGGCTGCTGTGACCACTATGGCCATTGTATTTATCATAGGTCTTCCAAATCCAGGAAGACAGGTGAGGGATTGGTTACAGGAGCTCCACCACCACCACTGCATAACACCAAAAGATCTGAGGATGCTCAAGTCCTTTATACAAAATAGCACAGTATTTGCATATAACTTAACTACACACATCCTCTTGCATACTTTAAGGAACTCAGCTCTTTATTTTTCATTTAATCCTCTGAATACAGTTCCTTTTATTATCCACATTTACAAATGATACACCAATTCTCTTTCTGCAAGCTAGAAAACAGGAAAGACAGGATTTAAACCCAAGCAGTCTGACTCAAGGACTCACACATTCAATGTTTCCTCAGTTTCTTCTTTTTCGTCTATTGATTGTTTTTTATCATCACTATTAAACTCCAGAACTTTTCATCACCCCCAAAGGAAACTGCTCTGTTGATTTCTACAGAAGTAATATATTTGTTTTGTGGAAAAGTCAAAGAGAGCTGGGTGTGATGACACACGCCTATAATCCCAGCACTTGGGAGGTTGAGGCAGGAGGACTGCCGTGAGTTCAAAACCAGCCTGGGCTACAAAGTGGGTTCAAGGCCAGCCTGAACCTCATAGCAAGACAAAAGTGAAAGACAAACAATTCAAAACCAGAGCTTGTACAAGGAAGGAAATTATAAAGATCATAGCAGAAATCAATGAAATGGAGATTTGTTTTTTTTTAAATAAAAAGAATCAATAAATCGAAGACCTGGTTCTTTGAAAGAATAAAATAGACAAAACCTTAGCCAATCCTGCCCCCCCCAAAAAAAGGAAAGAAAAGACACAAATAAACGCAATTAGAAATGAAAGAGGATGGGCCGGGGATTTAGCCCAGTGGTTCTGCCACCTGCCTTGCAAGTACAAGGACCCGAGTTCAATCCCCGGTACCAAAAAAAAAAAAAAAAAAAAAAACAAAAAAACAGAAATGAAAGAGGTGAAAACACGACAGCTCCGAAATCCAGAAAATTATTAGCAACTACTTCACAAACTTATATGCCAAAAAACTTGGAGAACAGAAAAGAAATGGAGAGATTCCTAGATACATATGAATTACCAAAACTGAACCAAGAAGACTTAAAAATCTTAATCCAATAACAGGCAATGAAATTGAAGCAGTGTTATGGGTGTATCTAGATATCCCCCCAATGCCTCACAGGCATAGATGGGGAGTTTCAAAGGTGGCCAGATTAGGGTGTGAGACTGTGGATTAAGGGTGTGATACTTGGATTAAGGGTGTGTGATTACTAAATTGGTCCACTGATTGTTTAACATAGTTCTGGATGTGGATGACACCACCCAAAAGGCTGGATGGGATAAAAAGGAGAGGCAGGCTTGCTGCTGCTGTGGCTTCTGCTGTTTCACTGCTGCTGCTTGCTGCTTGCTGCTTGCTGCCTTCTACCTGCCCTACCATGCCATGGACTGTTTCTCCTCTGTAATGCCTCTCTGCCATGCTACCCTGCCTGGAAGCCAGTCGACTATGGACTAAAACTTCTACAAACTGTGAGCTGAAATAAACCTTTTCTCCTTTAACTTGTAGGTTTTGGGTATTTTGTCTCAGAAATGAGAAAAGCAACTAACTAGGTAACTAAGACAAGCAGTAATTAAAAAAAAAAAAAAAAACAAACTACCAACTAAGAAATGCTCAGGACCTGATGGATTCATGGCCAAATTCTACAAGAACTTCAAGGAAGATCTAAAACCAGTACTCCGCAAACTCTTTAATGAAATCAAGAGGAGTTACTCCAAAATCATTCTTGGAATCTCAGATTATCCTGATCCCCAAACCAAACAAGGATCCAACCAAAAAAGAGATCTATAGGCCAATCTCTCTAATGAAGATAGATGCAAAAATCCTTAATGAGATACTGACAAACAGAATACAATAACTCATCAAAAAGATCATACACCAAATAGGCTTCATCCTAGGGATGCAAAAATGGTTCACATACACAAATCAATAAATGTAATTCACTACATAAACAGAAGCAAGTACAAAAATCACATGATTGGGCCAGGGATTTAGCTAAGTGGCACCTGTTGGCCTTGTAAGCACAAGGTCCTGAGTTCAATCCCCAATACTGGGGGAAAAAAAAAGAAAAGAAACAAACAGACGAAAGGAAAACCAAAACTCACATAATCATCTCAATAGATTCAGAAAAAGCCTTTGACAAAATCCAACATCTATTCATGATAAAAAAAAAAAACCCTGAAGATAACAGGTACAGAAGAACCTTATCTCAATTTGATAAAAGCCATTTATGACCAACCGCTTGCCAACATAATATTAAATAGGGGGAAAAGTGAAAGCTTTCCCTCTAAAATCAGGAACAAGATAAGCATGTCTACTGTCACTGCTCCTGTTCAACACAGTCCTTAAAACATTAGCCAGAGCAATCAGGAAAGAAAAAGAAATAAAAGGGTTATCTATAGGAAAGGATTAAGTCAAAGTATCATTATTTGCAGATGACATGATCCTCTACTTAAAAGACCCAAAAAAACTCCATCAAAAAACTCCTAGAATAATCAAGTTCAGCAATGTATCAAGATACAAAATAAACACCAAAAAAAATCAGCAGAGCTCCTATACACTAATAATGAACTCACTGAAAAAGAAATTAGGAAAACAATACCATTAACAACAACATCAAGAAAAATTAAATACTTAGGAATCAACCTAACCAAGGAAGTAACAGACTTCTACAATGAAAATTACATCACTGTGAAAAAGGAAATCGAGAAGGATATCAGAAGACGAAAAGATATCCCCTGTTCCTGAATAAACAGAACAAATATAATCAAAATGGCTTTATTTCCAAAACTAATATACAGATTTAATGCAGTCTTGATCAAAATATCAACAGCATTTCTCACAATCTAGAGAAAACAATCTTTTTTTTTTTTGGTACCAGGGATCAAACTCGGATCCTTCTGCTTGCAAGGCATGCGGTAGAACCACTGAGCTAAATCCCCAGCCCTAGAGAAAACAATCTCAAAATTCATATGGAATTCATATGGAACCAGAAGAGACTGGGAATAACAAAAGCAACCCTGGGTAACAACAGCAAAGCTGGTGACATCACAATCCCAGATTTGAAGTTATAATATAAAGCTATGGTGATTAAACAGCACAGTACTGGCACAAAACAGGCATGTGGATCAATGGAATAGAATACAGGAAGCAAAAACAACCCCAGGCACATTCAGCTATTTGATCTTTGACAAGGTGGCCAAAAACATACACTGGAGGAAAGGTAGCCTCTTTCATACATGGTACTGGGAAAAGTGCCTATCCACATGGAAAAGATTGAGTCTAAGCCCATATATCTCACCATATCATAAACTAATATCAAAATGGATCCAGGATCTAAATGTTAAAACAGAAACACTTAATCTGAATTGATAATTTGAAATAGGAAAAGGTCCAAAGGTGTAGGGGTGGTGGGAGGGGAAGGGGAAAGGAAAGAAGGGAAAGGAAGAAGTACGAGAAAAGAAAAAAGTGGAAATGAAATCTATGTAAATAGGTAAAGATGGAGGGGGTGAAGGGCGCACAGGTAATGGGGAAAAAATAAGAACCAAGATACATCATGTACAGGTACAAGCACCCAATGATAAATGTAAGCGTATTGTTTACCTAAAATGTACCAATAAAAGAATTTTTTTAAAAAAAGAAAGAAAGACTTAATCTGCTGGAAGATAAAATAGGTAAACTCTTCAAGACATGGGGTAGGCAAAGACTTTCTGAACAAAGCCCCAGTGGCACAAGAAATAATACCAAGAATCAACAAATGGGAATCATATCAAGTTAAAAAGTTTCTGCATAGCAAAGGAAACAACCAACAGAGTGAAGAGACAAGCTACAGAATGGACAAATTTCTTCCAGCTATTCCTTGGACAGAAGACTGACATCTAGAATATATAAAGAATTCAAAAATAGTAGACTCCCCAAAATAAAAGATCCAGTCAAAAAATGGGCAACCAAAATGAACAGACATGTCTCAGAAGAAGTACCAATGGCCAACAAATGCATTAAAAAATGCTCAGCATCACTTGCCATCAGAGAAATACAAGTCAAAATTATACTTAAATACTCTCTTACCCAAAAAGAATGGCCATCATCAAAAAATCTAAGAATAGGGGTGGGAATTTAGCTCAGTGTTTCGACCGCCTGTCTCGCAAACACAAGGTCCCGAATTCAATCCCCTGTACAGCCCCCCACAAAAAAAATCTAAAAATAACAAATGCTGGTGAGGATGTAGGGAAAAAGGAACCCTTTTATATTGTTAGTGGGAGTGTAAACTAGTACAATCACTATAGAAATCAGTGTGGAGATTCCTCAAAATCTAGAAATTCCATTTGACTCAGCTATTCTCCTTCTAGGTATCTTCCTTAAAGAGTTAAAATCATAATATTACAGAGAAACATGCATACCCATGTTTATAGCAGCACAATATATAATAGGTAGATTTTGGAAACAGCCTCTATGTCCATCCATAGATGAATGAATAAGGAAAATGCACCTTTATACACAATGAAGTACTATTCTGCCACAAAGAAACACTATTCTGCCACAAAGAAACTTGAGGCATTTGTAGTTAATGGATGCAACTTGAGAACATAATGTTAAATGATATAAGTCAGACAACCAGTTTAAACATCACATGGTTTCTCTTATATGAGAAACTCAATAAATATATATGTATATATATATACAAACTCAATATATATATATGTATATATATACAAATAAAGATCAAAATAAAAGATAGACAAATAGCAGGTGGGGAGAAGCTCAAATAATTCCCTAAATTATCTACTCTGCTGTTTCAAAAATATTTTAATATACATTCTAATTTGCTTCATTTATACTATTTGCTTCTCTTAGTTCACTGAAAAGAAAGCTTTGTGCTATTATCTGTTTCTTCTTTGTAAGTCTTTGGTCTATGTCTTATACTGAGTAACTACTTAGAAGATGATACACAGTGTATAACTATTGTTATTCTTATTTGTTATGAAATTTCGTTTTTATTTTTTCATGAAATTTTTTAAAAGGAAGTATGCAGGAGAACCCAAAAGAGCCAAAGATTACTCGAAAATTGATTTTGTCTTATCCTTGTTCCAGTATGTCCAGTTTTCACTTGGCCCATGAAATTTTTTCACACCCTTATGAACTTTCTTTATGTAAATACAGCGGTCCCTCTGAACCTATGAGAGATTGTTTCCAGGACCTCCCCACCACCACCACAGACACCAAAAGATTTGAGGATGGACAGGCTAGGGGTATAGTTCAGCAGTAGAGCACTTGCTAGCATCCACAGCCCTTGGGTTCAATACTCAGCACCTCAAAGAAAAATCTAAGGATGTTAAAATCCCTTATATCAAATAGCACAGTATTTGCACAACCTTTAGTATACTCTAAGTCATCCGTAAATTACTTATAATACCTAATACAAAGTAAATACTGTATAAAAATTATTATACTGTATTTTTTAGGAAATAATGACAAGGAAAATCTTCAGTACAGGTAAAATTTTTATTTCCATATATTTCAATCCACAGTTGGTTGGATTCACAAATGCCAAGCACACAGATATGGAAGGCTGACTGTACCTGCCAACACAAGGATGGAGTCCTATTTTTCTGGGGCTTTGTATACAAAAAGAAGCATAGGTACATTCTATTCTACACCTTACTTTCTTTTCTTTTCTTTTTTCTTTTCTTTTCTTTTGTACTGGGGATCAAACGCAGGATCTTGCACTTGCAAGACAGGCGTGGCACCACTAAGCTAAATAAATTCCCGGCCCTGCACCTTGCTTTCATTATTACTTAAATCTTGGTAGCCACTTTCTGTCAGTACATAGACAGTTTCACCATTCTTTTTTAAGTAAAATAGTAGTTCGTGGCATGGATGTGAAATAATTTAGGTAATGTTCCTTACTGACAGGCATTTGGCTATTTCCAATGTTTTACTGTTTCACATAATACTGCAGTGAATGACCTGGTACTACATCATTCCATACATGTGGAAACAGCATGTCTGAGAAATTCCCACTGAGTCAAAGGGAACATGCAGATATAATGGTGGCTTGTGCCATTAAATTGTACTGCTTGGGGTGATTTGAACCAAACTCCCATGAAATTGGTAAAAGAGTGCAGGTCCATGTGCTTACCCAGCATACTGGGCCAGCTCCCCATGGCTGAATCAATGCCAAGCATCTCTGGCTTTGCCTTCCCAATTCACTTCCATCCCTTTATCTGGTCATCAAACCCCTTGTCTTTACTTCAGGGGACTGTTCCTCTCCCATGGATAAGGACTCTTGTCATCAAAATCCCCAAACTCTGGCCATCAGATTCATGCTGGCTCAATAACTACTCCCCACTCCACCCCTGCATTACAGGGACTGGCTCAGAGATGGACAGAGGATCCAAGTCAGCCAGAACTCCTCCCTGGGATTTGTCTAACTAGAGCTATGGAAAGCAGCTTTCTTTCCTCTCAGGAGGAAAAGGGGTTAAAATGTTTAGCCCATGGGTCTACAACCATGGACTCAATATCATGGGGACAGATAGCCCAGAGAATGAAGCTAACACAGAGATAAGAAACAGAGAGAGATACCATAGATAGTCCTAGATCCAGCTGTTCCTGAGGTTCCATCCTTTCCACAGATGGGTTACGCCTGCCAATAAATTCCCCTATTTTGTTTGGCTAATTCAAGTCGGGCTCCGTCACTTGTCATCAAGAGTCCTGGCTAACACACTGTATATAAAGTATAATCTCAATGTGGTTATAACATAGAGAAACAGATACAGACACAGTTGTGAATGCATTGTGTGGAAGGGTGTGTTTGGATAGGAAAAAGAGATCAGAAGAAAACATATTAAATGTTAATAGTGGGCACGGTGGCACACTCCTGTCATCCCAGCTACTTGAAGCTCAGGCAAGAGGATTTCGAGTTCAAGCCCAGCCTGGGCAATTTAGTGAGCCCTTGTCTCAAAGTTAAATATTAACTGTGATTATCTCTGCAGCACCCCCAACTGGAACTGCAGATGATTTTTATTTTACTCTTTGTACTTTTTTATATTTTCCACATTTTCTGCAAGCAATGTGGATTTTTAAAATATTATACATATTTCTTTCTTTCTTTTTTTTTTTTTTTTTTTTGCAATACCCCAGATCGAACTCAGGGCCTTGCACTTGCAAGGCAGGCATGGTACCACTGAGCCAAATCCCCGGCCCAATATACATATTACTTTAAAAGCTCAGATTGCTAAACTGTAGCCCAGAGTGCACTGGAGGAAGGCTCTGAGCATCCATGATGGTCACAGCAATGCAGATGCCCACCTGAGACTGCTCTGCACAGCTGGCACACGCCAGGGCCGCTGCTGCTGTCTCTGAGTGGACTGGCAGGTCACTGAGGGCATGTACTTTGTGGTCACTAAACCCAAGCCCTCCACTCGTGTGGCCCAGGCTCACCTCTCCATACTTTTTCTCTGGCCCCTTTCTGACCTCCCTAAAGTCCCTCACCACCCCATCTCCTGCTCAGAGGGCCCCACAAGGCACTGGCAATCAGCTGTCCATCAGCTGCTCCTGCAGCAGAGGGAAATGTCAGGATGAATGGAGAGCTCCCATGAGGTGGCCCAGCGCCTCAACACCTGCTCCCTCAGCCTGACCTTACCCCAGGAACACATGGCCACCAGTGGAGGATGTGAGCTGGGATAGGACTGAGCCCTCAGGGACCTTCAACTTCAGAACAAAGATGAAAAGATGATTAAGGAGGGAGGGCTGTGACCTCCCTGGAGTCCCCAAGACACACTGGCTCCAAACTTAACATCTCAGTGTTCACAGTCACCAGGCTGGGGCCACTCCCTACCCTACTCCATCTTCCACCAAAAAGATGCTCTCTCTATTTTACAAATTGAGGTTCTGAATTAGATCTGTATGAGTTGATGTTACCATTTCATGGTTACTGTCTATAAGTGTGGAATTCAGTGGCAATCACACTGCTGTGTGACCATCATCGTTATCCGTTTCCAGAACTTTTTCATCATTCCAAATAGAAGCTGTATTTAACAATAATTTTCCTCTCCCCAGCCCCTAGTAACCTCTATTTTCTTCCTTTATGAATTTACCTATTTAAGAGACCTCATATAAGTGTGCTACAGACTGAATGGTTATGTCCCACCAACATCCCAAATTCATAATTGAATTCCTAGCCCTCAATGTGATGGTATTAGGAGGTGGAGTCTTTGGGAGATGATTAGGTCATAAGGACTCTGGAATCGATTTCCTTATAAAAGAGGCCCCACAAAGTTCCCTTCCTTCTTCCACCATTTGAAGACACAGCCAGAAGACGGTGGCCTATGAATGAAGAAGTGGCCTCACCAGACTCATCAGCCACCTTGATCTTGGAATTTCCAGCCTTCAGAAGGTAAGAAATGATGCTTGTCATCTAAGCCATCCAGTCCATAGTACTTTGTTATAGCAGCCTGAGCAGAGTAAGACAAATTGGAACCATACAGTATTTGTCCTTATACCTGGCTTATTTCATTCAGCATAATGTCCTCAAGGTTCATCCATGTTGCAGCATAATTTTATTCCATTTTATGGCTGAATAATATTCCACTGTAGGGACATACCACATTTTGCTTATCCATTCATTGTGATGGACTTGGGTTGCTTCCACTTTGTGTTGTAGTGAATAATGCTGCTATGATCATTGCCATACAAGTAACTGTTTGAGCCCCTGCTTTCAATTCTTTGGAGTATACACCTAGGTGTGGAATAGCTGAATACAATTTTTGTTTACATGAATAATTCCATTAAAGAACAAGTGAAAAGCATTTATTAGTTCTTACCCCATCTCATAGAAAAGAAATTCTCAGGCCACAGTTTGAGCACCATATACATGCTGGATTACATATGGTGCTGTCTCCCTGGGTCTTTCTATGAGACTTCAGGCTGCCCCTCTGCCCTTCTGCAGAGTTATATTTTTGCTCTCTAGGTCAGTGCCTCTCGCTCTCTAGGTCGGTCAGCCTCTCTCTCTCTCTCTCTCTCTCTCTCTCTCTCTCTCTCTCCCCTCCTTTGAGACTGCTGCAGGGTCTGGCCCTCTAGCAAGGCAATGGTTCACAGAGGGCCAGTCCCACTGTCAGCCAGGGCCCTGTGACCAAAAGCATCCATGCCAGATGACTAGGAGGAGTGGTAATCTGTATTCAAGAAATCCAGACTTTCTGGGTTGAAGGACAACTGCATTACATCATTAAAAGAGGATGAGGAAGGGGTGGCAATGTGGCTCAGAAGTAGAGTGGTAGCCTAGCATGCATGAGATTCTGGGTTCAATCCCCAGTATCAGAGAGAGACAGAGACAGAGTCACAGACACAGACAGAGACTCAGTGTGCACCACAGCAATACAGACCAAGGGAAAGGGAGCCCAAGGAGTGTGTTCACTGGTAAAGCTAGAGGATCCAACCTGCTGCATTAGTGGAGACAAAAGAATGCCTTAACTAGCAGAGGCAGAAGGAGGCATTCTACATCTGGCAGAGGACCAGCAGCTGCACCACCAGCCAAGTTGACAAGGCCAAGGCAAAACCAAGACCGACTAAACCATCAAGGCCAGCTGAGTGAACAGCTGTTGGTTTTTTCCTGCCCAGCTTCCAACCTGATCTTCTGAGAGCCAAATTTCCTTAAATGACCCAACCCTCCTATGCTTTCAGCCAAGCAACTTTATTCCCAGGGCCAAGAGTGAGCACAAAATCCAGACATGGTTAATAGGATATTCTACCCTTTTAGCCAGAGCTCAGAATGGGTGTGTGTCCCATTATGTCCAATATGAGCCATCCCTGGGACTAAAATTATTGAGAAACAGATTCAGCCTTCCTGTTGATGTTGCAAAACACAGAATGTAAGTCTAGAACAGGCATCATCCATGTTTACGGATAACCTATCTGAGGATGAAGCCAGCCAACGGAACGCAGAGGCTGCGGATGGGGAGAAAGAACCAGTATCGAAGGACACCATTCAAGATCTGGATCTAGCCATGCCTGAATTTGTTCCTCTTGAAATTTCCAGTTACCCAAACCAAAAAGTCTCTTACTTCTTTACATTAACTTGAATCGGGGCCTGACCCTTACAACCAAAAAAGATTCCTGACTAATTCAGATAAATTATGAATCAGAATCAGAAGTACAGTCGTTTTGGGAACCCCTCCAACAAAAAGACCATTTGGCCTCAAACTTTTGTTTAATAGAACTGCAATAAGACAAATATTATAGAACTGTATTTCCAGTGTAATACAAACTGCTTCAGCTCTGGTATGTAAACTGGGGTACCCAACTGCCACATAAGTTTGGAAGCAAGGAAACCTCCCATTGCTAACCCATCCTTCTTTCTCTGGTATTCAATACCAACCACAAAAAGGCCTCAGGCCACCTTGATAGCCTCATTTTCCACCATTGCCCAGAATGAAAGCTACACCACAGTCAAACTGGCATTGTGTTCCCTGCTCCTCCAGCCTCCATTCCCCTGCATACCTGTTAACTAGATTCACTGCCTCGTGTCATCTTTCCCTTGAGAAATCCAGTACAGTTCACATGGCCCACCTCAAGTGCCACCAACTCCACACAGCCTTCCATGGAGAGACCCCTTTTTTGGACATTCAGCTGCTCTGCACCCCTTCTCCAGCACCTGCTCTCCTATCTTAGGCTCACACAGCAAGGCTGGTCTCTCCCTCTGGAGTGCAGGAAGAGGTCTGGTTCTCGCCCTGCGCCCTGCTGCCCGGCTCGTCACAAATACAAATGGGAAAATTGGAACAGGGCATAAATGAACACATGGAACATATCCCACTCACTCACAGGACTGCTGTCCATGTTTATGACTATGGAGGGAAAGAGGGCAAAGGCTGCAGAGGCGGCCAAGAGCACTTACCAGAAAGGGAGGCGGAGAACAGAGGAACTGAGATGTGGAAATCAGGTGTCTCTGTTCCCACCACTTGCACCACAGCCTGTGTCTCCTGTCCACATGGCTATCAGCCATCAGCCACCAGCCTTTGTTGACGGCACACTCAAGCCCCTTTCCGGCACAGCCTGTTTCAGCTACCTCTTAATTTACACAGTTTCTGCCTTTGCATCTTGGATTAAATCTCATTAAAATGAATCTCCTATTAAAATACAGATGGCACAGGTAACTCAGGCTGCATCCCAGACCTTCCATTCACATAGAGAAATGAGAATTTTTAATGAGCAAGGATGGCAGCCTCAACAGCCGGGACAACTTTCAGCTCATCCGGGGCCTGAAAGGACACACCCTTCCCCAGGTGGAGGCTGTACCACCCCCCAGCTCAGACCAAGAATGCAAAAGGACAAATGCCCCAGATGCACCTGTCCCGTCTGAAGTTCTCTCCTACTTCCAGTCTCCTCCAGGCTGCATTACAATCCCTTTCATAAATAGCGAAAGCCAACCACAGACAGGCAGATTCCTTGGCCAATGTCACCACATACCAGGGAGAAGAAAAGACAGAAGCTGGCATCTGAGAGAGTTGAGTTTGAATCCCAGCACTGCCATACAAGCTGGGGGATAATGGGGACTCCACCATTTTTGAACCTCAACTTTCTCCTCTATAAAAAACAAAGATGATGCCAACAAGTGCAGGGAATGAAATGAAATAATCAAGGTTTCAGTGCCAGCCTACTGCATATCTGGAGAGGCCTCCATCCAGGTCCCGTCCCTGTCCCTTCTCTCATTATTTCTGAGTTTTTATGCAGTAATGCATAGCCTCACACAATTTCTGTCCTTTTATTTCAGGGTTTTTCAGAAGGATGGGGAAAGAGGAGCATTCAAAAGCAAATGCACAGTTTCCAATCTGCAGCCCAGTTTCTGCCAGGACCCAGAAAGGCTACTGGGACCCCTCAGTTGAATCACAATGGACCAGCCACCAACCAAGGGACATGCAGGGTTGGGCCACAACCCAAGCCTCTGTGTTCAGAGAGTTACCCCCAAAGTTCCTCACCCATGGGGCACTTGCCCCCCAAATAGTACATGTCATTCATTGGGGCCGGGGCAGGTGGCATGGGTGAGGCACAGATGTGGCACATGTGTGGCCAGGTGTGGGGGGCTGCAGTGAACAAGGGGCTGTCACTTAAGGTACAATAAGGGAAGGTAGGCCTTGCCAATACTGCCAGAGCTGCTGATTTCTCAAGAAGAGACTGGAAAACCGATCCATAATATGCAACCTTCCCATTTTAAAATATCCACTGAGGGCCTGGGATTTAGTTCAGTGGTTCTGCCGCCTGCCTTGCAAGCACAAGGTCCTGAGTTTGATCCCCGTTACCAAAAACAAAAAAAAAATCCACTGAAAGGGGGAAAGACAGGTATGTGGGCCAGCACTTTGAAAGGTTGAGGCCAGTCTGGGATACATAGTGAGTTCAAGACCAGCCTAGACTACATAGTGAGATCCTGTCTCAAAAAAACAAACAAACAAAACAAAAGATGTGGGGAAAGTGAAGGGCCAGCTTCTGATCTCTGCCTCAGCTTGCAAATTCCTAGATGTTAGGGTGCTACTGTCCCCACTTTCAGGGTCAGGACATTGTGGTGCTGTAGGACATGACAGTGAAAAATGAGGGAGGAACCTCGTTTCCACACCTACTAGATTCTGTGCCCCGGGCCCTGTCCTTAAACCAGAGATGAGCACTGTGCCTCACTCATGGGGCTGTTACAAGTCATTCCACCTTGTGAATACACACTTGTGACCATAACTGTACCACACAGTGTTCCCTACAGCTGGGAATGATCTTTACATTGAAAATCAAAAAAGGCAGAGGAAGCGGAAAGGAGGAGGGTGGGGTGGCTCTAATCAACAGGCCTGCTCCCTCCTGCCTTCAGAGGCAAACTAAGCCTGAGGCTGGCAGGGTCAGCTGTCTGGGGACACACATGGGGCTGACATGTCTCCAGGGACGTCTCCAGCTCCTGGAGGGCTCCAGGAAGGACTTGGCTCAAGCTCCAGCCTTCATGAAACAGAGTGCTCACAACTGATAAGCTTAAAAGCTAGTGACAATTTTTCAGTCCACCCTTGATCCAAGGACACTGAATAATCACAGCATTGGCTCCAGGTTCCCACTAAGAGTGTCTGGAAAAAGAGAAGGTCAAAAACCCAGTTCACTCGAGCCTAGAAACTACTTTAGGTTCTTTCTTTTTTTCCCCCGTTAAGTTTATTGGTGGATTTTAGGTATACAATACATTTACATTCATCATTGGGAACTTGTACCTTTGCATAATGTATCTTGGTTCTTATTTTTTCCCCATTCCCCTGCCCTCCCTTTGACACCATTCCCTTCAGGGTTGAACCAGGCCTACCCACTCAGAAACTCCAATTTAGGAAATGTGCATGACGGCTTACCTGGGTACCACCAAGATGTACCTAATGAGAACTCCAGATGGTGGGCTGGATTTGACTCTAATTATAACCAGACTATGGAGAGGCATGCAGGAGTCAGCTGGGGCCTGAAAGATTCTGTATCTTTATCTGGATGGTGTCTACACATGCAAACACATACATGAAAATTCATGGAGCTATAATCATAAAATGTACACACTTATTATACCTACGTTATACTTCAGTACACTAATAGTAGGAGCATGCATGCATGCATGAAGCGATTACAAGCCAGGCACTGCACAGGTTCCTATCTCAGGTATTTCTGAACCATGTAATAGTTAAGAGCACAGCTTCTAGAACTAAGTTAAAATCCTGCTCCTCAACCAGGCACAGTGGTGCACACTTGTAATCATAGCTACTCAGGAGGCTGAAGCAGAAAGATTACAAGTTGTAGCCCAACCTGGGAACTTAGCAAGACTGTCTCAAAATAAAATTAAAAGGGCCGAGTGTGTAGCTCAGTGACAGAGCGCTTGCCTAGCATATACTGAGTCCAGCTCCTCCTCTCTGTGAGCCCCAAAACCATGCAGAGGAAGGGGTTTGAGGATGAGCCACAAGGCCCTGGGTTGGATCCCCAGCACTGCAAACAAAAATTCATTAACTGGTAGAATGAAGACAGATAGGCATGTAAGCCCTTAACACAAGGCCTAGAAAATAGTAACCTTCAAAATGTGTTGATTTGTTACAAGCACCATTCAACCCTACTGGGCTAATTTTAACCTGTAAGAAGTGGGCACCTCCTTCAACAGCACTTCCCAAACCTCAGGCATTTTTACATCATCTTCCTAACTTTCCGCAAATCTTAGTACCATCCATTACTTCTCTTAACACTTTTCTTTAAACTGACTCGCAATTTTTGACTTAAACAAAATTTGCTTTTTAAAAATGTTACATAACTGTCATGCATGGAAAACCAGCATCACTTGCCAGGATTCATTTATTTAAATACCTATTAAAATAAAAGCACTTGTCCACCTGAAATCATAGTGCTTACCTCATTTACTTTTTATGGATTAGGTAAGCAAGAAAATTGCTTGCTAGGGGTTGGGGGAAGTGGGAGATGACGGGGAGGGGGAGAAGAAGGGAGGGGGAGGGGAGAGTCCACCTGCTTAAAATGACTGAGAAACTTCCTGGGCCCTTCAGCAGCCCCCATGTGCACAGAAGTGATTTTCATTGGTTGAACCAAACAGGCCTGGCAAGCCCTCTATTTGGCAACATCCTGGTAAGCAGCCATCTGTGTACCAGGCGGGCTCCAAAAAGATAAAACTGCATTTAGAAAAAAATAGATATTGGCTAATGGCGACTGTTCACTAATTCTGACGCCCACTGGCCCCTCTTTGGCACAAATGAAGGGAACCTGCTTCTTCCTATCGGGCAGCAGCCACACAACCCAACACCTAGGGACCCAGAGCCAAGCACACCCTTGGTCCCCAGCTCCAGCTTCATAACAGTCAGAGGTGAGCCCAGCTCCCCCTCTCTGTGAGCCCCAAAACCATGCAGAGGCCAGGAAGGCCTCAGACGATGAGCCAAAGAACTATATCTGTGCATATGATCATATGTATTTTTCTCAAAAACCTCAAGGAAGGAAAGGGAAAGGAGAGAGTCCCCAATCTCAGACAAGGAAAGGGCACCTTGAAGCCTGCACCAGAGAACACTGCAGTGCTAGGAGGACAGTGAGGACACGAGGAGACCCACTGAAACTAGAGTCTCTCCATTCATTCAGCAAGTATTTACTAACCATCTCCTACCCTGGGCAATGGGAAGCAAGTGAGGACAAAGACAAAGTCTCTAATCTCAGTTCACATTCTAGGAGGGGATATAGACAATAAGCCATTTATTACAAACTAGATAACATCAGTTAACAATAAATGCCATGAAGGAAATAAAAGGTAAATCAATTTGGTAAAAACCCTAACTAGTAAAGCAGTTAAATAAACTAGAATAAACTGCTTAGATTGGATGGTCAGGAGAGTCCTTTTAGAGGAGAGAACATTTGAATTATGAATCCAGTGATGAGGAAGTACCTGCCAGTTAAGTCACTGTTGACAGCAGGTGCAAAGAGCCTGGGGCAGGAATACACCTGGCATGTTCCAGAAGCAGAAGGCAGGCCTCTGCAGCAGAAGTAAAAGGATTACAGTGAGTGAGGTGTGAAGTGGTAGGACATAAGATTACTGGATTTCAAGTATAATGGGAAGCCCCCAGAGAGTTTTCTTCAGGAGAAAGGTTTAACTTTATTTGAATTTCTAAAACTCCACTCTGGACACCATAAGAAGAATGAATAAAGGCAACCAGAATCAAGGTTATCAAACAAGAGATTAAAATACTGGCCCACAAGGAATCAGATAAACTCAACTATGCTTCACATTTTGTCCCTTAAACTCCAAGAGTCTAACTCATCAGACTCTAAGGGAGGTTAATAATGGGAAGCTGGTTAAAGAGAGATATTTGTTCTTTAAAGCAAGGACAGCCAACCGAGTGGCATTCAAACATCAGACAAGAGAGGAGACAAGCCCTTCAGAAAGGGCAAGGCCCAGCCACCTCCTAAGAAGAGAACAAGCTGCCATCTGTTCTGGGGCCAGGAGTGGATATGCTCCAACCCCATGCCCCTTCCCACTTTGGGTCTCTGGGATTCCAAGGCCAGTTCGCCTGGACAACACATAGGCTGAGACCTCACAGCCAGCCAACTCACAGAGCTGTCTCCACAGGCAGAACACAAGCCTCCTCCCTGACACCAGATTCATCAGACTGGAAAGGGAGAGGAAGAGAAGGTGGAGGGGGAGGACAGAAAGAGAAAGAAATCAAACCCAAATCTCATGGTGCCTCTAGAACTAAATATCATATTACAGGTAACCCAGAGGACAGCAGAACCTGTTAAATACCACCAAGAGATGCCATCCTCAAAGTCCTGACTGTGGGAAACTCCCAGATAAACAATCCAGGGACTGGGGCTATAAGTCTGTGGCAGAGTGCTTGCCTAGAATGTCCTAGGCCAGTGGTGTCGTACTTACGGCACGTGTGCTGCAACGGGCTGTTTGTTATCATTGAAAGCTCTAAAAGGTTCGCCATAACTGTCCTAGGCCCTTAGTTCTATCCCCAGTTTTTAAATATCACAACATATTAAAAAAGAAGATAAGGGCTGGAGGTTTAGCTCAGTGGCACCAGTGCCTGCCTGGCAAGTGCAAGGTCCCGAGTTCAATCCCTGGTTCCACAAAAAAAAAAAAAAAGAAGAAGAAGAAGAAGATAATCAAATTTCTTCAATAAATAAACTGTAAGGCAAAGAGTTGGAGAAAGAAATTTTACAGATTAAGAGATATATACCAATCACTCATTTGTTTGAATCCTGACTCAGAGAAACGTGAAAGCTTTGACTAGATATGACATTAAGACATTACTCTTAATTTGGAGGAGTATGATAATTATTTTTTAAAAGAAATCCTTAAGACACAAACTGAAATGCTTAAGAATGAAGTGCTCTAATGTCTGAGGTGTACTTTAAAATAATTTTGTGGGTGAGAAGGATGGTAAATAAATGAAGCAAGCTGGGTGTGGCATCACACATTTGTACATCCTAGCACTCTGGGAGGGTGAGGCAGTAGGGTCATAAGTTTGAGCCCAGTTAAAGCAACTTAAAGACTTAGCAAGACCCTGCCTCAAAATTGAAAATGTAAAAAGGGCTGGGTATGTAGTTCAGTGTGAAGGCCCTGGGTTCAATCCCAGTAAAACTCTCCCCTTCAAAAAAAAAAAGAGGAAGAAACAAGATTGGCCATGAGTTGACAATGACTGAAACTGAGTATCACTTTATATTATTCTCTGTACTCTTGTATGTTTGAGAATTGCCACAATAAACAAGTTTCTGTAAAACTTAGGGGATGGGCTTTTTCTAAGAACCCATGCAGGAAGAGCCCACTGGCCATCACACTGCACGACAGAGGGACCACATTTGGTAGAATCACAGTTCTCCGCACAAAGCCTGCCAGCAAGCATTTGCTAAAAGATGAGAGAATCCATATTTTCCTCCTCATAAAACCCATAACTAGAGTTGTCCCAAAATGCCTACCCCTATTTGAGGTGGGTTTCTCTCTCCTTTATGCTAACCGACCTCCAGTTCAGAGTGTCACACCACGGCCACACAGGCTTCATCCACATCTTCCAGAACATACACATTCTGATTATGTTTGTCTGCCTTCATCCTTCCTGCCAATGTGCCTGTTTCCCCAGTAGGGGTAGAGCTCTCCATCGCCCCCTTCTGTCCCCACTGAGGGAGTGCTGTGGACCTCGCCCTCACCTGTCCCACCTAGAAAAAAGCAGGCTCTTCTCAATCAAAGCATGTTAAAGAAACTCTCCATTCATCTCCAGGTAAGACTTCATCTCACTCCCTCCTCAAAATCATGTACAAACCCAACCCCTCTCAGACACCACACTACTTTTGTAGCAGAGCACCTGGAGATGCTCAGATAGGGGCAGAACTTCCAGGGTGTCCCACAATTCCACCAAGGAACTGTCAAAGTCAAAGTTGATGAGCACCACACCCATTTCTCCAATAGGCAAACTGAGCCTGGAGCTTTGAGCACAATTCTGGGAACCTAAGGAGAGTGTCTGGAACTCTCCTGGTTTAGGGCCTATACGAGATACTTGTCTCATCATCCTCCCTGGCATACCCTCCTGCCTCTAATATGCAATCTTTCCAAGTGGCTTAAAGAGAAGGATGACAAGGACCACCAGGACCATTTTAACCTGGAAGGGAAAGAGGCAAGAGTGTTCTCTGCTCCAGCCTGTCAATTAGAGGTGCTGAGAAGATCAATGGATGAATCAAGCCTTCTGGAAGGATGGGGAGGGGCCTGAGTCTGAGCTGGCCCTGTGATGAGAGAGGAGGAAGAAAGAACTCAGCAAATTTAACACTCAGCACACAGTTTGGGAAAGGTTTAAGAGAGGCTGGCAGCTGCAGCCTACTCCAGCCCCACCCCCACCCCCGTGGCCAGCCTGCACCCGCAGAGCAAGGGTCAACAGCGTGCACTGTGCTGATCTCAGATGCTTAAAGACAAAGAAACCCCAGATTACAGCAAGGGAAGTAAAGGTCATTTAACACTAAAATGAAACCAATCCCTCACTCTACTTGGGAGGTTAAGTCCACAGCCAGACCCATCAGGATGGCTGGAGCAACAGAAGAATCAGATGGAGGCAAGCATCACCAATGTCTGCCTACA
Source organism: Heterocephalus glaber (assembly GCF_000247695.1). The sequence continues at coordinate 5,456,239 of NW_004624786.1, read as the reverse complement.
CTGCAGGGAAGAGCACAGTACAACCAGAGGGACAAGATACTGTGAGCCTGGGGCATCCTAGCCCCTGCCAACCCCTCCCTATGCCCTGTTCAGCTCTTCCTGTGCCTTACTGGATCCCCTAGACTCTCTCTCCCCAGGCCCAGGCCCATCTGGCTGCACACTTGGCCCATGAATGGCTGGTCTTGAACATCGTTAGTAGAGCTGTCACCACCAGACATCTTTCTTTGATCACAAAAGGCACCAAGCCAGCAAAAAGAATGGGAGCAGTTCTGATCAAACCCCTCCATCCTCATGTAGCACTTTCGACCTTGCAGCTACATCTTCACCCATTATTGCACTTGGGCCTCACAAGTGCTCTGGTCCCCCAAGTAGAAAATGATGCTTGGGGAGTTTAAATCTATATTATCATGGGCCAGGGATTTAGCTCAATGGTTCTGCCACCTGCCGGGCAAGCACAAGGTCCTGAGTTTAATCCCCAATACAAAAAAAAAATCCATATTATCATTTCATAGTCAGCATATGAGCCAGGGCTCAAAGTTTCAGCTTCCTGTGAAGGTCTTTTCCACCCTACCAGATATTCCATCCTCAGAGTCAGGACCTGGTCGGATACATCTGCCTTTCTGTGAAGTACATTTTCCTTTGCATCCCCTGAAACAGGCCAAGGATGTCTCAAATCAGTCATCCCACACATCTTCTAACTCTAGATGGCCAACGGGTTCACCCCCACTCTACAGATTAGATGCTGAAAGGCAAGGAACAGAAGAAAATCAAAGGCCAGGGACAACTGGTGCCCAGACCTGAAGCATTAGGCTCCAGAGTTCAACTGGAGGTTTTTCTGCTAGGCGCTTGTGTCTCCAACATCAGGCGTTCCTAGGCCACCTGCAGGATTTCTGCCATATTCAATACCACCTGTAGTTTTACTACTTCTATTAAGTAGACTCCTTCTTGTGATTGTATACATTTAAAGCAATGCTTTATATGACTGCCACAAATGGAAAAATCAGTACCACTGGCCATAACTAGAAGTAACTCCTAAAAATAAACTGTACAAAAACAAAATGATCTCCATTCTAGGCAAGCACTCTCTCCCACTTAAAGAACCTGGCCAAACAGCTGCTCTCTCTTAGTTACAAAAAGGAAATTATCAAGTGTTTTGTTTTGTTTTGTTTTGTTTTGTTTTAAGACCCTAAAAAGTGTTAAAAGGCCACACTAGCACCAACCTGAAACTTTCCCGTTGAAGAAATCATGAGTACTGGTAGAGAACGCAAAAGGGAAGAACTTTCTCACTGGGTGACTCAACGTTATTTCATACTTAACAACCTTAAGTCATTTCAGTAGAGTTTCATCCTATGCTGTGGGAAACGTCTTATTAGACTGCATTTTGGGAAGAGGGGGCAAGAGAGATGTAAGAAAACCCTACCACATGGGCAACTCATACTATCTTCTCAAAGTCTCTTTACTGCTCACCGCCACTCACTGGGCAGCCAGCTTCTGGGCAAGACAGGGGCTCTCAGTCACCACTGAGGTATCTCTGGCTTCGGTGTCTTTGTCTTATGCAGAGTGCACCACTAACCACTACAAAATTCCTCCAGAGATTAGGATCCTGCGGGGCCACCTGAAGTTTCAGCAGTGGCTCTCGTGCCCCTCGGCTGAGAGGCTTTGCCGTGTGCCCTAGCAGAAGAGGGAGGCTTGCTAGCATGAGCAGCTTCCTGGGGTCCGGTGGACTTCATCCTGCAGCTGGGGGATGGAGCCCAGGAAGCTGTCCCAGGACCTCCTTCCTGCACCTACAGCCCCACACTTTTCACCCCACAGGTCGCCCGAAATGTCTCTAAAATAGACCAAGGAAACATCTTCAACAGCCAGGAGCGAACAATTAGGTCAGCAAACCCAAGAAAGACAAGAACCAAAGAGGAAAACCAAACACACAGAAGCGGTGGGGGGCGGGGATGAGCAACCGCCAAACTTGCGCCCCGCCTGCGGGCAACGAACGCAGAGCAAGCGGAGCTCGACCAGTCGGGCACCTCGAGAGCTCAGCCAAGTTGCAGAGAAGCAAATGACAACACCAGCGCATCGAGTAGCTCGAGCTGAGCCAGTGGCTCGATCAATGCTACCCGCGCGGCAGGCTTCGAGACAAGCGCAGCCAGCGGCAAATGCGAGGTCTGGGGGCGAAGGGTTCTGTCGAGGGTCAACCCCGACACTCAGCCGGCCTTCCACTCAGCCGGTGTCCTGCCTCCGACAGGCCAGCGTCTGAGGCACAGCTCCGAACTCGCTCCCCGCGACCCGCCTAGTGAGGCGCCTTTTCCCCACACAACACGGAGCCTAATGCGAGTTGGAAAAGTCCATCCCAGAGAAAAAGGGTTCAGCCCGAAAGCGGAGAAGGGGGAGGGGCGCTGCCAGCTTTACCTTTTTTCTTTATTCTGTTTTCGGGATTTGTGCAGGAGTCCGATGAGCACCACAGCGGCGCGGATCCCCGCCTTCCGGCAATGCATCCTCTCCGCGGGCTGGGACATGGCGAGGCCACCGATGGTGCCCGGCCGCGCCCTCGCCCGCCCGCCAGCCGCGCGCCCCCGCCGCCCGGGCTCCACGCGCTCCGCGCTGCCAGAGCCCCGGTCCCGGCCCCGGCCCCGGCAGCCAGCCTCGCATGGGCTCCGCCCCGCCTAGGTGCGCCCCGGGGGTCAGGTGACCGGGCGCTCACTTCCTGGCGGCGACCTTCAGCGTCTCCTCGGGGCCCGAGGGGCGGCCGGCCTCCGCCCCCCCGGCTCGAGCATTGCTGAGGCTTTGCTGAGGCTCGCGCGGGGCGCGGCCCGGCGCCGGGGCTGCCCCGCTCTCGCTCCGACTCGTCAACCGCGGGACCCGCCCCGGCCCCGCCTCCGCACCCCAGCCGGCCGGGCGGAGGGAGGCGCCCTGGATCTCGGTGCCCGCGTTCCCCTCTGCCGTGCGACGCCCCCTCTGGCCCGGACTCTCCCCAGGCACAGGAGGCAGACACGCTCGCGAGCCCGGCCCGCCGGGATACTTCTCCGATGCTGTCACCGTCTCTAAAACACTGGGAGAACAAACAGGCAGCGGCGCGTCCTCCTACAGGCGAAGCTGCCTCCGCTCACCGCAGCCGTGGGCCTCCCCGCCCCAGGACCCGGCTGCTGGCCGTTCGAGGGGCTCCCGGGCCGGGTGGGGGTGGGCGGCTGGGCCGGGAAGGGCGCTACCTCCTGCCTTCCCCCACCCGGAGTCCGCGGAAGGTCTGTGGTGAGAGGGAGGAGAGACGAGCTGGGGTCAACTCTCTTGGACATTTGGTTCCCGGGTCCTGGGAGTTTGCCACCACACAAGGTCAGCGATCGACTTCGCAGACACCGCCTCTCCGCTGTGGGGACCTGGTTGCCAGGGAGATGCGGGTCGAGCGCCCTACCCCACCGTGTGCGACCTGCCCCCCCCCCCGACCTCCGTGTGCAGACTCCATCTTCGGAACGCAAGGGCGCAAGGTCACACACGCCAGCTCCTGGGGAAAGAGCCACCGCCGGGTCCTGGACGGCATGGGGGCCTCACTCACAAGTTCCCCTCAACCACTTCCATTTGCTGTAGGGCCGCCCAGACCCTCCGAGCTCTGAGGCATAACTAACCGCCTTGTCCCCTAGGGGAAAGGAACCCGGCAGGGGGCTGCGGGGAATTAAAACCAGCCAATTAGTCCATCTTCGGAAACAGTCCTGTTGGGCCCAAAGAGGTCCCCGAGGTAATTTGCCTTGTTTTTACACAGTCTGGTGTTCAGGCAAACAGCAAATCCAGGCAGGAGAGAGGCCCCTCCTGGAGAGGGGAAGGGGCTGCAAATGAATTCCAGGGCCTGAGGCGGCAGCCCTGCCTCTCCAATGGGCGCAGCTTCTTCCTAGCAATAGAGCTGAGATGGAGAGGAGGGAGTCCCGGAGTGGTTCCAAAGTGCACCTGGTCTATTTATCAAGCATCCATTAGCAATGGCCTTGAGCCCTCCTGAGCCGCCTGGGTGGTGGGGGATCACAGATATAGCCGTGGACGTCTATTTATAACCAGATTTGAGTGACTGGGACTGGCAGCTAGGCAGGCTGCAAAAACTACTACCCGTGGTGACTTCAGAACGGTTGGGAAAAGAATGGGGAAGTGAGCATCCTACATCCCCCAGTATCGCATAGTATCTATCGATTAGTTGATGGGCAACTTCAGCTGCATGGCAGAGTTGGCCATGGGTCACCAGCCATATGCTAGCATAGGTGTATTTTATCCACACACAAGGAAGGCTGCATCCCACTGGAAACCCTGTCTCCCTCCCCAGCAGGTGAGAGTGCATGCACCCCTACACACACACACACACACACACACACACACAAACGATCATCCCAGTGCATAGGGCCTGGTTCCGGTCAAGTGCACAACCACAGTGGGTAGCAGAGCATTGAGATGAGGATTCAAAATCTTTCCACCAAGCAGGTGCCAGCATTCATTCTTGTTCTGGGCTTCCAGGCCCTCTCAGCTTCCTCACAACCCCAATGTGACTATTTCCAAAAGACCATAACCTCTCAGACCTTGATTCCTAAGAGGTCAAGTGTTTCCTGAGTGTGGGACAGCTCTTCCTTCTACCCTGCCCCATAGCCTTCCACCCTCAGGGCAGACACAAGATTCCCCTGCTGGACTCCAGCTTCAACTCCCATGGCCCATCACACCCACTGCCCAGAGAAGAAACACCAAAACTCTTGCAGAGGATGTAATACCCGTCTAGGCTAGGCTTGCCCACTCTGTCAGTGTTTGCCAGACACTTACAATTTGTCCAGCCTTGTGCAAGAGACTGAGGTGGGAGAAATGGAAGACCACCCTTCCCCAGGACAAACAGGGCTAACACACACACTGCAAAACAATATCATTTCCAATCTAACGTGCACAGTAGCCCAGTGGTTCCCCAAATTAGGCCATTCCCATACAATCTTCACAATGTTTGATCTTAATGTCATACTGCTCAATTATTTACTTATTATTTTACATTCATTAAATCATCTCACTTTTTTTACTTAATGTTAAAAGAAACCATTATCACCACCTTAAATGAAAATCTATGCTCATTTCCTATCAATACCATAAAAACAAACAGATGTATTAAATTCTACCTCAGCACTATTCCCTGATGAAGGCTTTGAGCCTAAACACCTTCCTTATAAAAGAAAAATAGGCACAAGGATGAGGTGTTAGTGAGACACTTGGACTAAACTAAGACACTGCCCTTGAAAAAAAATCACAGCTTGGAAGCGAACTGAAAGGGAACAATTCTCACATTGGTGACTCGAAGGGGTTCTAGGGCCACAATGTCCATCGGCACTTTGGGATGGACAGAGAAAGGTATACATGTTCAGGCCATAGGAAGCAAGGTCATCGAAGATTTCCATGCTCAGAGAAGGGCTCTTCTTCCGGGCTACAGCCCACCTCACAGCTTATCCTCAATTCCCAGCCCCCGGAGCCCACAGTCCTGAGAACAAAGTGCCAGGCAGCTGCCAGCCTGGGGGAAACCCAAAGGCTTGTGGGGACCTGGGTTCACATGAGGGGGCAGGGATGGGAAAGTTAATCATGAACAGAGGGCAGACAGCTGCACAGCCCACTCCTAAGGGGCCAGTGGGTTGAGACAGACATGCATGCTTGGTCCTGAAGAAAGGGGCCTTCTGTGCCTGGGAACCTGCTCCAAGAGACACATCCATGTGAAGCAGGGAGTCAGCCCTGCTGCCAGCACCCTGCTTTCCGTCAGAGCCTGCAGCACAGGCTCTCTCTCTGCCCCATCCAACCTTGACCTCTGGGTATCTCCATCAGTTGCTCCGCAGCAAAATCATTGCAGCCATTCTGGGTTAGGACTGGGGAAGCCAAGGGCTGGAAATGGACTGGAGAGGAAGAGTAGGGAGAAAAAAAAATGGAAACAAAGTCTGTGTAAATAGGGAAGGGTGGAGGGGGTGAAGGGCGCATAGGTAATGGGGAAAAAATAGGAACTAAGATACATCATGTTCAGGTACAAACACCCAATGATAAATGGAAATGTATTGTATACCTAAAATGTACCAATTAATATATAAATAAAAATTAAAAACTTAAAAAATAATAAAAAAAAGAAAGCCAGATGTCTTCAGAGCTCGCCCTTCTTTTTCTCCAGGGTCCTCAGCCATCCCCTGGCCCACACAGCCTTTGGTTTAATGCAAGAGTTATAAACATACCAACCTTAGATAGAACATGCCAGCACGCCTACTCTCATTCTACCTTATGTATGAGGGCATGCACATACACACACCTGCTCAAGGAAATAATTCAGAAGCCTCCCTCAGACCTCACACTTCCCCACCCTTCCTTACACCTGCACTGTAAAAGCCACAGACTGACATTCTTATCAGGTACACTGGTGCCCCCTGCTGGGCTACAGCACAGTGGCGTCTCTGGGTGACTGCCACAAGGGGGAAGAGTGGAAAGGGAGAGGGAGCCATCAAGGTCATTTGAGGTGGGGAGTACTTTCTACTCTGAAAAGAGAGAACTGCAGGAAGAGTCTTCCGATACTCAAACTCTCCTCCAGCTCCTAACATCCCTGCCCAGAGCTCAACCCTAAACAGGGCCATCTCACTGAGGGTCAGGACATGGAGTCAGGACATCTCCAAGCAGGGATGGGAAGCCTCAAAGATAAGCCTTAAAAATCTCAGCTCACCCCTACAGTCCAGGAGCAACACATTTATTAAGCAGAGGCTCTGATGATAAACAGGCTCAGGATTTGGAAAGAAATCTTGGTGACTTATGTGGCATTTCCAAGCTCCAAGGAAAGGAAACCACACTGAGGAAGCCACAGATCCCACCCAACAGTGAGCATCCAGTCCTTGGGCTACACATCATCTGGCACCTAGAGTCACAGAGAAGAACCCTGCAAGGAATGATATTGATCAGAACTTTGCTGATTTCCTGTTAGGAGGAAGAAAGGAGTTCTTCATGTGTTGCTTTGGTTAATGAAGATATTTTAAATCTCTCAATCTCTCTCTCCCTTATGGATCTTTTTAAATTTTGGTTAAACTGCATGACTATAATTTCCCCCATACTAGAAACATTTAGAAAGATTCTCCTAAGCATGAAATTTCTGATGAACATAAAGAGGTGCCTTTGCCTTTTGCATGGAGGCTGCCCAGGATCACTCCAGAAAATCAGGAGCTCGGGTGGCCAGCAGCGCAATCCTTCTCGCATCCAGGGTCCCCTAGCCTCCACTTCCCTGATTAGCAGACCTCTCAGCTGCTGCCAAAGCCACTTCCAACCCGAGGGTTTCTGGGACTCAGTGGAAAGTCAGGAGAGAAACTGTCTTTCCATATTAGCAACATTGCTTAGCAACAACATCCTTCAAAGCAAGAACCAGCAGACTCTCCAAAACCCTATTCTATTTGGCTCTACAAGGAACAGAGTGGTTTCTCATACATGTATTATTTATATACTATTTTATATGCCCAGTAATGTGGTGTGTGCCTGGCTTCTTTGGGAGATGACAAATTACACTTATGTGAGATTTCCAGACGATTAAGGTAGCAAAACTTTGCATTTGCTTGCTTGCTAGCTTGCTGTTATTGTAACAACCTTGATTAGAATTTTCCTTAAATGTCTTACATAGTGTTGTTCTTTTCAAAGACAGGTTTAATGTAACCTTTTCAGGGTGACTCAGGACCATTATTATCAATATCAACTACTGTAATGAGCTAAAATGCAGTTATGAACTGACAGGCCACTGAGGTGAGAGACCCATTTGTCCTTGCATTTAATGGCCCCAAAGGAGCTGTAGTGAAAACATCACAGTAAGGAAACAAAACCACAGACCCTACAGATAGTCAAGCCTGAGTTAGAATCCCACTCCCAGTTTTCACTCCCTCAGGCTAAGATTAACCTCCTTGTGCCTCAGTCTCTTCATTTGTAAAATGGGGATAACAATAGTGCCATCCTCCCAGGGTTAGTATTGTGAAGGGTTCCCTCCCCCCATACTGGGGATGGAATCCAGGGACACTAGAGCTATATCCTCAGCCCTTTTTATTTTTATTTTGAGACAGGGTCTTGCTAAATTGCCCAAGACTGGCCTCAAACCTCTGCCTCCTGCTTCTGCCTCCTCAGTAGCTGAGATTACAGGCATGTGCCACCATGCCCAGCTAGTTGCAAGGATTAAATAACCATACATGGTTTACATAAAGACTTGCGTGAAAATATGCACAGTGTATTTATTTTACTCAAAATATCCAAAGTCTGAAAACAGTGCCTATCAACAAACTGTGGTACATCCACCCAGGGCATACTTTCAACAACAAAAAGGAATAAAATACTAATATATGTAATATCATGGATGGATTTCAAGAACATTATGCTGAGTGAAAGAAACCAGATCTAAAACATACCTCCTGTATGATTCCATTTACAAGAAAGTTTTAAATAATCCAAGGTGCACAAAAAAAAAAAAAAAAATAGAACAGTGGCTGCTTCTAGTTGTAGAAGATTTTTCTGGATTATTTCTGGCTCAATGGAAATATTCTATATCCGGATGGAGTGGGGGGGGGGTCCGTTTGTTCAAAATGTAGAATTAAAATTTGTGCATTCCAACGCATGTAAATTTTACTTTAAAAGAGCTGAAACTATTAATAACAGTACCAATAATAGTAGAGTAGGGATGTTGAATGGGTAGAGTTATAGATGAAATAAGAATGACAGAATGGAGGGATTATTGAAGTTGGGACAGGGAATTCATTACACTATTTACTTTGTGTGTTGGGGAATTTCCATAATAAAAAATAAAATGTTCATAGTGGGCATAAAATGGTTAATAATAATTATCTCCAGAATTACTGTTATTTTCTTTGTATTTTTCTTCCATTTACAAATTTTACCTAAGATCTAGATATTAATTCTGCAAATAAAAAGATAGAGACTAGAAATGCAGCTTAGTTGGAGAGCACTTGCCCGGCATGCACACAGCCCCCGGGTTTGGTTTCCAGAATAACAAAAAATAAAATAAAAATAAAAAGATAAATACTTAACAAAGCTGTCAAATGAGAATGTGTGTGACAGCGCCTCACTAGTTATCCACAAGCAGCCTTGCTCACCATGCTGTGCTGAGTCCTTGTGTTCCTAGTGACAGCTGTGGCTGTCCCTGCAGCTCACTGGGAACCCAAATAACCTAGCTTGACAAAAATAAGAGACGAGCACATAAAGGGTTTCTGACCTCCACTGCAGAACCTGTCTTTGGCTCCACTTTTTTCCTTCTTGATTCCTGTATGTTTGCAGAAAGCAGAGCCTTTGGACAGACTGGGGTGCTGCTACATGTGTGGATGCATGTTCCCCACAGTCTAAACTAGGATGGGGGTGCTGCTGTGAGTCACCAATGCAGTGCATGTGCAGAGATGGGGGTGCCAGGCAGTATGAAAGCTGAGACTCCATGACCAGGGCCACTGGGCACCTTTGTTTCAACCACTAGCTAATCATTTTGTACACAGCAGACACTGCTGGGAATAACTAGCTCACATGCCTCATCTACTTGAAAATTCATAGGCTGTGCCCCATCTACCTGATTCCTAGTAAATTCTAATTTCTGTTCCTGTTGTCTAAACTCATCTCTTTGATTGGGTCCTGAAGAACTCTGCACTGGGTAGTCCTTTCCAGAGGGGAACCGCCACTATAGATCAAAGCCTTTCTGCTTAGCAGGCAATAGTTTCCTTCACAACAGACGCGGACTCTAACTCATTGATGTGTTAATAGATCTTTTCCACCCTGACACTAAGTCCTTTCAGTCCTAAAAGACAAACACAAAGCTTATCTTGGGTGTTGACACAGACTCTCCGAGCTGGGTCCACCCGGGAGCAGCCGAGCTCTGGGCCTCCCGCTGAGCAGCTGCCTCTCCAAATTGCGAGTTTTCTCAGCCTCCTTGCCCAGGCTGGGAAAGCTCTTCCAGCTGTCCGGGTTGCTTTGTGCTTGCTGTAGTCTAAGCTCTCTTTTTCTGTGAACAACTCTTTCTCCATCCGTAGTTCCCGTATCTCAGCCCTCCCCAAACCCAGAGCAGCTTCAGAAACTGCACCAGCCCCTTCCCTTCACCCCGAGGCTCCAGACGCTGTTTGCACCCATCTATCTCCCACCCCCAGGCTCCCTCACTCACCGAGTGTCACTAGCAGGATCGGGGCTACGTGGAAGAATAAATACCCCACCCCAATAGATTTCTTGGGCACATTTCAAGTTGGTTATTTGAAGAAACTGCAGACCCCCGCAGACCTGGGAGTGGCTCTGAAAAGCTATCTTCCTGTGAAAAGAAATTCACATCTGTGCACATTGGTAAATAACAGATGCTGTAGACAGAGGATTGTCTGCTTGATAGTCCCCCTTTCTGCCTAGGAAGGGTCTCTCTGAGGTAGGATAAAAGAAATAAAGACAGGTAGAAAAGAGACAAGGAAAATTGTAATATTAACGTTGTACTTTTACTTAAAACTACAGCCAGGTGTGGTGATGCACACCTGTAATCTCAGCACTCAGGAGGCTGAGACAGGAGAATCGCTGTGACTTTAAGGCCAGCCTAGACTACATAGCAAGACCCTGTCTCAAAAAAAACAAAAGTGCAGCTTTAGGACACAAACCCAGGAAAAATTCCTAAGGGCCTCAGAGACACTAAGCCTGTAAACTGGGCTCTGGGCCTGTGCTTTTTATCTGTAAACTGCACTTACTCCTACCCAACCCCATCCTCAGGAAGCACACTAGTAAGAGGACAGCATATCTCAGCTTCAAGCATATGTAAATAGTTCACATTTTAACATAGCCCACCAAATGGCCAAACTCAACAGATACTAGAATACACACCCTAGATAAGCCACCTAAGGGACACCCCCAAGTCCTCATAAACATACCCAGCTAGAAGCCACCCCGCACCTCTCTCCCTCTTAAAGGCCAAATTCTATTTCTTTAAGTGGGTACTTTAAAAGTTCTGCCTAATGAATCTTTGTATGCCTCTTACTGATGAGTTCTGAAAATTCTTTTTCTGTGATGGAAGTCAGGGATCCTGCAACCTGCCCAGTGGGTGGGGTGGCTCGAAGTTCCCCATCTCTACCCCTCAGACCCTGTCCATGACATTTCCACAGCAAGAAGAGATTGGGGGTCTGTTACTTAGGAGACTTCATCTTCATCACAGCCTATCCCCTGCCAACACCTCCCTCTGGCCCAGCCCCTTTGTTAAGCTCTATAAGAGGTTTGGCCATCTTGCCCCACACATTGTATGTGTCCGTGTCCATGTGTGTGTCTGTGTGTGTGTGTCCCATACTATCTATTGTCAGTTTATTTGATAGACTAAAATCATCAACTTCAGAGGGAAAAAAGTACATTTAAATCTTTCCTACAGCTACCTGGGTCACAAATGATGGGTCATGGCTAATGACTAAAGGACCAAAGTTGTCTACACTTCCCTTCTTTGAAATACATCCAATCACTTTAAAGATTGTGAGGAGCTGGGTGGGTCTGCTGCATGCACACCTCCATCATACATTTCCTGGCAGGGGACATGGGGAAGGGTGCTCCAAGACGGGCTTCAGGCAAGCCCAGCAGTGACCTCCACGTGCCCCTGCATCCTTGGTGAGAACTGTGTTCTGTGATGCTGGGAAAGCAAAGCTCTTCCTCTGGAGGTTAAATAGAAAAAAATAAAGACAGATAGAAAGGAGACAAGGAAAATCATAATGTTCAAGTTGTACTTTTAAGAAAAAGTACAGCTTTAAGACACAAGTTACTCAAGCCTTTTTCCCTTCCGGGAAACTCACTCCAAAATTTTTTTCCTAAGGGTCTTAAAGACTTAAGTAAACCAATGGCAGAGATTTAGCTCAGTGCTTCCGCCACCTGCCTCCAAGCGCAAGGTCCTGAGTTCAATCCCCAGTACCAAAAAAGACTTAAGCAAACCTGTAAATTGGACTCTGGGCCCCTGCTTTCCACCTGTAAATTGCACTTCCTCCCACAGACTTCCTTCCTCAAGAAAGCCCACTCTTGGGCTGGGGATTTAGCTCAGTAGTTTTGCTACCTGCTGCACAAGCCCAAGGACCTGAGTTCGATCCACAGTATCAAACAAACAACAAAAAAAGAAAGCCCACTCTCAACCCAGCTTCAAGCTGGGTTTGCATTCTAACATAGCACATTCTAACATTCCAGATGGGCAGCCTGATGGGCAGTGGGACCGAACATTCCAGATCATCCATTTGAAGCCACACACAAGACCACAGAAACATGCCAAGCTCCAGACCGTAATGCATCTCACTCTCAGAACAGCTGCACTGACTTCTTTTTTTTTTTTCAGGCTGGTCCTGAACTCACTATGCACCCCAGGCTGGCCTTGAACTCAAAGTGATCCTCCTGCCTCAGCCTCCCCAGTGCTGGGATTACAGTCATGCACCACCATGCCCTGCTGCACTCCCTTCTGAGTATGTACTCGTTTCTACTAAATAAATCCTTTCTGTGCCTCCTACTGATGTGCCCTGAAAATTCTATCCCTCTGACAGCAGTGGGGAACTTACTCTGTGGGTCCAGTGACTAAAGCTCCCTATGTCTCTCTGGGGATCCTCCATGGACCCCATCCTGTGGCACTGTTTTATACCTGGAGCCAAAGTAGCCTCAACTCCACCACTCACCCTGAAAGGCACTAGGATGCAAGGAAGTAAGTGCAGGCAGGACAATTCATTGTGAGCTTAATGTAACTGAGCCACCCAGCAGGGAAACTGTGTGTGTGTGTGTGTGTGTGTGTGTGTGTGTGTGTGTGTTGTTTTGGTTTGGGTGTTTTGTTTTGTTTGCTTGTTTGTCTGTCTGTCTGTTTTGTGGTCCTGGAAATCGAACCCACTGAGTTCAATCTAACTTACATCCCCATTCCTTTTTATTTTGAGACAGGATCTCACTAAATTGCCTGAGCTGGGCTTGAATTGGCAATCCTACCTCAGCTTCCTAGCTGGGATCCTCAGCTGGAATCAGAAGAATCAGAGGCACACACCACCAGGACCAGTTTGGAGTGGGGGTGTTTTAAGAGACATAGTCTCACTACATTGCCCAGGCTGGCCTCAAACTCCTGAGCTCAAGTGATTCTTCTGCTCTACCCTCCAGAGCAGCTGGGAGTACAGGCACTGCTTGCTGTCACTTGTTGGCTTCCAATGGGGAAATTAAACAAGCTGCTTTCTCTGCTAGACCTGCACCCAAAAGAATGTCACTTCCTCAGAGAGGCCTTCCTCGACCACTCACCTAATGTAGATCCCCTTGGTCATTCTGTACCACCTTGGCTTGTTTCCTTCCTATCAATTATTCTAGCTCAAAGTTTTTCTTTTTAAATTGATTTATCTGTTTGCTTGATTGCTGGTCTGTTTGCACCTGTGAAATGAAAACTCCATGGGGTTACATAATATGCATGGGGGTCATAATATAAGGGCAGTGGCCATTATCAATCCCACCCATCCCTCACTCATGACAGTGTCTGCCCCCTTTACTCTCCATAAGTATTGTAAGAAGGACAGAAGGAAGGAGGGGGAAAGAAGGGAGGGAGGAGAGAAAGGAAAGAAATGTCCTTCCTCCCTCTGGGATCTGAGTTTCCTTTGCCCCAGAAAAACTGTCCCAGACTTTGTACTTGACAGAACTGGATTGGCCAGAGGAAAGGGAAGGCACGGTATTGCCAACCCAAGTACGGAGACCCATCCTTCACCCTCTCACAGGGTATAAAAAAAAAATCCAATGGGGTGTCTAAAAGGATGCCCTTGTTAAAAGCCACATGAGAGGACCGGGGATTTAGCTCAGTGGTTCCGGCGCCTGCCTTGCAAACACAAGGTCCCGAGTTCAATCCCCGGTACCAAAAAAAAAAAAAAAAAGCCACATGAGAAACATCCATATGGCAGCTGGCACTCACAAGCATCTTTTAGAGCACCCATAAATAACCATGTACTTGGGTCCAGGGATTTACCTCAGTGGTGCCACCACCTGCCTTGCAAGCCCAAGGTCCTGAGTTCAATCCCTGGTACAATAACCACAAACACACTTTCGGGGGGAGATAAACCAAAAATAATGTATTGTTTGCCAACCCTGGAGAGTAGAGTCAAGCCATGTTTTTAAAATAATCTCTAGCCAAATAGAAGCCTGAGAGTGTAGCTAAGTGGTAGAGCCCTTGGCCTAGTATGCACAAGGCCCCGGATTCAATCCCTGGTGAAAGAAAAAGAGGATAAAGGTGTCAGACAGGCAGGCAGGCAAGAAGGAAAGGGGAGGAGAGGGGACTAGCTAGTGACCTTATGGAAATAGGAGGGCTAGTAATTCTACCCCTCGTTGAGGGGTAAACCAGACAGCATGTGTGTATGGGCCCAACACTCAGCACCACCTTCCTGATCGCAGATTGTAGAGAAGACTGTCTTGGATCTACCCAGAGATCAGCTGCACAGGGTGCTGCTAGAAGCCACTGGAAGTGCTGTGGGGTCCCAGGACCAGGAGAGAAGGGAGAAGGAGAAAGGTCATAATCTCTGGGGGCTGGAGGTCACAGCACTTCTGAGCTGTTTGGGACTTCTCAGAGGCCACACCTGTCACTTGCTGTTCTCTGTCTTAAGGGATTTGGGGAGCAGGCCAAAGTCTGAGCCTGAGGCCCAGGCATTTTCCCAGCCAATATTGCTAAAATTTTCCAACCTCCAGAATTTCTACCTGTCATTCCAATACTGCTTTCCTGATTTTTAAAATGTTCATACACCTCTTGTAAATTTGATCTACTTAACATTTTTCTTAAATAAAGTTAATTTTTTGTTTTGTTTTGATACCGGGGATCCAACTCAGGACCTTGCGCTTGCGAGGCAGGCGAGGTGCCACTGAGCTAAACCCCTAGCCCCAGTAAAGTTAATATTTAAATTAAATACATTTTTTAATTTTTCAGATAAAAGCCATACATGGATACAATCATTTCCCATAAATAGAAGGTGATTATACAAGTAAATATAGGCTAGGGGTGCAACTGAGTGGTACAGTGCTTGCCTACCCGTGCGAGACCCTGGATTCAATCCCTACCACCACAAAATAACATAAAATCTAAAATTAAATACTGGGACAGGGCATTGGGGAGAATGAAGAGTAACTCAACAGTGGAGAAAGCTGACAACCACCTCAGCTAGGTAGTCAAGGTCACCACCAGCAGAGGTAAGTCATATTTACTGTGTGTCCCTTTGAGACAATGGGATAAAAAATGACACTGTAGGGCCTGGGATTTAGCTCAGTGGTTCCGCCGCCTGCCTCGAAAGCTCAAGGACCTGAGTTCGATCCTTGGTACCAAAAAACAAACAAACAAACATGACACTGTACCTGTGTGATGCCCTTCATCAAAACTCACAACCCCAGTCTAATCATAAGAAAAACAGCAGCTAAATCCCAGGAAGGGACATGAACCAATACACCAGACCAGCACTGCTCAAAACTGCCAAGGTCATCAAAAACAAGCAAAATCTGAAAAACTGCTACAACCAGGAGGGACCCAAGGTCACATGATGACTAAATGTAATATAGAATCCTAGATGGACCTGGGAAGAGAAACGGGACATTATGAAAAAAGTGAAGAAAATCTGAATCAACTATGAACTTTAGCTCATAATATATCAGTTTTGGTTCATCACTTGTAGCAAATGTACCAGACTGGTGTAAGAGATAGGAGAAATGGGAGATGGGTGTATGGGAATTCCTCCATATGATCTCCTTAATTTTTCTATAAATCTAAAACTGTTCTTTAAAAATTGAGTCTACTAAAAAAAAGCAATTCTGAAAAATTAAACAATGTTATTAAGCTCTAGTTAACCAGACACTGTTGCCTGCCCAAGGCCTGAGGCTGAGACCAAATCTCTCTACTAAGAAGGGAGATTAGCAAATGTTAAAGGGGTGTTAAAGACCTATTAGCAGCTAACTGAGCCATTCTCCTGGAGCTAGAGAGGAGAACTGCAAAAGAATTGTAAATTGAATAAACAGCTTTCTCTGCTGATCACTGTGTCTGGCAATGCTGTGTCCGGTGTCAACTAATGGTCACCTCTCCCAGCTTAGTTTAGGAATGGCTGAACCAGCCCTACTACTACTTTCTTCCCTTTTTCTTCTGGGGCTCAGAGCATGAGCAAAGGGCTCGGACAGTCCCTTTGTGAGACGGTACTGCCCCACTCTACAGTCCTCTGTGGAGAGATCACCTCAAACATCCAAAGGGCTCATGGCCCCTGCAGCTCTCCCTCCCCACTGTCCCAGGAGCAACCCCAAGGACAGGCCCTGCTTGCTGGCCTGAAGCAGGAGAATCCCCTTTCGAGATGACCCCACCACCCCAGGGATCAGCCCTGGCCAAGCACTTTCCCCTCTGTAACTCGCCTGCATACAAACACACTGTAAGGGAGAAATAGTGACATAAGCCAAAACCGAATTGGTTTAAAGAAGGAAAAAAAAAAATACTTGAAGGAGGGCCAGGGATTTAGCTCGGTGGTTCCACCGCCTGCCTGGAAAGCTAAGGACCCAAGTTCGATCCCTGGTACCAAAAAAAAAAGGAAAAGTGAAATCCAAGAAAACTTCTAAGTCCTCTCATTGATAAGCTCATTGAAGAAACTGAGTCAACTGAGACCTGCAAGGTCAGGTCTTCTGTTCAGGATCACAGAGCAGCTAAGAGGTGGAGCTTAGACCCATACATAAATGGTCCAACTCCCATAGACACGACTCCCACAAAACCCTAAGTGAAGAGGGCTGAGGACCCCAGGGGATGACACGGCCAGAGACTTGATGTCTGTCCACAGATGCAGCAGAGCCTGCTTTTCTGCCTGCTCAGGACCCACCAGGCCCCTTCCTGGGCTTGACAGCACCTGGACTTCCATTGGCGAGCACCCCGATGGCCCTGTAGGTTCCTGTGGTTGAGGTGGAGTTGTCCCGCTCAGCCTGAGCCTGGCAGCAAGTACATGGTGCAGCCCGACCAATCCATGTATTCTGCCACCGTGACTACTACAAGGATGGGCACGTAGCTAGAGTGAACTAATTTTTACTGGCATCATAGAAAGAAGAAACTTAATACCAGCTGAGGTTTCCAAAGCTGCAGCCAGGAGCTGTGGGTGACTGCCTGGTAACATGAGAGGAGAAATCCTGTGCATGAAGTAAATGGAAGGGGAAAGGAGAGCCAGGAAACAGGGACACACAGATTGTCTCATCAGATCCTCTGACCCACCTGGATCCAGCCATTCCTAAGCCAAATTTCTTCAGCTTATTGATGAGAAGAGTTAAGAGCCATCTTGGATTTCATTTTTCCTTCAGGTGTCCTTTTTCCCCCTTAAACCAATTTGAATTTGGCTTCTGTCATTAGTAACCCAGTTGAACCATACAGCAGACTTCTACCTTACAGTCAAGGAAGCACATGAGAGAGTAAAATAAAAGCTTCAGGGCTGGGGATTTAGCTCAGTACTGCCACTGCCTGCCTCGCAAGTGGAAGGTCCTGAGTTTGATCCCCTGTACCAAAAATAAAAAGCTTCAGACAAGTAAGAAAGCAACACCCTTGTCCACCCAAGCCAAACATCTCCCAAAAAGAGCCATGGGGAAGCCTTCTCAGGAGCTGCCTCCCCAATACCAAACACAGCCAGATGCACCAACAGAGCCCACAGTGACAGGCTTGGGACAGCGCAAAGTCTCCCAGCCCCACCCAAGGGGAAGGCAAGGGTAGCACAAATCTGTCCCCAGGGACAAAACAGGAATTTCTCCCTTCTCTTTGCTGTCAGAATGCGGGCCATTTGTTTCATCTCTCTTCAGTAAAATCAAGGACTATTCAAGGAAGACGTTTGAAATTTTTTTTTTTAAGACAAATCCAAAATGTGGGACATGCTACAAAACAACTTTGCTAGGTCTGTCTGCTGTTCTATTTAAAGAAATGAGACATGTGACAACTGAGAGCAATGAGTGGACATTAGCAGTAAGTTAATATTGCAATCTAATACACAGTCCATATTCAAACTTGGGAACAATTAGAGGCATTTGGATAAGGACTGTATGTTAGGTTATATTTTCAAATTAATATGATTTTTGTGGGTCTGGTGCTGGGGATCAAACCCAGGATTATGGACAGTAGGTAAATGATCTACCACTGTGCCATACCCCAACCCATGAATTTCCTCACATGTGTAAACAGTATTGCAGTTATTTCTGAGAATCACATTATTTGGGGGAGACACTTGCTGAAAAATTTAGGCATGATGTGTCCTGACAGCTGCAACTTCCTTTCCATATTTTACTGCTATCCTATACAGGAAGAATGGACAGCGGTGGCAAAAAGTCAAATCCAGGGAACTTAGGTGATCCTCTAGGTGCTCACGGTATGATTCTTCTAAGTTTTGTGCAAGTTGGTAATTTTCAAAACAAAAAGTTTTTTTCTAAGCCCATTATTAGCCAGGCATGGTGGCACTCACCTTCCAAGCACTCTGGGAGGATCTCAAATTTGAGCCCAGCCTGGGCAATTTAGCAAGACTTTGTCCCAAAGCAAAAAAGGGCTAGAAATGTAGCTCATTGTGAAGGCCCTGTATTCAACCCCCAGTACAAGGAAGGAAGGAAGGAGGGAGGGAAGAAGGAGGGAGAAGGGAAGGGAAGGGAAGGGAGAAAGGCAGGCAGGTAGGCAGGCAAGCTCACTTTTGAACTGGGGTCGTACTTCAGTGGTAGAACACTTGCCCAGCATGTGGAAGGACCCAGGTTTAATCCCCAGCATCATGCACACAAAAAACTCCATCACCTGCTCTCTAATCTGCATCTACATATGTGCACTTGTGCAGGACCATCATGTACACACACTCACATGCGCACACATGTTCTGCAACACAGCAGGTGGGTGTGCAAAGAGCACCAGCCAGGGGACAGCAGAACCAGCTTCTAGCCCCAATCTGTCCTCTTGTGAACAGTACATCCCTTTCCCAGTCTGTCTTTCAGCTAGAAAATGAGGGCAGGAGCCTCTAACAGACACCAATGCTATATACAATGCTATATACGTGGGTTTCATGGATGGGTAACCAGCTAGGTGGACAGTGAAGGGGTTAATAAGTGAAGGCAGAAGCTGTGATGGTCCTTTCTCAGGAGGCGGGTGTAAGTGACAGAAACCATCTGCAAGGTCAACCCTTCTGCCCCACTTAACTACTTGATTCTAGGCCTGTCAGGGTCTCAGTTCTCAGAACTTGACCCGGGTTTGAGACTGGCAGGCAATACCCCTGGACAGCCTAGTAAGAATTGGCTGACTTCATTGGATCTGTAAAGGAAATGCATTTGGGCTCTGAGCTGTGCTTCCCCAGGGGCGTCTTAAGTATTGTGATGAGGTGGGCATGACAGCACATGCTTGCAATTCCAGCACTCTGAGAGGCTGAGGGGTCAAGTTAGACCCCAGCCTGGGCAACTTAGCAACTTAGTGAGGCCCTGTCTCAAAATCAATAGTTAAGAAAGGACCAGGGAATGTAGTTCAGTGTGAAGACCTTGGGTTCAATCCCTAGTGCTGCCAAATAAATAAATAGGAACGTAGTTCAGTGTGAAAGGTTCAATCCCGAGTGGGGCCCTATGATGGGATGAAAAGGGAGGACCAGTCCCTCGGAATCGGGTTGGGGAAATGATTTTGGTCAGTCCCACCACGAACTCCCCAGCCACTTCTAATCAGTAAAGCTCTCTGGATGCCCAGGGCTTCTGAAAAGGGGAAAGGTGATGATAGCCCCAGCCACGGACCATCCTGCAAAGATCCCAGGCAGTGCAGGAACTTCAGAGGCCAGAAGCCGCCTAACTCCCGGAGGACTGAGCTTGTCTGAGGGCAGCAGGACGCAGCAGGACGAGTGCAGAGGGTGTGAAGTGAGAGAAATACGATCACAACATAGAGATAGGATGCCTCACCCAAGAGAGGAGCAACGGGTATGTTCTTACTAGTGGAGAGCATAGAACTTGGAGGGGAATTTAGCAGTACTGCAAAATGTGACACTAGGTGCGAGGGTGGGAAAATACTAGAAACCATTCAGAGGAGAGACAGGTAAGAAGGGTGCGGCCTCCCTAGGCTGAGCACTGTACAGTGGTTAAAAGGAGGCAGCTAAATGTATGGGCACCTGGGCTGGGGATTTAGCTCAGTGGTTCCACCGCCTGCCGCACAAGCACAAGGTCCTGAGTTCGATCCCCATTACCAAAAAAAAAAAAAAGTATAGGCAACTATGGCTGCTTAAGATGCATGGAAAAAAAATTTTTAAATAGCTAGAAAAATATGGACCAAACTCTGAACAGCAGCTACTTCGGGGAGGAGAGGAATGGATGGGCATATATGGGTATATTTATAAATTACTTATGTAAAGTTACTATTATTACCCCCACTTTACAGATGAAAAGCACAGAGTTTAAACTAGTAGTGGCGAGCCTATGGCATATGTGCGGTGGCGGGCTGTTTGTATCACTGAAAGCTCTAAAAGGTTCACCATCAGTGGTTTAAACAATGTTCCCAGGGTCCATGGAAAGGCGAGGAGCTGGCCTCCTAGCAAGAGGCTTTAAGAGACTAAACAATTACCTGTAGTCAACAATAATGCATTGGACACTTAAAAAGCTACTAAGGAGGGTAGATCTCACATTAAGCATTCTTCACAATAAAATGAAATACATATGTTTCTTGACTTAAAGATGGGGCTATATCCCAATAAACGCATCCTAAATTGAAAATATCATAAACTGAAAATGCATTGAATGCACCTAAGGTACTGGACATCATACCTCAGCAACACACACACATAAGAGTGTTGGTTATTTCCCCTTGAGATCACAGGGCTCACAGGAGCTTCAGTTCACTGCCGCTACCCAGCACTGCCAGAGAGTATCATAGAGCATGTGGTTAGCCCAGGAAAAGACTGAAATTCAAAATTCATTCGTTCACAGTACTAGAAATTGATCCTGAGCCCTTCATACTGAGCTACAGCCCCAGCCCCTTTTTAGAAAAATTTTTTATTCTGAGATAGGTTTTTTTGGTTTAGTTTTGTTTTGTTTTTGGTACTGGGGATCAAACTTAGGACTTTGCACTTGCGAGGCAGGCGGTGGAACCACTGAGCTAAATCCCCAGCCCTTGAGACAGGGTTTTGCTAAGTTGCTAAATTACCCAGACTGGGCTTGAACTTGTGATCTCTCAGGGTGCTGGGATTACAGGTGTGCACCACTGTGCCCAGCTCAAAATTCAAAGTACAGTTTCTGCTGAATTCACATTGCTTTCACACCCTCATCAAGTTGAAAAATCTTTAAGTCAGACCACCATAAATGGGGGACTATCTGTGCCATAAATTTTACTTTATAGTAAAAAGCAAGGTAGAATAAAATAAAGTAACCAAGCTCTTGATCACTGTGCTACCCACAGACCAAAGCCAAGGCCCTCAACCTGTAGCCATAACCCTGATGAATGACAAAACCGGGCTCTGGCCAGGTCAGTCTCCACCAACAAATAACTCAGAGTGCATGGACAGTAGAATGTAAGCTTAGCATGTGCAAGGGCCCTGGGTTCAATTCCTCCCATACCAAAAATCAAAGTTCACAGGGTAGGGCAGAAGCTTTATTTTTGCCAACTAAAATGACCCTTTCACATTCATGTCTGGTGAGTTCGAAGGCTGTTTTATGACATTCATTTGACCAGTTAGTGCTCCCCCTCAGCCCTGGTTGCCACTGCCAGGGACAATGAGATGCAGGAGGTGAGCTGCGAGGTGAGCCAGGGGTCCTGCAGCAGGGTCCCTCAAACATTCCCTGCTGTTGAGGTCACTACTCCAGCCCTGGCCTTTCAGGGAGAACTGAAGCCACAGGGAAAAGAGACACACTGAGTTGGGAAAAGAGACACACTGAGTTAGGAAACAATCTCTTCCTCACTAAGAAAAGAAAGGAAAAAAAAAAAAAAAGAAAGAAAGAAAGAAAGAAAGAAAGAAAGGCCGGGGATTTAGCTCAGTGGTTCCGGCACCTGCCTCACAAGTGCAAGGTCCTGAGTTCGATCCCTGGTACCAAAAAAAAAGAAAGGAAGGAAGGAAGGTAGGAAGGAAGGAAGGAAGAAAAGAGAGAAAGAGAGAGAAGAGAGAGACCCTTCCTGACCCTAACTCACCACCCCCTCACCTGAGCTGCATTAGGACAGGAGCAGCTTCTCCATGGAGCCATGGGAGAAAGAAGAGCAAAGACTGAGCAAGCAAGAAGGTAAAGCAAAGGGAGAGGAAAAGGTATCCAGAAACAGGAAGGAGTTGAGCAAAGAAACACTGAAAACAAGACCCAGTGAAGAAAGTAGAAATCAAGAAACCATGTCATGCTCTTCTGCTAAGCCAGG
Organism: Heterocephalus glaber; assembly: GCF_000247695.1. The sequence continues at coordinate 5,433,948 of NW_004624786.1, read as the reverse complement.
GCCTCCACACTTGTCGCTCCCCCAGAGGGGGAACCTAGGATGAGCTCGGGCCCCAAGATAGAAACGCAAGGTTAAGGCACTTGTGAGTCCACCTGCCCTCCTGGCCACCGAAAGAGGCCATTCTGGGCCAATAGTGCCACCTGCTGGCCCAAGGGAGAATTGTCAGTGTTCCCAGAGGCCTGTCACCGCGGCAGCCTCCTCACCTTCAAACCTACCACACCTGCTCCCTCCCCATGGACTTCGGACGTGCTATTCCCACTGCCTGGGATGCTCTTCCCCAGATATCCTCATGGCCAGCTTCTCTGGCTTCTAGTCCTCTCAAATGTGACTTTCATGGAGAGGATGTTCCAACCAGCCTCCTGAAGAATCCCACCACCACCACCACCACATCTCCACCCTCATAACCTCACAGTTCTATTTCCTTCCCAGGACTGGAGATTATCTGAAACCATCTGGACTTTTCATTTCCTTCCCATCTTCTTTGGCGCCACTTGAAAATACCATGACCCAAGACAGGGTCTGACTCATCTACTTCTCTATGACTTGAAGTCAGAACAGGTTCTGGAAATGAGTTCTGTTAGGTGAATGGTTTGGTACTCATCCAGCTGAGCTCTCCTGAGTTCAAGAACCCAACTTAAAACTATGGGAATGACCCACAGCTCTCTGCACTCACAGTGAAAGACAACGGTGTTAGCCTCCTCTGCAAACTGGGGTTCCCTCCATAGGACCCACATGACCACCGTGCAGATTCCCCAAGGGTGAAACCCTAGTTTATGTGAGACTCCTTTGCTCTCCACCTGGACCAGGGCCTGAGGATTCCGCCCTCTCGATGCCCAAGTGCACCCATCCAGCCAGCCTGCCTTGGAATTCAGCCCCAGCCCTCCTCAGCAGCACAGCACCATGTTCTTGACCCCCTAATCCATCCTCAGGGCTCCCGAAGCTGCCTCCCCAATCACCAAAGAGACAGGTGGCTCCCACCCTACTCTTTAAGGGTCCCTGTCACCTCTGAGCACCTCCTGGGCACTTGCCTCTGTGTTCTCTCCTGCTAGATCCATCACGGTTTTTCAGACAGTTCCATACACTTCCCCACCCCAGTCTTCATTCCTGCTGTCTCCTTAGTCTGAAATGTTCCCTCAGTTCTCTCCTCCTAAGGGCTCCCTTTCCACCTTCAAGTGCCACCTTGTTCAGGAAGCCTGCCTTGATTCCACTAGGAAAAGCTCCCTGAGCCTCCCTTCTCCGTGGGTGCTGCTGCATGCTTTGAGGATGACTGTCTGCCTCTTCCATAGATTTCAGGTCCATTGGGTGCAAGAACCAGACCCTACTTCCACCTGACCGCTCTGTCTGCACTAACCCTAATAGTCATGGGCACAAACTGCAGAGGCCCATGCTAAATCATACTGTGTTAGGGTCATTTAATTCTTAATCATCCCTGCGAGGTGGAACTCAACATCTTCGCTTTCCAGATGGGGAAATGGGCTCAGAGTGGTTCAGGGCTTTGCCCCAGGTAACCTGAATAGTGAGTGGCAGAGCCAGGACTCAACAAAGAGAACTTAAAACAGCAGCTGGCTTAAAGTAGGAGCTCAATGAATATTTATGAGACCAAAGAACGGCTTCATTTCTCCTGCTCTGACCTCGGTGTTGACAGCTCAAAGGCATGAATGTCAGTGTTCTTGCTTTCTCTGTTCCAATTCTGACCCACTTATAGCAGCAAAATTTGTTCTCCCTTTCTCTCCCTCTTCCTGCTCAAACCGTGAACCAAAAATGACCCTGCTGTGACAGGTGCAAAAATGCCACTAATGGGCGGGGGATGTAGCTCAGCAGTCCTGCGCCTACCTGGCAAGTGCAGGTCCTGAGTTCAATCCCTGGAACTGGGGGAAAAAATGTCACTGATAAGCCTATATTTAAAAGGGAAGGTGGTACGCACCTGTAATACCAACTATTGGGGAGCCTGAAACAGGAGAATTGCCAAGTTCAAGGCCAGCCTGTGCAACTTAGCAAGATTCTGTCTCAAAATAAAATTTAGGGGTTGAGGCTGTAGCTCAGTGGTAGAGTACTTGCCTAGCCTGTGCAAGGTCCTGGGTTCAATCTCCAGCACTACATAAATAAATAAATAAATAAATACACACTTCAAAAGAGCTGAGGATGGAGTTCAGTGGTGGAGTGCTTGCCTAGCATGCGCAAGGCCCTGGTTCACTCTCCAGGACTACAAAGATATTATAAAAATAAGCAAATAACTAAAGGAAAGGTGGCATGACAAGTTTTCAGTGAAACTGGATGCAGTACTGGGCATCCCTCAGAGTCCAGGTTTCTCTTCAGAGCCACCAGTGTCTCCACTTACCTTCTCCTGCTCCACTTCCTCTTCTCTAGCCAAGCCTATTTATTTCTCTCAGCCAATAAAATGGACAGACAATACCCTATTTCCTATTCAATTTTGTTGTGTCCCCATACTGTTTCTTGGAAATTGCTCCACAATTGTTTTGCATCCTTTCTAGCTGCTGTATTGCTTACAGGGCCACCTTCCCGACCCTGATTCCATGAGTATGTGAGCTGAGAGCCTGGCCAGCTCACCTGGAGAGGAACGTGCAGGGCACGGCCAATTGAGAAGGTCCAGATGGTCAACATTATTCTGCTTGTCCCCAGAGCCCCTCCACTGGAGAGACCAGAGTACATACATCATGATTTTGGTGGACTAAGAGTGGATTGTGAGACACCAAGGAAAGGAAAAAAGCAAAATAGTTTCAACTGAATTAGAACCCTAACAGTTTTTTTTCTCAGGCACTTGCAAATTCCTGAATCCACACCATGGGCCAGGGTGTATAGATGTTGCTAGGGCCCCCTGATTGGAGTCGCAGTTCACTCCAAGGAATTAGACCGAGGGTGGGACATCAACACCACTAAGATATCGGGGACATCCTCTCTGAACATCCAGTCTCTAGACCGGAAACTGACATGGTCCCAAGGAAAAGTGGAGCCCACACAACTCCCAAGCAGATAGGACTTCCACAATAGCACTCGGAAATTCCAGGATAAAGTGTAAAGAAAATATCAGAGAGAGCCAGGGATTTAGCTCAGTGGTTTCGCCACCTGCTGTGCAAGTGCAAGGATCCGAGTTCGATCCCTGGTACCAAAAAAAAAAAGAAAAAAAGAAAATATCAGAGGTCAGGTTCTAGGAAGCCAGCCCCTCTCATTTGTATAACACCATATACCCTACACATTACACTTACAGCATTTTTCATTTTACCAAGAGATTTCCCATATGTCTGTGATTCACCCCCCACTCCACCCCCAGGAAAGTAGTAATCGCTTTCTTTGTTTTACCCCCCCAAAATCAGCACCCAACCTCAGAGGGACCAGTAGGCTTGACATTTGTGTCTGTGCAAGTGCAGAGCACAACCCTGACCTTGCACGTCTGAAAGAGCATATCTGAGCATGATCACGTGGCCTGCCAAGTGAAGCAGATCAAAGTAGCAGGATGAGAAGCCCTGGATGCAGATAACCCTGGGGAATCTATCCTGCTCCATATTATAACAGCCAGGCCTTGGTTTCCTACATTTTAAAATGAGAGGAACCACAGGAGCTACCTCCCAGGACTGGTGAGAACGGAATGAGGGAACACAGCAAATGCTGGGGAACTGCAGCTATTTTTGTCACTGTCGTAATGGAAGGTGGCACTGACCATGTTTGGGCTTTGTGGGGACTGTATTTCTGAGTGAAAGTGACTCTGTGTGTGCCCCTAAGTAACCTTATGTGGTCATGTCTCAGTGCAAGTACCTGATTGTGTGTGTGTGTGTGTGTGTGTGTGTGTTAGGAGACACCAGGGCCCATGATATATTACACATGTTCTGGATGTCAGCCACGGGATTAGGAACCTCTTCAGGAGACAGTTCCCTTTGCTCCTGCCTGCAGCCCAGGGATATGTGTGAAGGGCCCAGCTGCCAGATACCAGCTTGTGGCTGCCTCCCTGGCACCACCTAGTGGCACTGGATTTGTGCAGCTCAGATACCTGGTCTAGGGGGTCCATGAGATTTCTGCAGCAGGTGACAAGTCACAAACTGGGACAAATCTCTGGGTTTGTACAGCCCTGGAAGTCCTCCAGGGAAGACTGGCTTTCAGTTTCAATCAGCATGGTCCAACAGAAGCTTCTGTGATTATAGAAATGTTCTGCATCCATTCTGCCCAATATCATAGCCACTAACTGCCTGTGATTACTGAGCACTTGAAGTGTGGCCAGTGCAAGTGAAGAACTGAATTTTTAGTTGTACTTAATTAACTTAATTTAAACTGCCACTCATGACCAGGGGCTGCCATATTGGACAACATTAGTCTAAAGATTAATTGAGTCCTAGATTCCAGCTATGCCTCAAGCCAGATGAACCAACTGCTAGACCTCTCTCTTTACTTACACTGGCTTGAACTGAGTTCTGGTCACTTTCACAAAGAGTCGATCAGACAGTGACCAACTGACCAGATCCTCTTGCAAAGTGAATGCGAATGCAAAACTCAGAGAAGGAAGAAGGCTATGGACACTTGCTGCTAAGGGGCAAGAGGGACCAGGCCATTGGAGTTGCAACCAGGTCCCAAGCAGCATAACATTTTCCTTGAATGACACCCCAATTCTGGAAAGGGATCCAACATGACTGAAAGCTACCAAGGGCATTTCTGTGCCTCTTTCATATAGGCACAAGCACAGGAATAGAGACAAGCAGCTCAGTTCCCAGATTACCAGTCACATGACCTTAACAAGTGACAACCTCTGTAAGCCTCATTTCCCCATCTACAAAACAGGAATGGGAGCAAATATCTCATAAAGATGGGTGAGGACCAAGATGGTACACATGAAAGCAATTGAGACCGCTCAGTTGCAGAGTAAGCACTTCATGTTTGCCAAAATCACTATTATTCCAAGTTTTTACAGTCTAAAAAAAATCCTGATTAATGTAACAATTATCCAGGTCACTCAGATGACATGTTGGGGAATATGTCTTTCCTCCCCTCTTTCCAAATCAGGCCAGCCTCAACATTTTGCAAGTTCTACCTTGTAGCATCTTGCAGCCATCTGTCTATGTTCACCCTACACTTAAAGCCATTTTCATCTCCCTCTTGAGCAGCTGCTGGGCCATGTCCATCTGCACCTTACATGGTTCCACTCAGTCACCCCAGCAGCCACAGTGACTGTCCTGGAAAACTCCAATGGAGTTGCTCTACAGCCCTACTCCAAACCTTCAACCAGTGACTCAAACTTCTTCTTTTTTTTTTTTTTTTGGTACTGGGGATTGAACTCAGGACCTTGTGCTTGCCAGGCAAGCGCGGTGCCACTGAGCTACATCCCTGGCCAAACTTATTCTTCTTTATGGCTGAGTAGTAGTTGAGTCATTTGTAGGAAAATGGATAGATCTTGAAACCATAATGCTCAGTGAAACAAATTAGACACAGAAAGTTAAATATCACATGGTCTCTCTAATATGAGACAGCCAAAATATAAATAAGTTAAAGAGTAAAATTAAAGAGCTGTAGTAGGAAATAAGGAGATAGACTTTGTGGAGATGGGAAGGGGATCTGGAAAAGGAGGGAGGAGAGAGGACTGGAGGGGGAAGAGGGCATGAAAATAATTGAAATGTGATGTGTGTGTACTAATTTCCCAAAATGAATGTAGTTATTATGTATCATGAACAATACTAATAAAAAATCACATATCATCCAAAAAGCAAAAACAAAAACCTCCAACCATCTCACCACAGCTCAGCAAATGAAAACTCAAAAATCTGACCTGCAAGGCCCACCACCACAACCCAGTGCCCTCTCTTTGGACCTGATTCCTCTCTTCTCAGACTCCAGCTTTACCCTCTGTACCCTGGGCACACCTTGCTTTCTTTACCTCTGATTCAACAGCTAGACCAAAGGAATCCCAGAAATACACCTTAGGACATGTAAGAATTTAGTATAAGAAACAGAAAATTTCTTAAAGTCTAGTCTGAAAAAAACTGGCTAATTATTTGGAAAACAATAAAATAATTTCATCTCAAACTAAATTCCAGATGGATTAAATAATTAAATGCAAAATATAAGCTCAGCATGCTAGCATAGGCCTGTAATCCCAGCACTTTGGGGAGTTGAGGTAGGCTTGGATAACTTAGATACTTGGTAAGATCCTGTTTTAAAATAAAAAATAAAGATGACTGGGGATATAAATCAGTATGAAGGCCCTGGGCTAAATCCCTAGTACTGGGGAGAAGAGGGTAAAAAAATAAAATTGTTAAAGAAAAAACACATGGGCAATCATTAACTTTCTAGATGGAGAAGGATTTTTCTAAGCATAAAAGTAATAGAAGTCACAAATGAAAAAAACTGGTAGATTTTATTACCAAAAAATATAAAACTTGCACTAAAACACAAGAGTCAAATGTATAGCCAAAGGGTAAACAGAAAGACTGGATCAGTTACTTTTCTTGAGTAAATCTGTCTTAGTTACTTTTCTTGTTGCTGAGACAAAATACGTAACACTCAAAGTTAAAGGAGGAAAGGTTTATTGCAGCTCACAGTTTGTAGAGGTTTCAGTCTAGAGTCAGCTGGCTCTAGGCAGGGTGGTATGGTAGAGGGGCTTCATGGCAGAGAAACCATCCATGGTGTGGCAAGGCAGAAGGCAGCAAGCAGTAAAGCAGCAAACAGGAGAAGCAGCAGCCTGCCTTTCCCTTTTATCCCTTCCAGGCTACCCATCTTTTGAGTGGTACCACCTTCACCTAGTGTGGGGCACTCTTAATCCCAGCATCATACTCTAAATCCCAGCCTCACATCTTTAATCCCAGCATCACACACCCTAATCCAGCCACCTTCAAAACTCCTATGATCACATGAAGCTTTTGGGGGACATCTAGATGTAAGCCATAGCAATAACTACTTGGGAACAGGAATATGAACAACAAAAAAAAATCAATGGTTTTGATACAAAAAGAGCTCTAACAAATCAAGAAGAAAAAGATGAACAGCCAAAAATGGGCAACAGTCATTAAGACATTTTCAGAAGGAAGGAAAAAGGGAGGGAGGGGGAGGAAGGGAGAGGAAGGAAGGGAGGGAACAAGGAAAAAGAAGAGAAAATAAGGTTTGGGTGTAGCTTGGTAGTAAAGTCATTCCCTAACACGTACAAGGTCCCAGGATCAACTCCCAGCATGAGGAAGAGGAGGAAGAGAAGGGGAAGATGAAGACTAAGACAAAGACAAGGACGAGGACAAGGAAGAAGAAGAAGAAGAAGAAGAAGAAGAAGAAGAAGAAGAAGAAGAAGAAGAAGAAGAAGAAGAAGAAGAAGTAGTTAGTCAGAGCTAACTAAAGGAAATAATCAGAGACAAATATATTTAAGGTCTTATTCTGCATTATTTATTTTTTTTGTGCTGGGGATCGAACTTGGGACCTTGCACTTGCGAGGCAGGCGCCGGAACCACTGAGCTAAATCCCCGAGCCCTATTCTGCATTATTTAATAGTCAGAAATTTAAAACAACCTAAAATTAAAGCAAGGGTTAAATAAATTATGGAACATCGTAATGTTATAGTATGTGACATTTTAAATCACATTCGTTTTTTTTGTTTGTTTGTTTTTTTGCAAGGTGAGATTGCAAGGGCTATTGAGTGGGGTAAAGCCTCTCTCCCAACAATGCCAGCTCCCCAGGCCACTGCCTATTCTCCTGGGTGCTGTGTCTGCTGCCCCACACCTGCTAGTTTTTCGGGGGATTCTGGGCCAGGTGATGTTCCCACTCAACTTCAACCAACTTGTACAGCTCCATGGTGGCCTGGGCATCTTCCACAGAGGAGTGTCCGCTTTTTCCAGCCTGGATCTCCCGGCCCAGCAGCTTCTTGGTGAGAGTCTGGAGAGACATGGTGGCATTCTCCGGGCAGCTGGCCTTGCAGTTGAGGAGAGGGATCTGGGAGGTGTCTCTGGTGAGAGGCTTGGGGTGAAAGTACTGCAGGGCTTTGAGGTCGTTGTGGATGGCGTGTCCCACCACAACCTTCCCGGAGAGGATCTTCAAGATCTGGCTCCACGCAGTCTTGAACGGTGTGGCTTTCAGCATGTGGTGCTTGCGGATACCACTCCACCTGGTCCGGTAGTCCACAATAGGGCAGGGGGCAGGACATATTCATCATATAGCACATCCCCATCATAGTTGATGATGCTACAGCGAGCCAAGGAGCTAACGTGGCCCTTGGGACCCGTGCCCACCCTCTCACAGTCTGTCGCCACCATCTTCCCTGGCTTCTGTGACGCTCCAGAGCATACGCTGTCTGCATGCGCTTGGGTGGCATTCTGTGCAGCATTCTTCTGAGGGGCCTTCTTCTGGGAGCGGGCTAGGGGTCTCTTAATCTTGGGAAGGGCACTCTGGAACTCCCCCAGCAAATCTACTTTACCCACAACAGAATCAGTCTTCTTGGAAGGGGCAGGGGTCAGCCAAGACACTGCAGCTTTCTTGTCCAGGGACTGCTCTGACCCGTCGCTAGAGGCAGCTGTCTTCTTTCTTTGGGGAGGATGGATCTTCCCAGTGCCATTCACTCTTGGAGTTTCCCCTTTCTTTGTAGGTTCTGAGTGTGGCTTAGGCACCTTACTAGGACACTGGTTCTTTTTGTTCAGAAATCCTCTCTGTTCCAAGAACCATGGCCTCCTGACAAAATTTCGATGGTTGGCATTTCCTTCTAATGACTTTTTGGGAGGACATTCCGCAAAATCCAGATTCAGGAATAAAGTAGACGTGAGGACAGCAAACAGTGGGAATGCAGGTGGGAAGAATGGCTCACAGATGACAGGATAAGGTTCTCATTCTCTGCTCAGTCCCTTCTACCATGTGGAGGTCTGCGGAAAACCCTGAGGAGGAAAGTGATCTCGGTAACTGTACCCACAGGCCTGGGGGAAAATAAGATGAGCCAATTCAGAGGCGGGAAGTGAGGGGGATCGGAAGTCGAGGTAGCCCACTCGCAAGCACACTCTGGACGGCCCTCGCGGTGGGGACCGTCCCCACTACCAACGGAAGCGTCCTGAGCCAGATGCGGAAACCGGGGCGCGCCCACGGGAACCAAGACGGCAGGCGCGCGGGTGGGACCGTGTGGGGGGCCGGTGCGCGCGCCCAAAACCTTAAATCACATTCTTAAAGAATACTTAACGTTGGGCCGGGGATTCAGCTCAGTGGTTCCAGCGCCTGCCTCGAAACACAAGGTCCCGAGTTCAATCCTCAGTACCAAAAACAAAAATAGAAAAGAATATTTAATGTTGGGCTGAGGGTGTAGCTCAGTGGTAGAGCATGTCTAGCACCTATGAGGCCTTGGGTTTGATTCCCAGTACTGAAAACACACACACACACACACACACACACACACACACACACACACAGAGAAAGAGCACATAATGTTGAAAAAATGTCATTATATATTAAGTTTTAAAAAGAAGATAAAGCCGAGCATAGTGGTACACACCTGTAACCCCAGCTACTGAAGAGGCTCAATCAGGGCAGTCACAAATTCAAGGCCAGCCTGAAGAACTTAGCAAGATCCTGTCTCAAAATAAAAAAACAAAGGGATCTGGGGATGTAGTCCAGTAGCAGAGTGTTCTAGGTTCTATCACCAGTACCACAAAATAATAATAACAATAAAAATAGAAGGAACTTAAGGAACAAAAAAACTGTAAAGAAACCCATTAAAGTGATAGCATTCTATATGCTGGAAGAGAGAATAGGTAGAATGCTTGAGAAGAACATAGGAGTAGGCAATGACTTCATGAACAAAACCCCATCACACCGGAAGTACTACAAAGAATCAACAACTGAGACCTCATCTTATTAAAAAGCTTTTTTCACAGCAAGAGAAACCACCAACAGAGTGAAGAAACAACCCACTTTTTTAAACCATTTTTACTAGCTGTTCAACAGACAGAGGACTATTACCTAGAATAAATAAAGAACAAAAAATCAGTCCCCCAAAATTTAAAGACCCAATTGAAAAATGAGCATCTGGAATGAAAAGACATTTCTCAGATGAAGAAGTAGAAACAGCAAAAAAATATATGAAAAAATGTTCAAATTACTGGTCATTTGTGAAATACAAATTAAAACAACACTGAGATTCCATCTCACTCTAGCATGGTTGCTATCAAGAACTCAACCAATGGGCCAGGGATTTAGCACAGTGGTTCTGCCTACCTTGCAAGAGCAAGGTGCCAAGTTCGATCCCCAGTACCAAAAAACAAACAAACAAACAAACAAAAAACCAGTAACAAATGCTGGAGGGGCTGTGGGGAAAAAGAAACCCTTCTCCACTGTTAGTGAGAGGGCAGACTGGTGCAACCACTGTGGAAATCAGTGTGGAGATTTCTCAAAAACATAAAACTAGAGTTTCTATTTGACCCAGCTATAGAGTTTCTATTTGACCCAGCTATTCCTCTTCTTGGTATCTTCTCAAAAGAATTAAAAGCATCATATCACAGAGATATATTCACACTCATGTTTATAGCAGCATAGTTTGTAATAGATAAATCTTGAAAATAGCCCAAATGCTTATCAACTGACAGATGGATAAAGAAGATGTGTGTTTTTTTATACAATGGAGTACTACCCTGCCATAAAGAAGGATGAGCTGCAGACATTTATAGCTAAATGGGTGGACCTTCAGACCATATTCTTAAGTGAAATAAACTGGATACATACGTTTAAATACTGCATTGTTTCTCTGGTGTAAGGACTAAAATGTAGAATAGATATTGGGAAACGGGAGGAAAATGTTCAAATGGGAAGGGGAACAAGGGAGGAGGGAGGGAGAAAGGAAAGAATGAACAAGAAAAAAGGTGAAAATAGAAGGAAAAGATGGAAACAAAGCTTTTGTACATAGGGGAGGGGGCTTGCGGGGAGGAGGAGCATGGGGGAAAAGGGGTGGAATGTATCATGTACAGGTGCAAATCCCCTACAATGAGTGTTATCATTATATATGCCTAAAATGTACCAATAAATGTTGTGCTATAAAAAATAATTTTTAAAATGATAGCATTTTGGGTGGTAGGTCATGGATTATTTTTATTTCTCATCACAACATCTATATATGTTTTCTAAAACCTCTACAGTGAGCATGTACTATTTTTATAATCAGGAAAAATGTTATTTTTCAAAAAAGAAAAAAAACAATTGTACCAATATGGGGAAATGTTTGTGATCCAGAGCAGAAAAAAAGGAGAATACAAAAATATTCTCCCAGGCCTGAAGAGAGGGACTCAGAGGAGGCACTGACATTGTTGCTTGAGCCAGAAGGGTTTTCATTCACTTATTCAGAATTATATTGATGTTTGTAGCATAAATAAAATAAAACAAAATGTACTTTTGTCAGTCAAATTGATGTGAACATTAAAAATCATAGGATGTGGGGACTAGGACTCATGGGTTCTCCTTACCCGTGGTTGGGGAGGGGGATGTAAATGGTAAAACCTCTCTTGGGTGCTATCTGGCAACACCTCATACAGCTGCAGCCCAGCAGCTTCACCTCTGGATCCCCCCTCCTGGGGACCTTTCACATCACAAGTACACATGGAATAACAACCAACACATCTGGTGCACACTATATCCCTGCACTGTTCTAACCACTGGACGTATATACGCTTAGTTAGCACCCAAAATAACATTACAAGGAGGGCCGGGGATTTAGCTCAGTGGTTCCACTGCCTGCTGCACAAGCACAAGGACCCGAGTTCAATCCCAGGTACCAAAAAAACCACAACATTACAAGGAGATTTTAGGGTTTATTATTTGTCTCACTTTTCAGATGCAGAAACTGAGGCATGGAGAGATTAAATAAACTCCCCGAAGGCTTGGGGCTGGTAAGTGATAAAGTCAAGATCTGAACTCAGACTATCTAGAACCAGAAAAACAAATTCAGGTCAAACAAATTCAAAGATGTCATGTATGTGAGTTTTTAATATACTTGTCCCTCAGTATCTTGAAAGGATTAGTTCCAGGACCTACCCACACACACATATCAAAATCAGAGAACACTCACGTCTCTTACATAAAATGGCATCATATTTGCATACAACTGATGCATATCCTCCCATATACTTTATATCATTTCTAGGTTACTCTCAGTACCTAATACAATTTAAACATAGCTTGTTATACTGCATCACCTAGGGAATAATGACAAGGGAAAATCTATGTATGTTCAGTATAGATACAATTTCTCAAAAAAATTTTTCGATCTGAGGTTGATTAAATCTGTCCGTGTGGAACCTGAGGATAGAAGGGCAAACCATGCACACCAAAACTGTACAGTATCTCTAGATACTTGTGTGTAGATGTGAAAGTATTAAAGATATGAACTGAGAGAAAACATATCAAATTTTTTCTCATAGTTGTCACTTCTATGGATGGAAGAAATAGGGGAATGGAGACAAGAAAAAGTAATTACAGAAACTTAACTTTATCTGTGATTTTTTTAAAAAAAAAAAGCTCAAAAAGTTAAACAGTATCACCCCTCTTATTAATCACTTTCCCATCACTGGGACAAAACACCTGACACTCACAACTTTAAAGAGGAGAGGGTTATTTTGGCTCACAGTTTCAGAGGGTTCAGTCCACAGTCAGCTGGCTCCAAGGCAGAAACAACATGATGGAAGGGCATGGTAGAGGAAAATTGCTCAATCCATGGTCTCCAGGAAGCAGGGAAACAAGAGAGAAGCCACAATGGGTGATATACCATCCAAAGCCATGCCCTCAGTAACACATGTCTTCCAACCAAGCCCCACACTTAACTGTGAACTCATCAGTGGATCAGTCCTCTGATGAGTATAGCACCTCCATGATCCAATCACCTTCTGAAAGATCCACCTCCAAACACATGAGACTCTTGGAGGACATTCTAGATCTAAACCTCTGGACCCTGAAAGGCTCATGTCATCTCATTATGTAAAATGTATTTAGTCCATCTCTAAGAGTTACAAAGTCTTAATGGTTTGAGCATTGCTGAAAAGTCTAAGTCCAAAGTCTTCTCTAAGACTCAAAGCTGTGAACCCTTGTAAAAACCAAAAAGAAAGTTAAATACTTCCAACATACAATGGCACAGGGCAAACATTCCCACTCCAAAAAGGGTGAAATAGAAAGCAAGATCAAATCAAGCCCAAATCCCAGCGGGGCAAACATTAAATCCTATATCTCTGTGTTCAGCACCCAAGACAGGTTATGGTGAGATGTGAGCCCCAACCCTATGGCCTTGCTAGATGCAGCCCACATGGCCTCTCTCTTGGGCTAGCTCCACTTTCTGCCTGCAGTTTTCCAGAGCAAACATTCTCCATTCCTGACATCTCCAACTTCCTGGGGTCTCCACTCCGCCTTGGGCTTCATTCTCACAGCTTCAAGCATCATGCTCTCAGGATTTTCCAGCAGGGACTGTGACCCTGTCATACATTTTTTCCTTGCCTCCCAGGCCTTCTGAAATCTGGGTGGAAGTCTTCATGCCCCATAACCCTTCATTCTGCATACTTAAAAACATCCACTACATGGATGATGCCAAGGTTTGCAACTAGCTGGAGCAGTAGCTTGGCCTGTTTGGACCATGGCTGCAGCTGTCTCTGAGTGGTTAGATAGCTGCACTCAGGGAAGCACTTCCCTTAGGCAGCCCTGAATGAGTAGGGTACCCTGGGGTACTTCTCAAAGCAAAGTCTTCCAAAGGAGTTTACGCTTTTATACCCTTGAGCTTTCCAGCGGTTGGGATTGGGCCATTTCCTAAGATACCCTCAAGACATTTTTCCTACTGTCCTGATGCAAAGTACTAAGCTTCTTTTTATTTTATTTTGTTTTATTTTTTTTGGTACCGGGGATCAAACTTAGGACCTTGCACTTGTGAGACAGGCACCAGAACCACTGAGCTAAATCCCCAGCCCTTGACTTCTTTTTAATGCTAATATTTTTAGGAGCCACATTCTGTTTAGCCCCAACTTTACATATGCTTCCTTTCTGGCCAACCTTTGTTTTTCAATTTTTTTCTGCCCTACCTTTTATCCCTGATTCCAACCATAAATATGACTAAAATCATCCAATAGTACCCATACCACAGTCTGAATGTTGGGCTTCTTTGAAATTTCCTCCACTAGATGAATTAGTCCACTATCTTTAAATTCAGCCTCACACAAAGTCTTAGGACATGGACAAAACAAGACAAATTCTTTGTCAGAGTGAAACATGCCTGTCCTCTAGTCCAGTTTCCTATAGTCCTCATTTCCAACTGAAACTTCATGATCCTTGTGTGTTCACATTCCTATTAGCATTCTGGTCTTCTGAGCTCCAGTCAAAATCACCCATGTAGCTCGGCTTACAGCATTCAAGGGTTTCATTAGGCCATCCAAAACTTCCCAAACCAGTTCCAAAGGCTTCTAAACCACATAGTCAGGTACAATCATGGCAATAATTCCATTTCTCCAATGGAGCAGACAATTTTTTGCATTAGTCAGCTTTCCCATCTGTATTACTTTTCTCTCATGGCTGAGACAAAACATCCGACACCAAAAGTTAAAAGGGAAGGGGTTTATTTGCCTTATAGTTCATAGAGGTTTCAGTCCATAATTGGCTGAGTCCAAGGCTGGGATGGCAAACAAGCGTCACAGAGGAGAAACAACATGGCTCACACAAGGCAGCAAAGGTGACAAGAGGGTTTAACATCATCTTTCTGCCCCTTTTATCTTATTCAGACTACCAGGATTTAGGGCAGTGCCAAACCAATCACTCACATGTAGTGGTTTAGGAATCACACACCCTTAGTCCCAGCATCACACATTCCAGATTCAACTATCTCTGAAAAAGAAAGTCCCACTTCATCTGCATGAGGCTTTGGGGGGACATCTAAACACAAACCATAACACCATCACAGACAGACAACATCCAACACTCACAATATAGAAAGGGAGAGGTTTATTTAGCTCAATTTCCAATGAATTCAGACCATGGTTGCTTGGCTTCAAGGCAGAAATAGCATAGTCAAAGGTCATGGCAGAAAAAAGCTGTTCAACCATGACAACCAGGAAGCATAGAGAGAAGGGAGGAGCCCGGAAGGGAGATAACACCCCAGTGACACCTCTTTCAACCAGGTCCCCTCTCCTAACAGCACACTTAGCTACAAACTCATCAGTGGGTCAATCCACTGGTGACTGTAGCACGGCCATGATCCCATAATCTTCCAAAAACCCCAACTCTGAATACATGAGACTTTAGAGGGACATTCTATATCTAAACCATAACACCATATGATCCAGCAATTTCATTCCTAGGTACAGACCCAAGAGAATCCAAAGCAAGGATTCCAACAGGTATTTGTACACCAGTGTTCACAGCAGCATTATTCACAACAGGCAGGTGTCCAGTGACAGATGAATGGCTAAACAAAATGTATATATGCACAATGGACTATTATTCACCCTTTTAATACATGCTACAACATGGATGAATCTTGAAGACATTATGGTAAGTGAAATAAGCTAGACATAAAAGCACAATTGCTTTATGATTTCACTTATGAAGGTCATAGAGTAATCAAATTCACAAAAACAGAAAATGGTGGTTGCCAGGGGCCGAGAAGGGGAAATACAGAGTTAGTGCCTAATAAGTACAGAGTCTTAGTCTGCAATGACAAGAAGTTTCTAGATATGGATGGTGGTGATGGCTGATTTTCAATTATGTATATTTTATCACAATTTTCAAAAAGATTTGATGAAAATGAGAGAATATGTTAATAGCTATCAGTTGGAGATACATCTCAGTGGTAGAGCACTTACCTAGCATGTTCAAGGCCATGGGTTCCAACCCCAGCCCCCCCCCCCAAAAAAGTGAACAACTATTGATTCTGGGTCTTGAGTACCCAGAGGTTTGCCATATCATTATCCTTTAAAAAAAAAAAAAAAAAAGCCAAAAAGAGCCTCAGTATGGATGGTGAAGGGGAAGCAAGGCCCTCAGCAGGGAGGATGTCCCTGGAAGCTAGAAACTGACTCAGGATTTTCTATCTCTTCCCTCCTCCTCCTTTTCCTCCTCCTCCTGTTTTTACTGCACAGTGGTTGCTATGGAAACATGGGGCACCTTGGGCTCCCAGAGCTAAGCCCAGGTGCTGCTAACTCCAGGAATAATACCAGTGTGCAAGCAAAAGAAAAGCCCTGACCATCAAGGTCTGTGTACATCTACATCTGACCTTGTTTTCATGCCTCTCCAGTGACTGTGTGTCACACATGTGCACACATCTGTCCTTAGGAGGCAGGCTTGGGTCTGGGTGCACATCATTCCTGTATGGAATTTGCCTGGGTGGATATACACGAGCTCACTGGCAGGCATACGGGAATGTCATATAACCCAGGACCATGACTGATAACATGAGAAAGCAGCGTGTGCTGAGCCTGTGCTTCAGGATTCCCCTGCATTATCTCTTTTAGGCCTCACAACAATAGTACCCAGGTGTAAACACTATTATTCTTCCCAGGTAAAACAACTGGGGCACAGAGAGGCTGTGTGCCTTGCCCAAGGTCACCCAGCACACAGAAACCCAACTAGTGAATCTTCATTGTGGGGAAGAGTGCTTTAAATAGACTAGTTCCCAGCAGCGGCAGCACAGCTACATCAGAAGAACCACCTCCGGCCCTAATACACACAGGTTTCCTGGGCCCCGCCCAGGCCTGATGAAGCAGAATCCCTCAAATGGGGCCCCAGAAGCTATATTTTAAACCAAACACATGGACAGGTCTGCCACGAATCCAGCTGGCTGATATTAAATGGGTCATGGCAGGGTGGGAATGGGAGCTGCCCCTCCTTAGTCCTGCTCCTGAGTTCAGAATGGGCCTGGGAAAGTCCCTAGCTCAAAGCTCCTCATTTCCAAACAGGATCTGCTAGCAGCAAATTACTCAAGAAAGGGACAGTGGCTGCCATCACACACACACACACACACCCCACCAGGGCAGGGCCCTAAAGTCAGTTATGTGGCTTTGTGGCCTGCCAGGCACGGATTTCCGCCCACCCCACCCTCTCAGAATGAGTTGGGCATGGGGTGGAGGGTTCACACTTCGGTAACCTGCTGGTTCACAGCCCGAGGCAGGGAGGGAACGGCCACCTCACCTAAGTGACAAACGGCATGGGACACTCAGAGGCTCCCAAAGGCTCAGACTTCCCACAGGGGAGAGAAACACAGACAGAAACACAGGGAGGGAAAATAAAGGTGTCTCTTGCAGGTGGAGCAGCACAGGCAAGGAACTCAGTGCCAGACAACAGAGCAAGGTCCACCATCCAGCTGGAGCTAAAGGAGGCTCAGTTTCAAGAAAATAAAACAAAACTAGAAACTGGCTGAGCACAGACAGGTTAAATAACTTCCCTTAGGTTAGCTGCACTTTAAACAGAGGCTGCCTGACTCCACAGCCCACAAAGTAACCACTAAGATGAGACTGGTTGGTCGGTAAACTTTTCTTCTGGGCATATTTGAGAATGCTATAAAGGATTTTAGTCTGGCGAGGTGGCATAGGCCTGTAATCCCACCACTCAGAGGCTAAGACAGGGGACTCACAAGTTCAAGCCTAGCCTGGACAACTCAGCAACTTAGCAAGATCCTGTCTCAAAATTTTAAAAAGTTTTAAAAGGTCTGGAAATGTAGCTCAGTGCAAAAGCCCTAGGTTCAAGTCCCAGTATCAATCACACACACACAGGACGTTATGCCATTGTCCTGGAAGTTCAGCAACATCAGGAGATATCTTTCATTATCACAACTAGGAGATGAGTTGCTGGCATCTGGTGGGTAGAGGCCAGAGATGCTGGTAAACATCCTACGATGCACAGAACAACATGGAATCATTCAGCCCAAAATGACCATCCAAACCTGGCCTGGAGCAACTCTCACCACCCAGAGCCCATGTGAACCTCCAGCCCCAACTGACCCATCAACAAACATCACACTTGTCGGCCAGGGATTTAGCTCAGTGGTTCCAACGCTTGCCTCGAAAGCACAAGGACCTGAGTTCAATCCCCGGTACCAAAAAAAAAAAAAAATCACACTTGTCTCTCCCTTTGGACCATGGTTCTCAGACTTTACAGCACACTGGAAACACCTGGGGATCTTTAGAAAGTACAGAGGCTGGGTCGGTCTCACCCAGACATTTCAATTTCACTGGAACTAGGTACAACCTGGGCATCTGAATTTTTAAAAGCCTCTTTCCAACAGATTATTCCAAACGCAGAAAAGTTTGGGGACCACTGCCTTGGAGAAAAGAGCAGGGATTAAAGTATTTATTGTTGACCTAAAGACAATGGATGTTCATGCCATTAAGAGAAGTCCTTGAGGGCCGGGGATTTAGCTCAGTGGCGCCGCTGCTGCCTCACAAGCGCAAGATCCTGAGTTCAATCTCCGGTACCAAAAAATAATTTAATTAATTTAATTAAATTAAATAAAAGAGAAGTCCTTGGGGGGTACACACAACCTGGACGCCGGTGGTAGCTGTTCTCATTCCAGCATTCTGGGAACAACAAGCCCGTGCGTAATCAGCACTCACAAGGTCTGCCATGGATCAGGCTTCTAGGAGCAAGAGAGCAGAGCTGGAGCTTTAGGGATGACAAATTAGTTAGAACTGGCAGAGGCCAGCAGAGGAGGTTAATTAGAGGGCCTTTGTCACTGTCTGGAGCAGGAGATAATGGGCCTGAACCAGGAGGCAGGAGGACCAAACCCCCCCACCCCATGACTCAGAGGCTTCTCAAGCCAGTGACAGAGGAAGAACTGGATCTGAAAGAGAAAAGGTTAATTGAGAGGGGCACGGTCTGGAAACAGAGTCGCAAAGGAGCAGACAGTGACTGAGAGGGATGAGAGCAGTCAGGGGAAGAGGTGACCTGGGGAGAAGGACTGGATGAGCTGGGACTGAAGCGGGATGGCGTGTCCAGAGCAGAGGTGGCACATGGGTGACTCCATGGGCTGAATTTGGCCCAAAGACAGGCCACACACAGTTGTTTTTTAAATTGAGTTAGTTGTCAAGATTTTGGCTCAAGCTCCTGATTTCCAGTCCCTCTATAAGAGGACAGCTGGATAAGACGGGGCAGCATTTCCCAGCTCTGTCAGGTCATTCTAGACAAGTGCCCAAGCCCCCTTCCCAAGGTTGGATCCCTGTGAACACCCAGCTCTGTGATCAGAAAGAAGAGATGAGGTCCTGAGTTGGAAAGCTGCAAAGAAAGAGGAGTTGATGGAGAAGCAGGAAAAAACTAAGGCCAGCACATCACAGAAACGTCACAGAGACGGACAGCTGACCCCTCACATCCACCACCTTCCTGCTGTGTCTCAGCTCACTTACTTCTACTAAGGAGGCTGAAGCATGATCAACCTCATGTGGGGCTCCCACAGGCTGCCTGGAAAATGAGCCTTCCAACAAAGATCAGCCCAAGCACTGAGGAATACCAAATACAACTGAAGGGTCCAGGGATGGTCAGCAGAAGAGAAAAGAAGACTCAGGGCACAAGAGCCACCTTCCAATGTCCAAATGATCCTCAAGAGAAAGGGGGATCAACCTTGTTTAGGAGTGGGCTTTAGGGGGCTAAGGGGTAGGGTTGGACTAAGCAATGGCAGGTACAGAAATTCCACATGAAAATAATGATCAGCTTTCAACAAGCAGAGCTGTACTGCAATACAATAGGCCTCTTTGGAAGGTAATATAATGAGCTCCCTATTACCAGAGGTAGCCAAGCTCAAGCTGAGTGGCCAGTTTCAGGGGCACAGGAGACATACACAGTGGCTAATTTGGCTTTTTTCATTTCGAGCCCTAATAGTCAAGGACTCCAGAGATCTGGGGATCTCCCCTGAGGGCCCCCAACCCTCTCTCCAGGGCTCCTCAGGAAAGCTGTCAGGGTTTAGACTCTGCCTCTCGGGGAGGGAAGGTCTTGACAATCCATACAAAGCAGAGTATCCACTCTCTTGCTCCCCTTGGCCTTTACCAGAACCACAGCCCACACCCAGTCACGGTAACTCCTGCCATGTAACCTCCAGGCCTGCTCAGAGGCAGAGGGAGCAGCTCTGGGTGAGCTCGGGGGCCATCCACATCCCCTCCCAACCCTCCACCCCCCACTCTGGGAGGAGCACACAGGAGGAAGGGGTAGAAGGCACCACCCACCTCTGTGTGACCCCGGAGTGCTGCCCAGGCCCCTGCCCCTCAGGAGCCTTTCGGACAGCAGCTGTGGAGGGGACATCACACCCAGGTCTACACTGTGTGGACAAGAAGTGCAAGGATTGTACCATCTGTGGAGTCAAGGGCTTTTCCCCAAAGCCCAGTAGCAGCAATTCTTCCCAGTCCCCCAGGAGTGGGCCAGAATCCTCCAGCCTCCTCTTCCATAGGACTCTGACAAAGCTCTGGGCCTGGGAAACCTGGAAGAAAGCTCAAGTGAATGGGCAGAGAGCTAAGGGGCCACAAGACTCAGAGCTGAATTGGGGGAGGGAATCCCTAGGATGGCTGGGCCTGGGCTGGCGGGCCACAGGCTGGCACATCTGTGTTCTCCTCTCCTGCATCCCGCCCTTGCCCCTGCAGGAACACATTTGGCCCTGTGCTGCTCTGCTTCCCAGCTCCACCATCATGTGGAAACACCCTCACAGGGTTCCAGGAATAAGCAGAGCCCCTCCTGCCCACCGTCCCATACCCATCTCAGAAGAGCCCAAGCCTTAGACTCTTCCCTGACAGCTGCTCCTTGCCTGCCAATCAGCAAACACCCACCAGACCTAGTCAAGTCCCAGGCAGCTGTCTGTGCACCCAGAAATCAGAACAAGGACTCACCAAGGCTTCCTGGGCATGGTGGATTGGGCCAGGATAAAGGCCAGGGACACACAGGTCTCCAGAGTTTGCAGACTTCGCCGCCTGACAAATGGCACCTCCAGGTGCGTCCCCAGTGCCTGGCAATGAAATCAGGCCACAGCCCAAATGCCAGCTAAGCACCCGCCTGCCTTGCTTCTCCCTGTAGCCACTCACGCCCCAGACTCCAGATCCCAAAACAGACATGTTCGTGGTTACCATAGGAACTTGCTAAAGCCAAAAAAGGCACCACACAGGCACCCACATGGGCCCTCGAAGCTCATGTCCACCTGCACGGGTGAGTGTGCACACACACCTACCGACACTCACACACACCAACACTGCTCCCAGGCTGACTATCCTGAAGAAATCAACAGCCCAGGCCCTGGCACTTGGCACAGAAACAGGCACCCTCACCCGGCCCTCCTGGAGCACATCCTCAACGAGGGCTCCCTGCCTGCCCATGCACCAGCTATCAGTCACCAGGCAGCAGGACTCCCCTGTGCCCAGCTGCCAAAGGCATGCTGGGAACTTGGGGGAGGGGTTTCAGGTCCCCCAGCTGTGCCTGCAGGGCCAGGGAGAGGGCACAACCCATCACCAACCTTCCACAGATAGGCTCCCCTTGCCCCCAGACTCTGCTCCCTCTCCTCTGTCCCCTTTTGCCCCCTGTATAAACTTCAGAATCCAAGAGAGCCACACAATAGGGAGAGTGGAAAGTGGAGGGAAGTTTATATTCAGAATTTACTCCCTCCTTCTCCCCCACTAAACTGCCCTAGCCCAAGTTCCCCATCTCTGTGAATGGGACCAGCATCTACCAGGCCCCATTCATCCGCTCTTTGCAGCCCCACTGCCCTACCCTGTCCTCCCCACATCCTCTCCGGCCCCTGCAGTGACTCAAGACTGACCATTAATTCCCTTGGCCCAAAGCCCATCAAGCAACCTAGGCCCCTACCCAACCCAACCACTGCTCCTAGATGTGGCCCCGTCTGCCACCCCCACTTCCGCTCCTATTCTCTATGTGGAAGAATGGCTCCCAGGTCCTCCCACCCATGCTGCCTTCGTGCTATGTATATAGTGGCTGCTTGGAGCTCCTCTCTCCTCCAGCTGACCTTATACACTCTTGGAGATGGCTCGGGCATCCCTGGGGTTTTCAGGAGGGGATGGCATCTTGGCACTTGTCACATTCCATGGCAACCGTCTGTGTGTCTGTCCCCCTCTGGGGCTGGAAGCTGTCCTGGCAGAGACTTTTTTTCATCTGTGTCTTCACCTCCTCCTCCAGCCCCTGGCCTGGCACTGGACTTGGAATGTAGGTAAATGTTAGTTGAACTGACTCAGGCTTGTCTCCTCATTACATCTAGATCCCCAGGTCCTTGACAACCCCAGCAAACTCCCCACAGATGCGCTAAGTGTGTAGGAGAAGAGCTGACTAAAATGAGTCAGCCCCAGAAGGTTCTAGAACATCTTTGTGGTGCCTCAAGGATTCTTGTAATATGCAGTAAACAAAGACCTGGTGGCCAATGGTGGAGAAATGAACTGGTGATTGACCCCTCAACTAATATATATAAAGAGCCATTAAACTGGAATCAAGGGATGATTAAGTGTAGAGAAGTGAGCTTTCAGAAAGGAAGGCTGGAAAACTAGAGACAAACCCTTGGTGCCTGACTCTGCACTGTCTGCCTCAGGTGAGAATGTGGCTGGCCAACTTTAAGAGAACCATGAGAAGGGATGTGTGCAGAGACAATCACCCAGATTTTTCATGCAACTCTCACAGACTGGTGACAGAACCCCTGTGTTTAAAAGGCTGTGCAGAGCAAGAAACGAAGCTTCCTAGAGGTGACAAGCCCTTGTCCTGCGTGGACAATGTCTCTAACAGCTGCCTTCAAGGATTCTAGAAGGCAAGGGATGCTACACTGAAACACACTGCCATTCCTGTCCTGTGTGCTGTGTGGGCTATCTTGTTTCTAACAGGATTCTGAGTCCTCAGCCATATCAAATGGAAACTTAGCATAGAGATGACTGTCTTCTGGCTAAAACACAGTGCAGCTGAAAGGCTGCCCCCAGCCAATCTGTTGGCTCCTCTAGGCCTCCCTGACCCTCCCCTGAGGAAAAAATCTGAGGGCATAGTCACTACTTGGCCCTACTCCATGCTTTCTTCCAAACCACAACGCCATTTCCAGGGACCAAGAGTGGAGCCATCAATTAACAAGTTGAACTCTTTCCTACGAGGCAATGGGTTCTAGGCCCCCTCTTACATTGTCCACACAGCAATGTGTATGATGCTGTGTCCCCAAGGGAGACAGGCTGCGCTGAACCATCTCCATGCTGATTCAGTCTCAGTGGTAGTCCCTACATATGACAGTCATCTCAGGTGGCTGGGGCCATGCACCAGTCAGACAGACAGACAGACAGACAGACACACACACACACACACACACACACACACATATACACACACACGCATGCATGCACACACCACTTTCTTAACAAAGAAGCAGGTGTCTTTAAGGAAGGAGAGCAGGAAGCCCAGGAATAAATCTGAGGATCCCAGCTCAGGTCCTCACCCTCTGGATGCTACTTCAGGGATGTCCACTAGAAAACCCTGGACACCCGGCCCTGCCAGCCCGGGCTGTCCTCTGGGGAAAGCTAGTCTGACTATGACTCAATTTCTGCAGACAGGCCAGCCCCAGCACAGGCTGAAGAAAGGGGAAGGCCCGTGTGTTGGGCCAGCCTGTCTCCCTCCGTCCTTCCACCTGTCTCTGCCTCTTTCCCTCCACCTCTCCACCAGCCTGTGGTGGGCTGAGCTTGATGGCCCTTAATTGATTCCCTCAGCAAATACTGCCTGAGAATCCTCTTTGTTCACCACTGTGTTGGGCCTTGGGGAGCCAGAGATGGGGTATGCACAACGGCTGATCTCAAAGACTTTGTAGGAACAAGCTCTCACTTATTCAGCAGTGAGAACCCACCATGGCCAAGGTTCTGGAGAAAGGACATAAGCCATGCGTGTAAACTAGAATATTAAAGCTAGAGGAAAGCAAGTTGTTCCTAAGTCTAATCTTCCCATTTTGGAACTGGGAAAACAGACCCAGATAGGTTAACAATTTGCCCAATAATTAGCTTGAGGCTATAACTGGGCCTGCCAGTCCACACTTCAAAGCCTCTTTCTCCTACATGGTACTGCCACCACCTCCCCTTTCCAGGCCACTGTTGTGAAACAGATGTGTACGTTGTGCCCAAGGACTCTGTCCTCATGGTCCCTGGGACACAGCAAGAAAAAAGATCGGGCAACCAGGGAGGGAGGGAGGTGCTGAGACCCACCCAGCTCCACCCTGAACTGAATGAAGTACAAACCTGAATTCAAATCCCACCTCCATGACTTATCTGCTGATGACTTTGAATGAGTTTCCTAATGTCTCCAAATCTGTATTTTCTCATCTCATGCAAAAATCAATGGTGCCTGCTCACTGAGGGGGTTGCAAAGTCTCAGGAAGGCAATGCAATGAAATCTAAGGGTGGGGCTGGACCCTATCTTCACAGCTTCATGCTTCAGGGACATCTCAGGAGTTATGTGGCTGACTACCTTTATGCCAAGGATGCCAGGTGGCTGGAAAGGAAGCAAGGCAACAGGGAGCAGAGGCCACCGCCCCCAAGTATCTGCTGCTCAGCAGAGAACTCAATGGGCTGCATCAGGAGAAGGAAAGAGGTCTCTCTCAGCAGAGGCAGAGGGAAGGAGGCATGGGGGTACCTGCGGGAGCCCCCACAGAGTGTGTCCGGCTGCCCAGTTGACCCGCCAGTGAGCAGAGCACATCTACACATCTGGAGAGAATTCTACATGAGCTGCTTCTGAAGAAGGACAACTCATTGGAAGGATTTTCTTTTTCCAAGGCCGGCCAGGGGTTGATCCAGGGCCTTATACATGCTAGGCACGAGCTCTACCACTGTGCTAAACCTCAGCCTCTGGAGGAATTTTTAGGCATGAGTGAATTCACTTACATGTGGTAGAAGAATATTCTGAGCTAGTGACCAATGCTGTTTTCCTCCTTTCCAATTCACTCAGATGGAGCAGATGGTAGTAAGTTAGTCCCAAGGACGGGAGAAACTGCTGGACGTAAGTTTTTAAGGTGTTTCCCAGCCCACAACCCATCTTTCTATTCTGAGAACTAACCCCTCCCACATAAAGAGTGGCCCAGGTACCATGTTTTATTCACAAGACCCATCTCTCCAGCTAAACTGATTGGACCACAATGGCACGACTAATGGGACAACTGATCAGATTGATATTTCTCTGTCTCTCTCTGTCTTTCTCTTTCTGTCTCTCTCTCCCTCTCTCTCTCTCTCTCTCTCTCTCTCTACACACACACACACATACACACAGAATTGAACCCAGGGCCCTCAGCATACTTAGCAAGCATTCTACAACTGAGTTTCTCTTTTTAAGAAGTTTTATTGAGACATAATATATATACAATATGATCAAAAACTATGCTGAATGTTTAAATTTTTAAAATTATTACAATAAATGACACATTGCCATTAATACTTTGATTCAAACACACTTATCCCATCATTCTTGCCACTTTATTATTTTTTTCTTGCCACTTTCTGAAGCAGTTCTGGAAGTCCTCTTTCATGAGTATGTTTAGTTGTGCTGTTATAGATGCCTTCATATCCTGAATTGATTTAAGACATTTACTTCTCATGATCATTTTGACTTTGAGGAGGAGCCATAAGTTACACAGTACCAGATCCAATGGATGAAGACATACCATAATGTTTTTATGAGCCTGTCTTTCTATTGAATGGCACTTGGCAGCAACATTCACCATAGTTCTGATCACACCCTGCAAAGATGTGCATGAAAGTACTTCCAGAACTGCTTCAGAAAGTGACAAGAATAGTGGGATACATGTGTTCAAAGCGAGAGGGAGTGTTTTAAGGGAGATTAATAGCCATGTCTTTTACTGTAATAAAATTTTAAGATTTAAACATTTACCACATATTTTGATCATATCTCATTTGCCACTTGTAAGCATATAATTTCATGGTTTGTAGTATATTCACAAGGTTGTGCAACCATTACAACTATCCATCATCATTATATTGTCTTGTTCTAGAATGTTTTCATTACTTCAAAAAGAACCTTGTGTCTTTTAGAGTTCCCTCCCCTTACCCCTCTCCCAATAAACTCCCAACTCTAGGGCAACCACTAACCTATTTTATCTCTGGGGACTTGCTTTTTCTAGACATTTCACATAAAGAATCATATAATATGCCATTTTTAGTGTCTGGATTCTTTTATATAGCATGTCTTCAAGTTTCATCCATGTTATATGATGTATATACCAAGACTTTTTTCCTTTTTATGGCCAAATAATACTCTGTTTATGAATATACCACACTTTGGCTATCCATTCATCTGTTAAGAGATAGATGGGGTTGTTCTATTTTGTGTTATTATTAATAATGCTGCTATGAACATTTTTGTACAACTTTTTGTGTGAACAAAAGTTGTGAAACATTTACTTGAAAACATATCTTTTCATTTACCTTGGGTATTTACCCAAGAGTAGAATTGCTGGTCATATGGTAATTCTATGTTTTAAGCTTTTGAGGAACTGTCAGGCTATTCTCTAAAGCAGTTACACTGCTTTACATTCCCACCAGCAATTTATGAAGGTTCCAACTGCTTGATATCCCCAACCTCCTGTTTTGTTTTGTTTTGTTTTTCCCCAGTACTGAGGATTGAACCCAGGGCCTTCACACTGAACTACATCTCTGGCCCCTTTCTTAATTTTTTTTTTTTTGTACCAGGGCTTGAACTCAGGTCCTTGTGCTTTCAAGGCAGGCAGCAGAACCACTGAGCTAAATCCCTGGCCCTCTTTGCTCATTTTTCAATTATGATACTTGTCTTTGTATTATTGAGCTACAAGAGGTCTTTATACATTCTAGATATAAGTCTCTTATCAGATAAAGGACTTGGAAATATTGTACTTATTCTGTGGGTTGTCTTTTTACTTTCTTGATAATGTTTGCAGCATAATTTTAATTTTGATGAAGCTGAATTTTTTTTAGATAGGGTCTCACTATGCAGTTCAGGCTGGCCTCGAGCTGACTATGTAGCCCACACTGGCCTCGAACTCACGCTGATCTTCGTGCCTCAGTCTCCAGCATACTGGGATTACAGATATGCATCATCATGCCTGGCCCTAGTTTTTATTGTTATTGCTTATGTTTTTTATGTCTTTTTAAAGAAATTTTTGGCTTATCCAAGGTCACAAAGATTTACATTTGTTTTCTTCTAATAGTTTTGGAATTTTAGCTCTTACACTAGGTCTTTGATCCATTTTGAGATAATTGTTCCACACAGTGTGAGAGAAGGATCCAGTTTTATTTTTATTTTTATTTTTTTTTTGGTACCGGGGATCGAACTCGGGTCCTTGCGCTTGCACAGCAGGCAGCAAAACCACTGAGCTAAATCCCCAGCCCGTTTTATTTTTTTGTATACGGATATCATGTGGTTCCTGCAACATCTGTGAAAAGACTATTCTCCATTGAATTGTCTTTTCACCCTTCCTGAAAAACATTTGAACATAAATGTGAGGGTATTCCATTGCTCTATACATCTATCTTTATGCCATTAAAGATATTATGATATCTGTAGCTTTGTAATAAGTTTTGAAATTGAAAACATAATCTTCCGATTTTGTTCTTTTTCAAGATTGTCTCTGAATTTCCATAAGAATTTCAAAATTTGGTTTACTAGTCTCTGCAAAGAAGCTACTGAGATTTTTTTTTTTTTCCTGAGACAGAGTCTCATTATGTAGTTCTGGCTGGCCTTAAACTCACTATGTATCCTAGGCTGGCCTTGAACTCATGGAGATTGTCCTGCCTCAGCCTCCCAAGTACTCCGATTACAGTTGTGCACCACCACACCTGGCTCACTACTGAAATTTTGATAGAATAGGATGTATAGTTCCTGGTTGAACCTCTCCTGAGCTCTAGTTTCACTTCCCTTCTGAGTTCCCTGAGGCATCTGGGATTTTTTTCCAAAAGTTCCATCTTTCCTAAACCAAATTATACCAAGTTTATGTTTCTTATAATAAAAAGAACCTTAAAATGACAACTTGTCCCTAAATACAATCTCAGTACTGTCTCCCCAACACCTGAGCCCTCAGACTGTCTCCCAGATTCAGAAAGTCCCCACTAGGGCCCCAATGTCCACACCCATTCCCCCTCCCTTCACTGTACCCTATACCTATTTCTCTTCCAGGTTACAAATATATTCACCAGTTAAAACAAACAGGCCCTCACCAGGGATTTAGCTCAGTGGTGCCACTGCCTGCTTCCCAAGAGCAAGGTCCTGAGTTCGATCCCCAGTACCACACACACACACAAAAAAGGCCCTTGATAAATGCTTGTATGTTTGAATTGGATGTTCCAATATAGACCCAAAAGAAACACTTCTCCCACTCCAAATTCCTTAGCAACTCTGCTTCATGCTTTAGGTCTCATTCAATATCCAGATACACTCTGAAAGCTCTCTGAAGACCAGACATTGTGCCCATTAGACAAAGGATATGGAAATAGAAGCCCAGAGAAGTTCAGTGTCTCTCCTAGGGCAACTTACCCTGAATCTGGGCTGCAGTGATGCACACACCATGCCAAGCCAGGCACAGGGGGTCTCCCTGTCCTGCTGCAGCTTGAAGAGGTGCTTTGGAAGACACCTCCTCCCGGCAGCCTTCCTGGACTCCGCCACAGCACCCCAAAAGCTGAAAGCTCTCAAAGAAAAGAAACATCTTGGGCCAGGGATTTAGCTCAGTGGTTCCGGCACATGCCTCAAAAGCAAGAGGACCTGAGTTCGATCCACGGTAACAAAAAAACAAAAAAAAAAACATTTTATCCTCCATCCTAGTAGTGCTAACTGCTCATTCTCACCTTTCCAAGAAAAACATATCAGAGTGGGAAGCCTCTTTTTTTTTTTTTTTTTTTTGGTGCCAGGGATTGAACTTAGAACTTGGGTCCTTGAGCTTGCGCAGCAGGCGGTGAAACCACTGAGCTAAATCCCTGGCCCAAAGCCTCTTATTTTGATCCCCTTATATGCCAACCCTCAAGACTGGTTTTGCCTTGCCTGGGGACCTGTAACTAGGGGAGACACAGTCAATGCTGTTAACTTAATGGAAAACCTTTCCATGGAGATGCAGCAGAGGGGCAGCTTCTGACAACTCATTGGAAGGACTTTCCTTTATTAAGGGGGCCGGAGGACGAGGGCTGATCCAGAGCCTCGGACATGCTAGGAATACACTCTACCACTGCGCTAAACCTCAGCCCCTGTAGGAATTTTTAGGCATGAGGAAATTCACTTACACATGGTAGAAGAATTTTTTTTTTGGTACTGGGGATTGAACTCGGGTCCTTATGCTTGTGAAGCAGGCGGTGAAACCACTGAGCTAAATTCCCGGCCCTGGAATATTTTGAGCTAGTGACCAGTGTTGATTTCCTCCTTTCCAACTGGATGCAGCTGGAAGTTTTTAAAACTTTGGTTAAGTCTCCAAAGAGAAAGAGAATTGGGATGCAGACAAAATGGTTTGCTAGAAACCTAAATGGAAGAAGAATGAAGCTGGAGAGGGTAGAGACAGCAAAGGGCTCAGAGAGAGATGTGCCTGAGGGCTTCCCCAGGGAGACCAGCAGATATATGGGGACCAAGAGAGACAACTCCCAGGCTCCAAGACCTCAGGCATGGAAGCCTCAAAGAGCCCTGAGGCTGGACTGACCAGGATGACTTGGGTCTGGTAGCAAATGGCTCCAGATCAGCTGATCCCACACATACTCTCCAGGTTGTTCTAGGACGTTCTAGAATTGTGTAGCACAATTTTTCAAGTAGATGAGAAATGTCAGGGAGACCATTTGATAGAACTGGAATTTCACACTAAAGTGACAGAAAATACAATTATCTTTCTTACTGCTAAGTTTGTGCCCTGCAAGTCACACCCACTATGTTCATTCCTAACATGCTGGTTCCTGCTGCTCCCATTCCCATCTCTGCCTTTCCCTTGGACATCCAGGAATCAACATCCCTGTCGAGGGAAGTACATTGAGACTGGAATCTGACACTGCAGTATCCTCCAATGTGGAAGGATTGAAGGCCCTGGGGGAGCTCCAGCCTACTGTCATCTCTGACCTCTAGAGAGAAAGAAATGACTACTTACTTGACCTTCAGACTTGCCAGCATGGTCTTGTCGATCCTGCCAAGAGAAAAGCCAGGGCCTCCGTCAGTGTGGTGCTGAAGGCTCCCACCCAGAACCTGGAGGGGAGGGGTCCCTGGGCAGCCCATCCCTCCTGCCTGGCAGCCCCTGTTGGGGGGTGGCAGCTACAGGGTCAAGTTCTCCTCTAGCCCCTGAAGGGAGGACTGAGTTCTGAGGGGGCTGGGGTCACTATACCTCTATGAGGTAGGTACTGTTACTCTACCATTGTAGAAATGAGGAAACAAATTCAGAAGGGTGAAATCAGAGGCCCAGACTCACTCCAAGTATCTGACGCCAGACCCAGGGGTCTTAAGCATTTTGTACATAGCCTCTCCCCTTATTACCACTACCCGACAAGAAGATTCTGCAACCCAGCTGTGCCCTTCATTGGCAGGAAGACAACACATCAAGGTTTCCTGGACTTCAGCTTTGGGAAGATACCAGCACTCCAACCATAGGGATCCTCCAGTTCATTAGACCAGGAAACCCCACTCCTGGGACAGAATTCAACAGCAGGCTCCAGAGAGAGCCAGCAGGCGGGTTACACCAGGCAAGGAGCCCAGAACAAGGAAGATCACGTTAGCCACAGACTGTCCCAGCAGCCGCTCCTCTGCCTCATCCACACCGCCCTGCTGGCAGAGGAGGCAGCACCAAGAGCTTCTATTTTTACCCCCAAAGATGCCAGTCCTTATGGCTGTAAAGGGAGGGTCCTCCCCCTCCAGAAATAGAGGGGCAATACTCCCACCATCAGAGTCTCCTCTGGTTTAAGGGTCATAACCACCAATGTCACCATCCTTGTCACCATCTCCTATTGTCTCCACCATCACTGTCACCACCATCTTGTCACTAACACTATCGGGGTCACCAACACTATCAGGGTCACCCCAGTATCACCATCACTACCAATGTCACCACCATTTGTGTCACATCACCATCAGTGTCACCATTATTGCCAGTGCATCATCACTAAATGTCACCACTGTCATGTTACCACCTGTGTCACCATCATTATCAGTGCCACCATCATTACCTGTATCACCACCATCAGTGTCACATCATTATCACCATCACTAAAATCACCACAACCTCCAGGATGCTCAAAACCTTGGAAAATTCTTTCTGGCACCCATCCAGCAGGCTTCGTGCTGCCCCCAGTTTCCCAGCACAGACTGCAGGGCCAGCGAAAAGAGCAGAGGCACCAGGGCCACCTGGTGAGGATGCATCTGACCTGCACAGGTCAGCACTGGGCCTTGAGTTAGGGGCAGGACCCTTTCCCTCTGAGAAAGCTCCTGGAAACCTCTGATCTCAATTCCCAAAAGCAAACCAAGCTACACCCCAGGTGTCCTCCCCACATCCCCACCAGTTTCTTCTCTACACCCCATTGTGGGCCTCTTCCCTGGGGCTTCCACTCCTGGTCCCCAAGGGTCTCACCTGAGCCCCCCACTCCTTTGGGATGCAGACTCCCCTTTTCTTTCATTCAATCCACCCTATCACCAGATGTGACCAGGCAGCAGAGCCCTACATTCTGCCATAACATTTGTAACCAGAGCTACCCATCTGTCACTAATAAGTCTTTCCAGGGGCTGGGAATGTAGCTCAGTGGTTCCACCACCTGCCCCAAAAGCATAAGGACCGGAGTTCAATCCCCGGTACCAAAAAAAAAAAAAGTCCTTCCATCTTACATTTTCTCAAGGTATCTCTTTTAATTCATATAACAGCCCTCTACTGTGGGGAAGCCAGGAACCCTCCTGACACATGGGGAAACTGAGATCCAGAGAGGGGAAGTATGCCATTGGAGTTCCTCAATGTCAAATTAGAGCCAGCACCAGACCCTGGACTCCTCCTGTGGGTCCTCCTGGCCTCTGTTTGATCAACCCCAGGCTCCAGTGAGCCCTGCCCCAAGCCAACATCCAGCAGCCTATCCATCAAGATTCCCAGGATGGGGAGTGGCCCCCTCAAAGGGCAAGGCCTGTGGTCTGGGCAGCAGAGGTGGAGCTGGGCTTGGCCCTTTCAGGAAGTCAAGTCCCCAGGCTCCTACCTCCCCCGGCCCATCCCACACACTTCCACCACCTCATCCACCCTGACACCTATGGCTATCCAGCCCAGCAACCAAGGGAGCTTATAAAACACCACCCCAGAGACTGTCTTCACTGACTGGAGGGACCAAGGGCTCCAGGAATCTAATTTAGTCCCCATCCATCTGTGATATCCCCTCCCAGCGGACAGTCATCCCCAGATACCCACACTGCAGTTCTACAGTCCAACCAGAAGGCCCTACCGTCCCGTAGACGCCCCCTTGCCTACTACATGCAAAACACCTCACAGCCAACAAGCATCACCTGAGACATGTGATATGCCACATGTCCAGGAGACGGGTGAAGAAGATGGAGCAGGCCCTGCCCTTCTGGAACCCAATCCGGTGAACTGCAGTTAGCACATGCTCGAACACACAAGATCTCTTCCCGTACCCTCCTCTTTGCCTCCAAGGCAGCCCTGAGTGGCCACACTTATATCCTCCCCTTGCCTGGTCAAGTTCAAACCACAGTTACACTTTGTCTCAGGACCCTGGAGCAATGGCTCTCAATGCAAAGCATTGCTACCAGGGGGATGAAAGCAGACTGAGACCTGACCCTTGCAGAGGGAGCTTTCTGAGGACAGTCCTCTGTGTGCTCCACAATTCGCAGAGAGTTGTGAAGGAGGACACAGTCGCACTGCCTGGGTCCTGCCCTGCAGGAATCCCAACCCATCCTCACACATCCATTCCAGAGCAGGAGGCAGACTGTGTTTCAAACCCAGACACCATCGGGACAGCTGCCCTTGGCTCCGGGATCAGGGAGGGTTAGGAGCCGGCAGTGCCACATTACACCACCCCAGCATCATCTCATCATCATCTCATCCTCCTGTCCCATCTGCCAAACACGGACTGCCATAATCCCTTCCTGCTGGAAGATGGATAGCAAAGCGCTTTCAAAGAGGGGGAAAGCAAAATTAAAAGCTGCCCACATATGGAAGCGAGTAAGTAGCCAGAAGAACAGAGCCCATCCCTTCCCAGCCTCCTGTGCCTCCTTCCTCCCTTGCTCTTCAAGCCACCCCACTTTGGCCCACCATCTTCCCCCCAAGAACACCCCAGCTACCCTCCCCCCACCCAGCACCTTCCTCTAGTGTGACAACTCCCTGGGCCCAGAAGCTGAAAGGAAACTGATAACAAAAACCACCAGGCTCTGATCCCCAGCTGAGGAGAAGCTGTCAGCAGCTGGTAAGCAGAAACAAGACTGACCTCGGTTTCCCCACTTTCTGACCCCGGGGAAGGAGAGAGCATCTCCTTTGTCCTAACAGAAGTTTAGAGCCAAAGGGTGACCTAGAAGCCCAGGAAGAAGGCTATATGCAGACCCAGGTGCTCCCGCCAGACCTGCCCCTCCTCTCGCAACTCACCCTAAGAGAGGACAGCACAGACATGAGCACACACTGAGGCACGAGCTCATGGTGCAGGCAGCCACCTGCCCAGAAATAGGGAGTGGACCTGTGGTCCCACACAAAGGCACCTCCACCCAGCCAGGCACATGCTTCACGCACGGTCATGCAGACTGGCAGCTGCAGTCACACATACATACCTGCACACCTGCACCTTCACGCATACACACACACATGCAGTCACAAATAATCATGGGCATGCACACACATAGATGAGAACATGCTGACACAGGGACATACATGCAATCACAGTCATACTCATACCCACACTGGCAGCTACCTCCAACCTCTGCATCCCTGGCAGATTGTGCCCTGGGACGGTGAAGAGATGTTTGCAATTTCTGATGCCCCCACCAGGATCTTCCATGTCTAGCTGAAAATGTCCCCTGCAGACTCAGGTCTTAGGCACAACCTGAGCCCCTCTGTCCTCATAGGCTGCAAAAGCATTCAACAAGGCTCCACTTCCACGTTCACTCTCAACCCTTCAACCACCCTTTCACCTGCTACCCACCATCCGAAGCCCCCAAAAGAGACACTGCGCTTTCTGCCAAACATGGTGGTGGCCACAGGGCACCAGGACCCAGTGATGTCCCCAGGGCTGTTAGCAAAAGGGCTGTGGAGCAGCAATCTGGAGAGCCACGGTGCCAGGCGGGCCACCAGGCATGGCACCTCCCTCCACGGCTGCCCCTCAACCCAAGCTTCCTGTGGGTGCGGCTGCAAGGCCAGGAGGTGTGTCCTGCCTTCTGGGAGGCACCAAAGCAGCCAGGGAGGTCACAAAGGGTAGCTTCCCCACACCCAGAGGAACCCACAGCTCCGGAAAGGGTTCAGCTGGCAGATTGCACCACACAGCCCTGGCTTCTCGAAACCCAAAGAAGGCCAACAGATTCTCACAGCCATGCCTGGGAAGGAGGGAGAGACCCAGCTGGAAGCCCAGGACTGGGGCCCCTCAGGCCACTCCCTGGGGCTGCCTGAGAGGGGACCTAGGACTGCTGCTTCATCATGGTGCAGTACACTCCAGACAGTCCAGCCATACATACGCACGTACGTATACATGCACATACATGGGCGTCAGGGTACATGGACATGCATATGTGAGCACATGTGCACATGTATGCCCAGGATGCACAAGCACACGTGGACACACACATGCTCACATATGAGTCAGACACCTGACACATAGTGAAGCTCCTGCACACTCACATACACGCTCCTCTCATTGTCTTACAAATGCCCATATAGACACAGGCACGTACACAGATGCAGACAGGTGCTCACACACATGCACACACTCAGACTGCACTCATGCCTGTGAGGTGCCTTCACATGTACATATACCCATGTACATGGCACAGACACTACAGCAGACAACAGGGTAGGTGGCACTGATGGGCACCAGGCCCCGACTCAGCCCCCAACTGTGGAGAGAGGGAAACAAAGGTGCTGTAGCTGCTGCCACTGGCCTTTCTCTGTGGCCTACCTTCTCTGCTGTGTCCTGACTGAGATCTCTGCCACTACGGGAATCGGGCTCTGTGCTGAGGTGCCAGGGGCCAGCCCCAGGTCGTGGACAGAGGATATGGGATTTCTATTTTCTCCACTCCCCCAAAGCAGTGGACACTACAGTGTTCAAGTGGCACTTTGGAGGAGCTGGGGAGCAGCTTCAGGGGCCTGGCCAAGGGTAGGAGTGGGAGCCAGCTCTCCTCCAAAGCAGCTGGACCCCCAAAGAAGCCTAGAGGTCCTCAGGTGAGGCTGCACCTCCACCTGCTCTCCAGAAAAGGAAGCATCATGAGGCTCACTGTCTGGAGCACTGCAGAGCACAGGCTTCCCCCTGGATGTCCACTGCTGAAAGCCAGCCCTGCATCTCTCCAGCACTGTACCCACCCTACACACAAAAGACGACGAACAGTCCTGTGGGCACCTCAGCTCCTGCCTGCTCTATCTCCCTTTGGCCTCCTTAGAACGAAACACAGGAGAAAAACACCTCTGCATTCAATTCACCCCAGGGCGGGAGTGATTCCTGACTGGGCCTGGCCAACATAAGCATCCACTCTCTTGGCCGCAGGTTCAGAAGACCTCAGCACACCAGTAACACTATGCTCAGATGTTGTCCCTTCTCTCCCTTCACTGTTGCTAAACCACAGGACTCAAGTCTAGGGCTGTAAAGAGGGCAGAAAAATGAAGCCAACCTCCAAGACAAGTGGGAAGAACAGACAGGGGGCATGAGAAAGTTTTAAAGGTATCTTATGAGCTCCCAGATCCAGCTATGCTGCAAGCCAATCCAACCTCTGGGTACCTAAAAGCCATTCCTTTTTTCTAAAGCTGGTATGAGCTCAGTTTGTCTCTTTCTCTCTCTCTCTTTCTCCATGAGAATGTCCTGTCCAAGAAGAAGAGAGTGAAGGTGAGGATGAACGGCCCACCAAATGCTGCATTGGTGCAGAAGCATCAGAGTGAACCAGACACAGCTGACAGCTGCAGCCAGAGTTGCCGTGCTGGACACCACATAGGTAAATCCCTTCTGCAAATTTTCTATTTCATCAGGTAGAGAAGCTGATGGCCAGCCCATCTCTGGGGTGCAAGCTGATGCATTCTCACATGTGAAAGAAAGAGGTGTGGTTACAGGCACACTAGGCTGGGCCACGCCCCACCACCCACATGGACATTGTATGAGCACTGCCCCTCACACCTGCACCTACTGTACAGGAGAGGTGGCAGACAGGTGCTCTCAGCCAGGGCCCCACAGTCTATGGAGACACTTCTGGGATGAGGCCATCTAGACCAAGTGTTCCTAGAGTCCAGAAGGACTCGGGCCCAGTCCCAGACATCTGAAAGCCAACAGGGCAGCCTGAGGGCCAGCATGGGGGGATGTTTCAAACCCTCAGCTGCTGCCACCCTGAGGCTGATTTCTGCCACCTGGAATTCCGGTCCTTGTCGGCCACAAGGACATTCAGACACTCGGCCAAGGAGCAGCAATAACCTGGACTCCCTCAATGCCACAGGGATCCAGCCTGGAGAGTCCCCTTTCTCCCCAGGGTGAGACTCTGGAGAGGGAGAAGGAAGGCTCCACATGGCTTTTCGTTAACTCCGTGAGCTGTGGAGGAAGGTGACGGCCATGCTCAGCCTCCTCTACTTTCCTCTGCTTGGATCTCAGTCTCAAAGTTTTGAAGCTGTGTGACCTCAAGCAAGTTGTTCAACCATCTTGGCCTCAGTTTTCTCCTCTGTAATATGGGGTGGCTGCCACCACCCTCGCAAGGTTCTCAGTGAATGGAAACACTTGGTACAAGGCTCCACACATCCACAGGAGCTGCTACCATTGCTATCTACTATGACTCTGTCCCTGCTTACTTTGACCCCTTCCTTCCTCTTCTGTGTGGGAGTGGTAGCAAGGGGGCCATGGGCTCTCTGGGAAGGTCTGTGAGCCACTAGAAAGGGGAAGCTCTCTGTGAGGCACCCCAGCCCTCCTTCCCCTACCATATGCAGCCCAGCTTCCTCCCAGACCTTGCTGACTTGGCAGTCAGGCAAGGACAAGCCACAGCTACTGCGACAAGATAGCCTGGGGCAGCACCGTTTCTGTGAGTTCACTATGGGCCAGCGCCAATCCAACCACTTAGCTCATTTCAGCCACACATGCTCCACTAAGATGGTACCAGTTATCCTCACGTTACAGATGGGGACACTGAGGCTGAGGGAGGTTGAGGAACTCCATAAAGTTCACCCAGCTCAATGGCAACAGAGCTGGGGCAGTTCTCTACATGATGATCTGCATGAGTAAGTGCTAGTCACTTCGTCAAAACTGCCCCACTCATTCTGGAACCTACAGAAATGCATAGTTCATGCAATTCCTGTTACATGGATGAGAAAACTAAGACCTTGAAAGCAAAGTATGGCTCAACAGTAAGGAGAAAAAGAACAATGATGAAGTGGGCCAGAGATGTGTCAAGTCCTCCCAACATCTGCCCAGACAGGATCTTTTCATCCAGCCCCAGAGCCTACTTCGGGTCACAAGTCACAAGGCCAGCTTCCCTGGCTCAGCCTGTGGTTCCTGGAGGACCAGCCAGGACCCAAATCCGAGGCAAAGCTCCATAGGCCCCACCACTCTATGAGCTTCTGAGCAGTGCTGAGTGGGAAAGGCAGCCCCAGGATTCTGTCAACTGCAGCACCTTCACTGTGTCTTCAGGCCCCTGGAGCAGGAAGGACAGATGGGACACTGTGGTTTCCACTGCTCAGGCAGCTCAGACCCCACAGCCACTAGTGAGAGCTGAAAGGTGAGACAAATTTCTTCACCAGACTCAGAAATGAGGCAGCTGCAGGAAGTTTAGGACACACATGCCTCTAGAAAAGCAGGAACTTGATCAGCCAGCCTCCATCTGCCCTTTACAGACAGCATGGGATGGCATCAGAACCAACCTTGCGCAGCTCAGCTCTCATCCCAGTGCTACTCTGAGCAGGTCCTCTATTCTTTGAGGCTTCAGTCTATCATTCATTCACCAAAGGAGGACTTAGATTGTCCTCTACTTCCTTCATAAGTCAGGGGAGGCTAAAGACAAAGACAGAAACAGACACTGATCTCCGGGGAAATGGGGCACAGTGGACACTGTGGTCATCAGGGAAACAGGGCACAGTGGGCATGCAGAGCACGCACATCAGATAGGAATCTATGTCTTGAGGTCAAGATAGAGCAATATCTAGCTAGCATTTGCATAGTGATTTCCAGCCCACAGATCACTTCTGTGTGTTCGTATCTCAGGGGCCAGACTGAATTTCCCATTGCACAAGCTCTGAACAGCAAGATGATGAAAACAAAAATTGCAAGAGAATTGCTTATGAAAACTGAGTTCCAAGAGCAGGGCCTGGTCCTACCATGATTCCACAGTTCCCTCTTATTTCCTAAGTGCAGCCAGTCTGTCAAGAGAGTTACTGGCAAGGTGGAGCTGTGGGCTGAAGAAGCAACACATTTTACTACAATTAAAAAATTTTGAATAACAATTGCAAGGTTTCACTTTTACCTATGTGATAGATAATAAAGGTTTTTTAAAAACTTGATGAGGATATAAGGAAACAACTCACAAAGAATGCAATATCTATGTTAGGGTTAATTTTATGTGAACTTGGCTGTGTCTACTTAACTAACATGCCCAGGAAACTGGTAAAACATGATGTCTGATGTGTCCGAGATGGTGTTTCTGGAAGAGGTTCCCATTTGTGGTACACTAAGATCACCTTCACCAATGTGGGTGGGCATCATGCAATCTGCAAAGGGCCTGAATAAGACAAAAAGATGGAGAAAGGGCAAATTCACTCTCTGCTTGAACTGAGACATCCATCTTCTTCCACCCTCAGCATCACCTGCCCTGGCTCAGGCCTTATAACTTGGACTGGAAGAATACCACCAACTTTCTGGGTCTCTGACTTGCAGATGGCAGATCCTAGAACTTCTCAACTGCCAGAATTGCATGAGCCAATCCCTCATAACAAATTTCTTTCTACACACAAAGAGAGACAAAGATAGAGATACATCTCCTATTTGCTCTGTTTCTATGGAGAACCTTGGCTCATACAATCTATTGAAATTTTAACTAGCTCCTAGCACTCTGTAGGCTGAGGCATGAGGATCACAAGTTCAAGGCCAGTCTGGACAACACAGTAAGTTTAAAACCAGCCTGGACTATATAGCATGACCTTGTCTCAATAAAAAAAAAAGAGGGCCAGGGATTTAGCTCAGTGGTGCTGCCGCCTCGCCTGTCCTGCAAGTGCAAGGACCTGAGTTTGATCCCTGGTATGGAAAAAAGAAAAGAGAGAGGGAGAAAGGGAGAAAGGAAGAGAAAGAAAGAAAGAAAGAAAGAAAGAAAGAAAGAAAGAAAGAAAGAAAGAGTGAGTCCATACGTTTGTGCTAACAATTTTGTTTTTAGAAATTTTTCACAGCCGAGGATTTAGCTCAGTGGTTCTGCTGCCTGCCTCGAAAGCACAAGGTTCTGAGTTCAATCCCTGGTACCAAAAAAAAAAAGAAAAAAAAATCCAGAAATTTTTCACAGATGAACTCACAGAGCTTGACAAGATCTATGTATACAGATGTTAACAATAGCATTGTTTGTAATAACAAATACAGAAAATAACCTACTTGATCAACATCTGGGGTTCAGCTACATTGTGAAACAAGCATACAATAGAATATTATGTGGAGGCTCGGGGATTTAGCTCAGCAGCACCGCGCCTGCCTTGCAAGCACAAGGTCCCAATTTCGATCACTGGTACCAAAAAAAAGAATATTATGTAGCCATGAAGAAGAATGACAATGAACATATATATTTAGCACAGAAAGATATCCTAAAGTTTCAAATTAAGAAAAAAAGACAGAGCAGAGATCATATAATATTTCCCTTCAGTTCAAGTAAATATGTAAATTATTATAGATGCACAGACAGTCTCTGGAAAGCAACTGTCCAAGGCTGGAGGCCTCTAAAGAACAGGACTGGAACCACATCACTGTATGTCCTTCCACACTTTTTTTTTTTCTAGAACCATGAACGTACTATAATTTGTAAAAAAACTGCTAAATAAATGGATGACTCTCCATTTAAAAAAAGAAGCTACAAAGGGTTACTTCTCTAAAATCTGAAACTCAAAGTTTCAAGCTCAAAGCAATCACTGACCCAGCCCCAGTTCTGCACCCTCTACCCTGGAAGGAAATCTGTCTTCACTCAGTGAGGACGAAGGTCTCCCACTGTCTGCTTCCAGATGGTTCTGCCATCCGCTCTGCTTTTAAGCTAAGAGTTTGTTTCACTCCCAAATAAAATAACTTAAAGGAGACCAGAATGCAACTTTGCTTGAAGGAATCCAACAATATGATCCAGAATCCTTTAAAAATGTGTTTGCCTTGGGCCGGGGATTTAGCTCAGTGGGACCATTCCTGTCTCAAAAGCACAAGGTCCTGAGTTTGATCCCTGGTACCAAAAAAAATATGTCTGCCAAGCCATGCGTGGTGGTGCATACCCATAATTTCAGCTACTCAGACGGCTGAGCCAGGAGGATCACTTGAGCTCAGAAGTTAGAGATCAGCTTTGGAAACAGATCTCATCTCAAAATAAAACCAACCAAAAAAGAAACAAAACACCAAAGGGACCTCCAGAATATAAGTCATGAGCTCTGTTTTTGAGTCGGAGTGTTGGATTTTATATGAACGCATCAAGTTTATAGAAATTCATCAACCTGGACACTGAAAATATGTGCACTCCTCTGCAGGCATGTTATGTTCAATAAAAAGGTTTTTTTTAATATGTATGCCTTTGACCTAGCAATTCCATTTCCAATTCACTCAACCCCAAGATGGAAAACTCAGAGATGCGTGCAAAGTTGTACTTTCCAGGTCTCCACCACACTGTTGTCAAAACTGTGAAACACTGGGAGCAACCTAAATATCCAGTCCTAGAGGGTAGGCTAAAGAATTACACTGTGTCCCAGCAGCAGAGCACATGTCAGCCAATTCAAAGTAATTGCAGAACTACTGTATATGCAATGACATAGAAAAATAGTGACAGTTGATTTCAGGGTGGAAAAAACAAGCTAAATACATCACACGCCCAGGCCATAGTGTTCAGGAGGTGGGACTATGGATCATGATCTTTTTCTTCCCTGTAGTCTTTTAATTTTCTAAGCTTTCTGAAATAAGCAAACTTTACCTTGTAATTAGAAATAAAAGATAAATACTCTTTAAAATAATGGCAAATAAAAGGAAGCGTAGGAGACAAGAAAGGGTACAGCCCCAGTGTTATAAAGCAGGTTCTCAAAGGTACTGGGGCACTGGAGGTATAGCTCAATGGTACAGCACATGGTTAACACCACGAGGTCCTAGGTTCAATCCCCAGCACCAATCAGACAATCAGTGTTTCAAATGTATGGGCGTGAGAACTCATTAGAGCTCAAAGAACATGGATTCAAACCCAAGCCCTGCCACTTAGCAGCGGTGTGACCTTGGGCAAAGCTTTTAACTAGTCTTTGTCCCTGACACTCCTCCATCTACAAACCTGGGATGATAGGACCTCCTTCAGAGGGCTGTGGAGGGGAAAAGAGTCAATACATGCTACACTGTCAGAGCACGCCTGCCACAGGTCTGTGGAGTGTCAGCCATGTGGCTGCTAAATCTCTAGGCCCATCATTCTGGGGTGAAACCAGATCATTCTGATTCTGTAAGAAATATAGAAATGAAATATACTATGATATTTGCATTATCATTGATGGTCCCATAGTTATCCAAAGGAAGGCTTGGGCACTAGAGGCTGGTGGAGGAGAATTCTCACTGAAGATCATACGGCCAGCTCCTTGCCCACCCTCCATCTGCTCAGCCCCCTTTCACGTAGGTCACTCCCAACGCTCCCCGACTATAGAGCATCCGGGTACTTCCCTCACCAGGCTGGGCCAGAAGATGGGCGTTAGTGCCCTCTACAGGCAGATGTGGGTGGTGCAAAGAGGACAAAGGGGAGTCTTGCCTTTATTTCTAAATGGGCAGCCATAGTTCCCTCTGGCCAAACGGACTGAAGGATGTGGCAAATTGTGTTTCCCAACATGGAGATAAGCAACAACTACCTGATGTCAGAACACATGGATTCCATCCCTAATTCTGACACTAAATGGGCTGTGGGATGCCATTTAAACTCCCTCTGCTATGGATATCTCATCTGTAGGAATAACTTCAGTCATTTCTTGAGAGCCTCCTATGAACCAGAAAGGTAATGGTTTTTATTTCACTTAACACTACAACTGTATTTGCTTCCCTGGTGAAGAACTGGTGCCTCAGAGCGGTTGAATCTTCCCCAAGGTCACAGGGCTGGTGGGTGGCAGTGGCAGAATTGAAACTCAGAGCCCCTGCTTTGAACCCTTCTGTTATTCTTTTTTGTTTTGTTTTGTTTTGTTTTCAGTACCGGGGATCGAACTCAGGACCTTGCGCTTGCGAGGCAGGCACAGTGTCACTGAGCTAAATCCCCGGCCCTTCTGTTATTCTTGTAGGGAGGCTCATGGTAGAAAGAGCCTCAAATGAAGATGTTTTTGGATATAAGACACTGCCAGGCTGGACTGGAGCAAAACCCAAAACTCTCCCTGGGTCCCCTGCCAATGCCCAGCAGAGGAGCAGCCCTGTGGGGTGTGGTGGCAGACACCTGTAGTCCCAGCACTTGGGAGGCTGAGGTAGGAGGATCACCACAAGTTCGAGGCCAGCCTAAGCTACATAGTGAGACCTTGTCTCCAGAAAAAAGGACCAGCCCCAACCTGGGCCAGGAGAAGCAAACTGTAAGGTTCCACCCAAAGGCCTAGCAAGCTGGACCCAGGGATCATGCCTCTGGCCAATGAAGAGAGACTCATAGGGCCAGGGATTTAGCTCAGTGGTTCTGCCGCCTGCCTTGCAAGCGCAAGGTCCCAAGTTCAATCCCCGGTACCAAAAAAAAGAGAGAGAGACTCAGGCAGAGGCAGGCATCAGGCACAGGAGAGGCAGGGAACTCCTCCAAACACTTATAATAGAAGGACTGTCTTGGGCCAGGGATTTAGCTCAGTGGTTCCAGCACCAGCCTCGAAAGTGCAAGGTCCCGAGTTCAATCCCCATTAAAAAAAAAAAGAAAAAGACTGTTGCTATAATACAGCATATTTATGCTTCACTCACCCTGATTTTCCTGGATAAAGATGGGGCCACTAGAGGATGGGGCATTGTGGAGGGGTGCCCCACCTCTTAGACCCAGAGAAGTTTGGCTAGAGGCCTAGCCTCATGGCATCTCTACCAATAATACTTGTCCCTAGGGGCCGAGGATTTAGCTCAGTGGTGCCGCTGCCCGCCTTGCAAGCACAAGGTCCTGAGTTTGATCCTTGGTATGGCAAAAACAAAACAAAACAAAACAAAAAAAACCCCAAAACAAAACAAAACAAAAACTTGTCCCTTACCCCTTTGAAGGAAGAAGGGCTGACTTGGAAAGAGAGAGGAAACAGACAGAAAAGACCTTTCCTGTTCAAGTTCCCTTTCTCTCCCCCATTACAGTTCCACCCAAGGGAGGGCTCTGCACACATACACAATTCAGAATGTCTCCTGGACTAGAGAGAGGACAGTGGGTGGGGAACTAGGGGCAGATCTGTAGTCTGCTGAAAATCTGGACCAAAGCCCTACCTGTGGTCAGGCAGATCCATGGACAAAGATGTACCTGGTGGTAAAGGAACAGCCCAATGAAGTATAGATGAGGAAACCGGGGCACAGAGAAACTAAGTAATTTGCTCAAAGTCATGT
Source organism: Heterocephalus glaber (assembly GCF_000247695.1). The sequence continues at coordinate 5,390,203 of NW_004624786.1, read as the reverse complement.
TCCTAGTAATTGGCTGTAGCAGGTTGTATTTTCCAATGACGGCCACCTATACCCTATTACCTATCCCATATGTTCTTCTCATCTTGCGATGTCGACACCTCTCCATTAAGAGAGGGGTCTGTGTCTCCTCCGCTCGGGTCTGTGTGGGCCTGTGAGTTTGACAGAAGTGATGCTGCCTCACTTGCAAGGACAGGTGAAATGAAGTGAAACAGCTTCTCCTGGCTTTCTTCCTTGGGATACTTGCCCCTTAGCCCAGCCACCATGCTGTGAGGAAACCTATCTTAGCACATAGGAGAGCACATGGAAAGGCCACATGAAGAACAATGGAGACTCCAAGCCAGCAGTTAGGATCAAGTGCCAGGCACAAGCAATCAAGCTTTCAGAGGCCCTGAGCCACCCAGATACCTCTGGGTAAAGAAAATATGACTTATCCCTGCTAAGCCCTGTCCAAACTGCAGATTCACGGGCAAAATAAACAGCACCACTGTTTTAAGCCACAAGTTTCTGGGTAGGTCATTGTACACCACTCAATAACCAAAAAAGTGAAAAACTAGAATTTGAACCAAGCAATCTGGCTCCAGGGCCTGAGCCCCTAGATATTCTTCAATGAGCCCTGTTGTGCAACAGACAGCACAGAGGAACCAACTAGACTAGGGCTGAGTCTGGAGTCAGACCAATCTTCAATCATTAATTCATGCATTCATTAAGTGTCTATTGTATCTGTACTGGGTTCTGAGCTCTCTATTAATTCTGAGGTTATTTAGGTGAATAGACAGACACATCCCTGCTCTGGGGTAGGGGTAAGGAGGTAGAAGATAAAAGAGGTATAATTTTAGGCAGGTATTTACCACAGGCTATTATGATCCCAAAGGAACTACATGGTTGGGGAGCCCTAGTTTGCTGTGAGGTTTTTTGTTGTTGTTTTCTTTTGTTCAAGGCTGTCCTTGAACTCACATGTAGCCCAGCTAGCCTTGACCCTCCCCCCCCCCAGCAATCCTCCTGCCTCAGCCTAGGATTATAGGTGTGCACCACAGCTGGCAGAAACTCTGTTAAGAGGCGATTATCTGGGACAGCTTCTCTGAAGGCGAGACAGCCAAAGATAGGAAAAGAGAGCCTGGGCATGGTGGCACACACCTGTAATCCCAGCTACTCAAGAGGCTGAGGCAGAGGATTGTAAGTTTGAGCCCAACCTGGGCAATTTAGAGACAGTGAAGCCCTGTCTCAAATTTTTTTAAAAAAAGGACCTGGGGATGTAGTTCAATGCAATGCAAAACCTGCAGACTCAATCCCCAGTGAAGAATAGGGAGGGGGAGAGGAGGAGAGAGAGACAGAGAGAGAGAGAGAGAGAGGCCAGACCCAGGCTCATGGTCTGATTCCATCACTAACTAGCTGTGGACCTTGTGGAAGTGACTTCCACTTACTCATAAAATAGCAATGCTTTTAAAACCCACCTCACAGGACTATTTTCCTTATAGGCAATGACTTTTGGGGAGTGAAGGAGCTAATCCAGGTGTAGTATGTGGTCCAGAGCCTGGCCAGAAAGAGCTGCATAAGTATCAATGATTACACTTCAAGCTCTTTTGAGGTCAAGGCCCCCAGTGGGGTACCTAAAGCCCCAGAGACCAGTCATCCTCCTGTCAGAAACTGTGCTAACCAAGGGAAGAGTATGTAGAGCCAGAGCCAGGGAGCCTTCCCGCTGTGCACTGGTGCCCAAACCAGTAGGGTGGGTCAGGTGAGAGGACCAGGCATGCGCACTTCTTCCCTGAAGCATGCCAACACAGAGACCGCTTCTGCCCACCTCCTGCAGCCATCCCTGACTCATCCCCTCAACCCAGAGCTCCTGCCCACCCCTCTCAGGGGGGTGAGACTCAGGAGAATCTACCAGAGATTGGATTGGTTGTCGTTCCCCAGGCCCCACTCTAAAGGTTGTGGACACTCACACATCCAGAGGGAGAGAGGTGGCTTCCCCAAAGCAGAGTGGGGGACAGGGTAAGAAAGCCTGAAGAGAGGGCAGAAGTAGGTGTGGCAGAAGATGCAGAGAGCCTCAGGGGGCCACGAGCCCTGCTGGGGTAAAGTGTTATGTGTCATCCGCAAAGGCACAGCCTTCAGGACCCTGGAGAGCACCCAGCAAGCAGCCAAGGAGCATATCCAGAGCAAAGGACCCAGGAACAAGCCAAGAGCACAACAGTGCACACAACGGCACATAGAGACGTGCTCAGGACAGCCACATGGAGATGAAGAGACAGCAACGAGGCCTTCAGGCCATATGCATGCACCAAGACAGATGTGCAGCACACACAGGCACACCTCTGCCCACTTGACCACCTGCCCCTCCACACCTGCTCCCCCTCACCTCCAGCCACCTGACCAGCAGGGCCCTGTCTGTGCCAACATCCTCCAGGTTCCGACATCTGCTGCCATCTGTTGTCCCAGACCTGGAAGTGCCCAACCAGCAGGCCCAGCATGATCCAGAAGGGAGTCTGGCAATCCTAGATTTGAACTAGGGGAGGGGCTGGGAGGCAATCTGGCCTTGAGATAAGACCCAAGCTCAGAGCCAAAGCTGGATGGGCCGGGGGCTCAGCACAACCTCCATCTCTTGCCTTGTCATCCCACCTGCCTCAGAAACCCCTCTGCTTCACATTGTGAGCAGATGGACAGGAATTCCCTTATCCCCATCTGGAAGCCCTGAAGAGTAGTGGCAAACACAGAAAAACAAAAATACAAAACACAATGTGCAGCATGGCAGGATGCAATTAGACATGAGGAGTACTTCCTGCTGGAGAAGCCAAAGCACTGAAATAGGTGTGGGTAACAAACAGTGTCTTCCATAAGATGCCTCTTTAGCTGGGCATGGTGGTGCACACCTGCAATCCCAGCACTTGGGAGGCTGAGGCAGGAGGATCAGGAGTTTGAGGCCAGCCTGAGTTCAAGGCCAACCTCAACTACATAGCAGGACCCTGCTTTTTTAAAAAAAAGTCCTCTTTAAAAGGGAGTAGAAGGGCCGGGGATTTAGCTCAGTGGTTCCACCACCTGCTTCACAAGTCCAAGGTCCCGAGTTCAATCCCCGGTACCAAAAAAAAAGGGGGGGGGAGTAGAATAGTAGGGTGGCATTACTATTTTTATTTTTTACTAAACTTACTAAGAACAAAAGCCCCAACTGCCCCAACTGCCGAGGTCAGAGTAATGTTTAAATGGCTACAAGTTAAGACACCGGCTGCTGCATCTCCTCAACCTTGACAAAGTATGACCTTGCCTGCAGGCAAGGGATGGACACAGATTCGATGCTAGCCTGAGCTCACAGCCACTGCTGACTTCCCTGCTGTGTGACCTCCCCCAGAGGGGTAACATACTGCTCAGAGATCAGAGAGGGTGGGGAGACTAGGGCCACCTGGTACCATGGCAACAGGCCTTGGCTAAGGCACATTCAAAGCTTCCCCTATGGCTGCTCGTGATAGGACCTAAGTGTTTGCAGATGGCACCTCCCCAGTCAAAACAGGTGGTAACCCAGGAGGTGCAGGTGGACACCCTGAAAAAAGGGGAATGAGAGGCTTGTGGGTGCTGAACGCTGAAATATGACACCTGCTCTGGCTTTTGCCCTTGGACTCCCTAACTAACCCTCAACCACTTCTTCCTTTCCCTTCCCTCCCGCCACATCACCACTTCCCCACCCACCAGACACCTCCAATCTGGCACCCCTCACTCCTGATTCCACCATCACCCTTGCCACCTCCTGCCAGCCCACTCTCCTCTCCCTTCCTGCTGTGTTTCCTCTAGCCCTCCCCCACCCCTCTGTCCTGTCCTCACCACTGACTGTGGCCCAGGCCAATGCCTACGACCATCTGCCAGCTCCAAACGCCAGCATCCACTCTCCCTCCATTCCTCCTTCAAGCACCTGCTTCTGAGCCGCCTGCTGCCCTCATCCTCCTCTGCCCAGTGCTGGGCTCCTGCATCTCATGTCCTCTAGGGGGAGGACAGCCTAGGGACAGAGCATCACTGGCTCCAATTTACTAGCTGTGAAATAGATCCAAAGCCCCAGAGCAACTGACCAGGTCATGATTCTGCCCCTTGAACCCCAGATTCTACAACCAGGAGGGGTCTTTAGAGGTCATCTTATCCAGTCTCCTCCTCCATTTGAATGAATGAATGTCTGCACCACCAAAACCAGCTGTCTTCCCAGTTACATGGAACACTCCATGAACGGAGCCCTTCCCTGAACACCCACCCACTGCTGTGTTCAAAAACTCAATACATATCTTATCTAACACTCACAACACCCAGATAGGGAAACTGAGGCTCAGAGAAGTTAGGTAATTTGCCCAAGGTCATGCAGTATGTTGGACACCTCAGTGTGCCACACTTTGAACCCTCCCAGCCCCACCTCTTACTCCAGCCACTTCTTCGGTGACCAGTCCCCTGTGAGCTCTGAGCAGCATCTTACAGGTGCAACATGGCAGCACTTCACACAGCCCACACCAGGCCTACTTTGAAGCTGCAGTGTGGGATGCCCACAGGAAGCCACTTGATACTCACAGGTGTGCAGTGTGGAAGCACATGGGAGTTAGTGTCCATGCAGCCACCCTTGTCCAGTGGGGGCCACACTAATGGATAATAAAAATAGTGGCTCCTTGTGTTGCTTCCCAAGATCACTTGCCAAATAAACCACTCAGTGCCAGCCTTTCTCCCAGGGAATGCACGAGGACACATGGAAAGTGGGTAGTGGAGCTGAGACTCACACCCAAGTCTGAGTGACAACAGAGCATCACCAAGAGAAAGGTTAGGTTCGTGCCTAACCACTGCCATGATGCCTTCACCACCATCCTTGCCAGGGCCCCTTTCCCTCGAGGTTCAAGTCATTCTGAGCCTTGCCACACTTGATCAGACAGGGTGATGGGAAAGAGACAGAGGAGGGCGGTGAGGTGCCTGCCACAGGAGGATCTTCTTCTCTAGGACTAAGGCCACCTCCTGCCAAATTACCTCAACTCCCTAGGCTAACCAGGGGTCCCACGGAATGTGCCCCAGCCCTACCCCGGTTCAGCAGCTGTTTTGTCCCAGAAGCATCGACCACAGAGAGTTTTCAGCTCCTGGCCCCCAGCCCAGTCACATTACCCTACTTTCTCAGCATCTGACAAGGGAGGTGTTTCTTGAAGCCTGAGCAGGGGATCTAGCAGAAAGTCACACACCCTTGGACACAGGAACCCAGAACCCTTGCTTATAGGTGAAGGCAGAGCCTCCCTCAACTCCTGCCCAAGTCCTAAAGATGAGCTGGGACTTTCCTGAGGGAAATCCCTATCCAGGACCTCACAGGCCCTGAGTCACTGCTGGCCTCCAGGCCCCAGGCAGCTGTGCGATCTGTTTACTTCTCTCGGCGGCAGGAGGAGCAGAGGAGGGAAGGGCCTTCTCCTCCTCCACAGGAAACTGAGGCCTGTGAGGCTCAAGAGATGCTCCAGGGTCACAAGGCATGAAAGAAAACAAAAGTACAGGGCTACCTGGCCCAGGACAACCCCATTATTTCCCAGTGAGGCCCTCCTAGCAGAGACAGATCCTGAATTCAGACCCCAAACCAGACTTGCACCTAAATGTCCTTCAGGTTTGTTAAGAAGGGTACCCCTCAACCAGCTCCCAGGTCTAGACACAGCAAAGCCACAGTGGAGTCTACACAGACTCCAGGGGCCCCCTGAACTCCTGTTCTGGACCCCCAGCCAGAGCTGGCACTGCCACACACACTCACCCACCAAAGGCCTCTGGAAATGAACATCAGGCTGGAGGCTGGCCCTGCCCCAAGGTCCCCCAGCACCCCGAAACACACCATAGCTCCTCTCCCTGTAACAGAACAGGTTGGAGTGAGGATGGGCTGGGGTTTACGCTCCTTCCAGAAAAAAGCAAACCTACTCCGCCTAGCTGAGGGTCCTCCGCGAGTTCCTGCCTTCTTTCCTTCCACCGCCACCTGTAAACACCCACGTCTGACCTCCGTCTCGGTCAGCTTCTCTCACCAGAGACTCGCCGGGAGCTGGCCAGCGTCGCACTCACGCACACCCCTCCGCACGGAACTGTGTGCAGCGCCCCACCCGGCAGGGATTTCTGAGGACAGGCACCTCACCTCCCAAACATGAGCTCCAACACGGAGCTCACCCGAGTCATTGGTGCTGGGTGTCGCTTTGCAACACACGCATTCACACCCACAACACAGACTCCAGCGCCCCGCTCAGTCACACCCAGGACTCGCGTCCTGATCCAGGCTGGCTATGGAATTGCAACCCAGCCCTGGAGCCACTGACCTTCTCACTTCCAGACGTGGACGAAACGTCAACAGTCAGCCCGGGCGGCTCAGCCCGCCAGCGCGCGGGGCACACAGCGCGCACCCGGCTCCATCCGGACCCGAGCTCCCCCGCCCGGCGCCGGGGTTCCCTCGCAGCCCGCCCAGTCGCGTGCACCGTCACCGCGGCGCGCACACGCGCACTCTGGCCCACTCTGGCTAGGAACGCACAAAGCTGCGCCCGCCCGCAGCGGCTGGCACACCTGGCGGGCGCGCCCCCGGCCTCGGGGCCGCGCACACGCAGGCCCGGGGTCTTCTTGTAGTCGCCCCGCGGTCCGCGCCCGGGTCCTGGGTGCCCACCCGGGCTTGCCCGGCGCAGCTACGAGAGAGGAGGCGGGAGGCGGGAGGCGGGAGGCGGGCGGCGAGGGCGCGGGGTGCGCTGTGGGGACGCTAGCGACGCCGGCTGCCCACGGCAGCTCCTCGCGAACAAAGGCGCGGGGCGGGGCAGGAGCGCCCAGGGGACCCCAGGGAGAGCGGGAGGAAGAAGCCCACCTGCCCCAGAGGGTCCTGGAGGATAGGACCTGTGGCGCTGGGGAAGGAAAGATTCGTTGGTTCCTGGTCTGTGGAGGAAAACACTCTGGGACTCTCTCCGGGAGGAGGTACGGGGCTGGGGGTGGGGGCGCTCAAGGCCCGGTGAAACCCCGGAAACTGCCCTGTCTTGGCCCTGGCAGCCTGGAGACTTTGCTTGCTCACTTCACAGATCCCCCTCCCAGCTTCTGTCAAACCAAGGATGCACCTAAACTTGAAGGGGTTGAAGGAATGAAGGGTCCTCTAACCAACCTTTGGGATGGTTGACTCTTTCTCGGTAACCTCCACGGAGGGCAGATTCTGTGGCTTGCACACCTCCGCTAATGGAAAGCTCACTCCCTCAGGGGACAGCCCTCAGGCAGATCTAAGTGCTAGACAGCTCTTCCTTTAATTGTACAGAAACTTTCCTCCCTTCTGTTGGTCATGGGCTCACTCTGTGCTGGACATGACTTTCTACTTCTAGAACACATCTAAGGCTTTGCACTTCCTATTCCCCCTGCAGGGAAACCCTTACACCCTATGTCCTGTGCTTCATGCCCGCACCCCGTTCAACACACCACTCCAGCACCTCCTCCATATGACTGCCCCTTTATAGCCTGCAGGACTCAGGTCAGATGTCACTATCCCAGAGAGACCTTCTACCTCTTTAAAAGTTCACACCCACCCACTGGTCACTCATTATCAGGACACTTTGTTTTAGTTTCTTTAGCAATCTGATCATCTTGAGAAACTCATCTCAGTGTTTACATGCTGAGGTCTGTCTCTCCCACCCTAGTCTGCCTTGAGGACCACTGTAACCCCAGGGCCTGACCCAGAGGAGGGCTACAATGGGCAACTGTGGAAGGGGCGGGGCGGGGGGGAGGCAGAGAGGCAGAGGTGGGCAGCCTAAAGTCTGAGTCCTTTCAGCAGCTTGACCCTGAAATACAAACTGCCCAGCCATTCAAGAGTACTCAGTCACCGCCCACTGAATATATGGACAAAGGAGTCCTTGTCTTGAGTCTGAGCCTAGGAGCAGCAGGGCCTTCCCTTTCCCAACTCTGGACCCTCCCCTGAGCACTTCAACTCCATGATGGAGTTTTCTTTGGGAAGTACCTAAGCATAGGGGCATTGCCAGATGTGGTGGCACATACTTGTAACCTAAGCACTCGAGATGCTGGGGCAGGAGATAGCCATGAGTTCAAGGCCAGCCTGAACTACATAACGAGACCCTGGAGAAGGGGAGAAGGGAAAAGGAAAGAAGAGAGGGAAGGAGGGGTCAGCCTACCCAAGCCCCTCATGGAGCTGATTCTCTAGCTCTGCTGCCTGGTAGGTAGGCTGATGCCTGATGCAGGTAGGATTAGAGACCAACAGTGATTTCCCCTTTATTGCTGTCAAACTGTATCCACAGTAGCCCCCCTTATTCCTCTGGGGATACCTTCCAAGGGCCCCACCCCCAGTGGATGCTGAAACTGGATACTATGGTTTTTCCTTTAAAGACTGTCCCTGACTTATTGTAGGCTGTGAGTGTTCTAAGAATGTTTAAAGTGGGCTAGGCTAAGCTATGTAATTTGAGGAGCAAGCATACATATCAGTGAAGTTGGCAATCTGAATCTTTTCACTTAAAAGAGCATTTTACAGCTTCTCTTTGGTATATCCAAATTGCTAGCATTATGACTTTGGCACCACTATTAAGTAAAATAAGAGTCACCTGAACACAAGCACTGTGCTACCAAGAGATCAGATAAATAACAGAGCTACCATACTAAGTAACTAACAGGCAGGTGGCATATACAGTGTGGATACATTGGGTAAAGGGATGAGTCACATCCCAGGAGAACAGAACTGGGAGAGGTTTCATCAGGCTGCTCAGAATAGCACACAATTGTTTATTTCTGAAAATTTCCCTGTAGTATTCTCAGACCGTCTTTTCCTGTGAGTAACCGAAACTGGAAAATGAAACCTCAGATAGGGTAGATGGTTCTGCACTAGACTCTGATCTGGAATCCAGCTTCCAGGGCATTTTGGATCCCAATTCCACCATCTTCCCTGTAGGGATAATGCCCTGGTTCCTAACATCACCACTATCACCAGCATGCAGTCCTCATGATTCCTAAGGTATAAACATGTTGAGCAGGGCTCAGCTAACAGCAGCCCACTCAACCTCCATAGCTGTGCCAACCCCCAGCTCACATTCCCATGTGTCACCTGAAAGGGATAGGAAGAAAAGAACAGCTATCTCCTGCTACACACACACACACACACACACACACACGCAATTTCTACTCTAGAACATTAAAACAGAAAAATAAATGAGCTTCCCCTGACAGGATAGGTTCTCAGGGAATCACTCTATGCTAATAACCACCCACCATTTCCAAATCAACTCTTTCCTAACAAGCTCTGAAACTCAACCAGGACTGATGCTGGTAATAGTTTGTAGATGGTACTTTCTCGCTCTCTGTAGAGACAGGAGTTATCTTCCCTGTCTCCCACCCTTGGTACATGTCTGTATCTCTGAGAGGCAGTGTGAATAGTGCTTATAAGCACTGCCACTTCCTAGCTGTCACTGCACCTCTGTGTCTGTTTCATCATCTGAAAAATAGGGAAAACAATGGTACCTACATCATAGCATTATTATGAAGATTAAACCAATTTATCCCTCCAAAGCATTTACAATGTGACACATAACAGGCACTAAAAAAGTTACTATTCTATTGTAAAACTGAGTAGTTGCTAAGGTATGACAGACTGCTCTCCAAGTTCCCTGGGATGTCAGCTTCCAAAGGATGAAATGTGAAGTTATTTCCATCCTGGTTCCATCCTGCTTTGTGACTGCTTTCCAATTCCAAGGACTCAGCTTGTCTCCTAGACTCTGAAAGGCACTCTTGTTCTAAAAAACACAGCATCTCTATTAGCTTCTGACCACCTGCATGGGCAGGAAGTGTCACACACCCCTCCCTTGCCTTGCTATTACCCGGGGCAGTTTTAGAGCACCCACCTCAGTCTTTGGGCGTGTCTCCTACCAGCTTGCCTACAAGTTCAGAGCCAGCATTACGTTAATGTGTTGTTCATTTGGTGGCTATTTAATGAGTTCCTTCCTTGGGCCAGGATCTGTGCTAGGGCATGGGAAGAACAAGATGGAAGAATCCCTGTCCTGAGGAGTTTACAATCCAGCAGGGGACACAGATAATGAACAAATAGACCAGGAAGAGAATGGCCAGCAGTGGTGAGAGCTTTGAAGGAAAAGAAAGAAAGCAAGAGAAGCTGCCTTATGTGAGGTGGCCACTGGCACGCAGCAGGGCTTTGCAGGTGGCCTGTACTAAATCAGATAGTGCCACAATAAATAAATAATAAAAGATAGTGCCCCCTTCACCTTTGAATCTCACTCACTCCCAGAGCAGCCCCACAGGCTTTTCTCTTTCCCTGCAAGCAGTCACTTGGAATTTCATTTTTTGTACACTTTCCCATCCTCAGGCCTCAAGTTCATGGGGTTTTTTTTGTTTTTTCTCTACATTATTTGAAATCTATTCTCTGGAGTCTGGGGTGTTTCACTAAATATCAAGAATCTGCAGGTGACCTGAGTCACCTCTCCCTGGGGTTTTGTCCCTTGCACATCTTCATTCAATTAATTCTTCCTCATTGATCAGAACCAGGTGCAAGGTAGCTGTCACCTTACTGCTTCATGTACCTTCCGAAACTGTCAGTGAGATAAGAGGGAGCAGATGCACTGTTCTCAGCTGTAAAGGACTCCTGGCTGATGTCAGGAGAGGTGGGGTGTCCTGTCACTGCTAAGTCTTATTCTTGGGGGCAGATTGGGGAGCTGCAGTAAGAGTATGTGCCCCCCATCTCCTTCTTCTTTGAGACAGCCACTCCTGCAAAGGAAGACTTGTTCATACTTGGCTGTGACAGTTCTGCCAATTTAGAAGCTGCTATGGGACTGGAGGACATAGCTCAGTCGTTGAGAGCTTGCCTAGCATGTGTGAGGCTCTGGGTTCAATACCCAGCACCACCAAAAAAAAAAAAAAAAAAAGAAAAAAAAACTGAAAGTTTCCATAGAGAGGTTTTGATGCTGGGTGTTAGTGTTTATATCTTGATGTCCCTCGAAAGCCTCATGCACTCATAGATACAGTCTTTGGGCAGTGACTAGATCATGGGGGCATGATACTCCTCATTGGAATTGTCCACTGATGAGTTTATAGCTAAATGTGATGTAAGAGGTGAAGTCTGCTTGGAAGAGGTGGGTCACTGAGGGCATGGCCTGATCTATCCTTTCTCCACTTCTCCCTTTCTCTTTCTCCCTTTCTCTCTCTCCCTCTCCCTCTCCCTCTCTTTGTCTCACTCTCTGCTTCCTGCTGCCATCCCATGTGCTCTTTCTTTCTTTCTTTCTTTTTTTTTTTGGTACCAGGGATCGAACTTGGGTTCTTGCGCTTGCACAGCAGGCGGCAAAACCACTGAGCTAAATTATTAGCCATGAGCTTTTTCTCCTCTGCCATGCTGCCCTGCCTTAGAGCCAGCCAACTATGGACTAAAACCTCTACAAACTGTGAGCCAAAATAAATCGTTCCTCCTTTAAATTGTGGGTATCTCAGCTACAAGGAAAGTAACTAAGACAGGGAGAATTAAAAGAACTGTCAGACCACAGTCAGGTCTGGTAGGTATCTTGGGAAGAGGGGTGGCAGTAGCAGATGCCTCTATTGAGACTGTTAATGCTGGGCTGGGGATTTAGCTCAGTGGTGCTGCCGCCTGCCTTGAAAGCGCAAGGTCCTAAGTTTGATCCCCAGTACCAAACAAAAAACTGTTAATGCTGGTCACACCCATGCACAGTGCTCTGGGAGCCAGAACCTAAATCTCTTGCTTCCTCACTCTCACCTCCCAGCCGCTCTCCCAGACGCTCAGGATCCCAGCTGGATTCTCTGGCATGGAAGAGAAGACAAAGAAAGTAGAGTTGGCTCAACCCAAGTCAAACCAACAGCTGTCCAGCAAATTTGCCAACCACACCTGAGTGAAGTGGTGAACACCTGCAATCCCAACTGCTTGGGAGGCTGAGGCAGGAAAACTGCAAGTTCAAGGACAACTTGGGCAACTTAGGGAAACCTTGTCTTAAAATAAAACAGGACTGGGGGTGTAGCTCAGTGGCAGAGTGTTCCCGCCCCTAGGTTTAATCCCTAGTACTGAAGAAAAAAAAAAAAACAGCCTGAGAAATCTCTCCAGGCACCACTCACTGAACAGTCATGATCTATCAATGGAAGGCAGGGAACACATGTTCATACCTGCTTTCCAGAGGAGAAAGCAGAGGCTGTGAGTTGCCTCACTCACTCAGTGCACACCAGGCTGGACGAATGTGCAGGCTGATGAAATCCTCCCAGGCCTGGGGAGCCTGTCTCCAGCACTATAGCAAATTTTCTCACTGTGGGTGTATGGACCAGTGTGGGCTGGTTGTGTAAGCACTGGCTGGGGCGGGGGGGGGGGGGTCAGCCCTGAGCCAAAGAATGGGGGATGTGCAGAAGGTCCCTTTACCTGGAGGGAGACTCAAGGTCAGCGCGGCTAAGGATGCGGTGCTGCTGTGGGCTGTAGAGCCACTGAAAGGCTGTGAGCGTCCTCTCCTCAATTCGGAACCGCCCTTCCTGCACGTACCTGTGGGAAGGAGAGGAGGGAGTAAGGAGAGAATGGGGCTGTGTGGAGTTTCCTATGGAGCTGACCCCACCTGCTAGAGAAGGATAGTCAAGGGACACCTGTCTCCAAATATCCCTACCCACTGCTCGGCTGCCAGAAAGCCCTGTTTGCAGACAGCTGCATTAAAATGCCCTGGACAGGAGGTAGCCACAGGGAGCACATTTCAACTCAACAGATGGAAAAGTGATTTAAATGAAGTTGAAAGGAGTTGCTTGGAAGGGGTGAGTCCCCTGTCAGTGGGCGCCTGTAAGCAGAGGGCAAACGGGATTCAAGCATCAGACAAGAGTTAATCCTGCAAGCCCCCATACAGAGCCAAGCCACTGGACTTCCTTTTTTTTTTGGTACTGGGGATCAAACTCAGTACCTTGCGTTTTCAAGGCAGGCGGTGGAACTACTGAGCTAAATCCCTGGCCCCAGGCCTTCTTGATCTCACAGCAGAAGGGCTGCCCTGGAATGGGGCTGAGGAGCAAGCAGGGTTAGGTCCTCCAGAATCTCAAGGCTCTTTACAGGGCCTCAGATGCCTTTGAGAAGGATGAGGGCTGAGCAACATGAACACAAAGGGAGGGTGCTTAAACTGGCCTTGGTGGCACACACCTGTGATCCCAGTGCCTGGGAGGCAGAGAGGCAGGAGGATCACAGTGAGTTCAAGGCCAGTGTGGACTGCATACTGTAGTGAGTTCGAGACCAGCCTGAACTATCTAGTGAGACTGTCTCAAAAACAAAAACAAAGGGAAAGTCTGATAAAACCAGGAATCCATTCATTAATTTGTCATTTATCAAGTACCCATGATAATGTGCAAAAAAGACATTAGTCTCTGCCCTCATGGAGCTTATAGTCCTATGGAGAGAGAAACCATACAATAGTCGCATGAACAAATATATCATTATAGGCACTCTCCAAAAGAAACACCAAAAAGCCCCAAAAAGAGAACCCAAAAAAACCACAGGCACTCTCCTCCATTACAATGGATGTTTCAGTGGCACACCCCTCTGGAGGACCTGACAACACCTGTCCTTCTCTGTTAGCCCAGTGATTCCCCCCCCTGAAGGATGTATCTAGTTTCCAGCATGTGGACCAGGTGATGTGTGGGATTGTACATAACTTCGAGACTATCAGTAGGAGACTGGTTAAATAAATTAGGATATAATCTGCACAGTAAAACCATGTTCAGGGCTAGGGATTTAGCTCAGTGTTTTCACCGCCTGCTGTGCAAGCGCAAGGACCCAAGTTCGATCCCCGGTACCAAAAAAAAAAAAAAACCATGTTCAGCCACAAGAAATGTTTTAAAGATGTTCCTGCATGCTACCATTGCAGGATCTCTGAGATGCATTGTTAAGAGAGAGAAAAAAATCAAATGTAGACCAGTATGTGTAATTGATGTGAAAAGGAAGTAAATCAGGAATTCATACTTGCTTATCTCTACATATACAAACTCTGGCAAAAGGAGAGGTAATAAAAGTCATTTCCTGGGTGGGTCAGAGCATGGGAAAGTGATCTTTCAGCAATTTAACTCCTCATGTGTGTGTGTGTGTGTGTGTGTGTGTGTGTGTGTAATTACATGCTGGATAGAATGCCATGGGAAAAGAAATCGTACAGCTGCCCTACTATTGCCCAGAGGGATACAGGTGACTTGGCAGGGTTCAGGCTTCCTAGCAGCCCTCCCTGGGGGAGGTAGGTGGAACTGGGCTCTTTCAGGACCAGAAGGAGTGTGTTAGTTCAGGCAGTAGCAATACTGTGACCTGGGTGGCCTAAATGACAGAAACTTTTTTTTCTGGTACCAGGGATCAATCTCAGAACCTTGCACTTGCCAGGCAGTTTCGGCACCACTGAACTACATCCCTAGCCCTAAATGACAGAAACTTATTTCTCATAGTTTTGGAGAAGAGATGGCCAAGATCAAGGTATCAGTGTCAGGAGGGGCATCATCCTGGTTTACAGATGGCATCTTTATGTGGCAGAGGGAAATCATAGTTCATCTTATAAGGGCACTAATCCCACTCACAAGGGCTCCACCTTCATGAACTAATCATTTCTCAAAGGCCCCACCTCCTCTTAACCCTCACATGAGGGGTTGAGATTTCAATCTATGAATTTGGATGGCCCACACTCCATCTATGACAAAGACTCTCTAGGAGAAAGGAGTCGTGGCAGAAATGCCCAGCAGACGGACCCGTCTGGGCAAAGCTCCAGAGTCAGGAGGCAGCACCTGCCTTTGAGGCTCCAAAAAAAGGCAGGAGTGCTGGGGAGCAGGAGGCTATCATTGCTCCTGTGAGCTCCCAAACCAGACCACTGGCCCTGGCCTGTCTCCCTGCAGTCTCCTCCATACCACTGATGGCATTTCAGGAAGATCACCCAGGCTGCAGGCGGGAAGGGCAGGGTGGCCAGGTTAGATGTTCTTGAAGGGGTCTAGATGAGATGGCTTGGATAGGAGGACAGTGCTGGAGATGAAGAAAAATAGGATTTCGAGAGAGCTAAGGAGGTAGTGTGGCAGGATCTGGCACTGGGGTAGAGGTGGGTTGGGGGAAGCCAGGCAGCAAGGTTGTTTGTGCAGGTGGGTGGCTGTGGTACCATGTCTGCCAGAAGGTGACAGCTTTGGGGGAGAAGCCCATGGCTTGTGTTGGGGATGTGATCTTCCTGTTACCTGCTTCTTGCCCTTCAATGACTTCCTTCCTGTAAAACCTGATTCAAAAATTGGCTCCATGGCTGGGGCTATACTGCCTAGCATGGGTAAGGTCCTAGGTTCAATTCCCAGTACAAAAAAATTTCAAAAAGCAAAAGCTGGCAGGAAGCCCCGCTTATTAGTCCTATCCTATTCCAGTGATGTTTCCCTGTCTTCCCTTTGGGCTCTTTAGATTCAACCCTGAATGGTATGCTCTTGCCATCTCTGAGGAAGCTGACCACACTGATAAGATGCCAGTCCCCAAAGAGGGGAACTGAGTGGCTGGGGAGCACTGTGATTGCTCTAATCCCTTTTGAATGTGGACAGTGCGACTATGTTTTCAGAAAGTGAATAATTTTTTTTTTTTTTTGGTACCAGGGATTGAACTTGGGTCCTTGAGCTTGCACAGCAGGTGGCGAAACCACTGAGCTAAATCCCCGGCCGTGAATAATTTTTTTTGTTAATTAAAACTCTTCTGGTCATAAAGTCCTCAGTGGTTGGGGCCTGAAAAAAAATCCCAGAAGTCATTTATCTGGCCTGACAGTTTTATTTATAGATAAAGACACAGGGCCCAGAATGGGCCCAGGGCCACTCAGAGGCTGGCAGACCACACCTGGGGCTGCCCTTGACCCCACCAAGCACACACAGGCCTCTACCCAGGGGACACCTGCTGCTCCAAGCCTCCCACCACCACCACTCAGCCCTGCTCCCAGGAAGCAGACTTCCTCACCCCAGCCCTCTCTCATCCACCCTTCCTGCATTGCACCCCACCTTCCAGGTGCAGATGGCAGGGTCTGTCCAACACTCAGCAAAAGGGCTCCCTGGCTTTGGGCACTCTGATCTGGATTCCGGCTGTGGTAATGGATCCCCTCCCCCTGGTGAGTCCCAGATTCCTCATCTGTCAAAGATGAGGAAAGTACTAAAACCCACCTTGAAGGGTTGCTGCAAGGATTAAGAGAGAGATTGCTTGGAAGCCCTTGCCGTGTGCTCACCATCATCACCGCCTCTTCCACACCTCGTGTCAGCGGCCCCTGCCTTCCATGCTTCATTGATTGACAACCCCACCACCACCACCAGTTCTCTTCCCTAAGCCTCACTTCACACCCTGAGGAAGTAACCAACCCATTTTACAGATGAGGAAGTAAAGGCTTGGGGAAGAAGTGAACTTGCCCAGGGGCACACATGCAGGAAACAGCAGAGGCCAGGCCTTCCTTGTGACTTCAGCCCCTGGCATCCAGTTTCCTCCTAACCAGCCGCCCCACCCAACACATCCTCTCCCTCTGCTGTACCAGCCCCCACTTCCCAAAACAGACCTTGTCAACTCCTCCCCTGTCTCTGAAGGTCAGCGACCTCCCAATGTGGATGAAATATTGTCCACTCTATCACCTCTGATGGCCAGTCCTTCCCCACTTGGTTCTCTTCTTGTCCTTCCCACCATTGCATACCCTCACCATTCACACACACAGACCCCTGTATTCCCAGTCCAGTTGTCCTCCCACTTCTTACCTTAGAGCCTTTGCCCACTCCGCACCACCTGCGGAAACCACACCACCTCAGCATCTGTCCCTAGCCTCCCAGACAGAACCCAAGTCAGCACTATGAATCCTCAGACACTTTGCTTGACCTTGATCACAGTGTTGTGATCTCTCCATTCCCTGCACATAAATTATTGATGTGTCTGTCTGTCTCTCCACTAGAGTGCAAAGACTGGCCAGGATTTGGCTCTGAGCTGCCTGTCAAATCCTCACACAACCCTCTGGGCTTCCAAGGCAGCCTGCCATAAAAATCACTGCAGCAACAGCAACAAACTAACCATATTCTCAGGACTGCTCCCCGACAGGTCATCTCCACTAATGAATCCAACCTACTAACCTAGTCAGTGTCTTTGCTGAATTGGATCTCGCTGAACATAAGGAAATACAGACTACCTTCCCCAATAGCTTCAATAACCTCTCATGTATCTGAAGTTATCTACTGAACAAGACACTGGAGGAAATTAAAAACTGCACAGGAGTTTGCTTATTTGTTTGTTTGTTTGTTTTTTGGTACTGAGGATCAAACTCGGGGGCCCTCTTCCACTGAGCTACATCCCCAGACTTTTTAATTTTTTCTTTATTTCTTTAATTTTGAGACAGGGTCTCATTAAGTTGCCCACATGGGATTTGAACTTCAGATCCTCCTGCCTCAGCCTCCCTAAGTGCTGGGATTACAAGCATGTGCCAATGTGCTTGGCTCAAGGCTACCATTTTAAGCTTTATCAGCCAATAAAACTTCAGCAAAAACTAGTTTCTCAGGCAAGAGTAGAAGTCAATGATCCAGTGCTTTGTATGAGCTGAATGTTGGTGTGCAGCCTCCCCAAATTCATATGTTGAGATTCCAACCCCAAAGTCATGGTATTAGGAGGTACAATCTTAGGGGAGGAGATTAAGTCATAAGAGCTGAGCCCTTCTGAGTAGGATTAGTGACTTTATAAAAGAGATTCCGGGGAGCTAGGCAGCCCTTCCTACCATATAGGGACACAGTAAGAGGAAGCTATTGATGTGTCCAATAGACACCAGATCTCCTGGTGCTTTCATATTGGACTTGCCAGCCTCCAGAACTGTAAGGGATACATTTCTGTGATTTATAATCCACCTATCTACTATTCCTGGTGGCACATGCCTATAATCCCGGCACTCTGAGAGGCTGAACCAGAGGGATCACAAGTTTAAGCCTAGCCTGGGAAATGTAGTGGAACTCTGTCTAAAATTTTTTTTAAAATTAAAAAGGAGGGCAGGGGATTTAGCTCAGTGGTTCCGCTGTCTGCCTTGCAAGTGCAAGGACCCAAGTTTGATCCTTGGTACCAAAAAAAAAAAAAAAAGAATCAATAAAATTAAAAAGGACTGTGGATGTAGCTCAGAGCAAAGGTCTTGGATTCAATCCCCAGTATTGGAAAATAAGACAAAACAAAACAAAACAGGCCCAGGCATGGTGGCATACACCTGCAATCCTTGAGAGGCTGAGCCAGGAGGATCTCCATGAGTTCAAGGCCAGTCTAGACTACGTAGTGTGTTCAAGGACAACCTGAACTCCCTAGTGAGACTCTCTCTCTCTCAAAAAAAAGCCGTCCACTCTGTAGTATTTCGTTATAGCAGCCTGAACAGACTGAGATGCCTGGCACAGTCAGGGACATTTTCATGGGAAAGAGACAGGAGGAAAGGTAGAGCCACTCAGATATACAGTCACCAGATTCTGGGATAGGAGGGCATCCCCAGCACAATGCAACCCATCACCAAAAGACAGCACTTTGGAGGATTTCTCTGTGTTTTCAGGCGAACACCTGGGGAAGGTCAGGAAGGCACAAGCTCCCTTGTAACTGATGAAGGACAGACTTCCCCAAGCAGGGGAGTACTTTGGTCTGTATCACAGGACCCCTCAGTGACAGAGTCAGTACTCCTCCCCAGGCCAGTGCTCTTTTCAGGGTACAAACTCCAACAGCCAAAAAAGGCTTATCCAAAAAGTGCACCATAAAAGCACCAAACAGCCAAGATGCCGCCAGTTATTCTGAGCTCCAGCCTGAAAAGTCTGCACCGTGTCAAGCAGAATTTCCCTGGTGTTCTTCCAAGGAGTCACTTAGAGGATGGTGCTGACCCAGTGCAGCCAGGAAGATAGTTCCCAGGCTGAGCCATGCCTGAAGCCATCTCTCCCAGGATGATCAGTAAAATAAACCAATAACTTCTGTTTTTTGGTTTTGGTTTGTCAGTTTGCTCTTTGCTTTAGCCAGTTTAGACTTGGATCTCTTTGACTTGTAAACAAAATAATTTTTTAATATATTTTTTAAAATCTGTGGTACTAGTGATTGAACCTACAGCTTTTGCACTGAGTTACATCCCCAGCCCTCTTTTTATTTTTTCATATTGAGCTAGGGTCTGGCTAAGTCAATAAATTAACTCACACTGGGCTTGCTTGTCCTCCCGCAACATCCACCCAGAGCGCTGGGAGTACAGACAGGCACCACTATGCCCAGCTCTGAGGGTTCTTGGAGAACACTGATGGCAGCCAGCCGTGGTGGCACACACAGGCAATCCCAGAACTCAGGAGGCTGAGGCAGGAGGATGGCACATTTGAGCCCAGCCTGGACAATTTAGTGAGTCCTTGTCTCAAAATAAAAAATAAAAAGGATTGGATATATAGCTCAGTGGAAGAGTGCTCCTGGGTTCAGTACCCAGTATCACCAAAAGGAAAAAAATAAAATGATTCCCATTTTTCAAAATATAAACTCTCTGGCTTAGCTTTCATGTCCTACTGCCACCTGCTTGACTCTACTTGCAAGGCCTATTTCAAGCTCCTTTCCTACACAGGTTTAATCTCCAGCCAGTCTCCTCAACTTTGTTGTTTCAAACACACCTTCCACTCTCCGGTTGGCACATGTCTTCTATGCCTTGCAATGTCCTCTTCCACTCCCATCTCTGCCTGCCAAAATACTGTCTTTCCAGGCAGTTTAAAAATACATCAGAGGGCTGGGGGTTTAGCTCAGTGGTTCTGCCGCCTGCCTCGAAAACTCAAGGTCCCGAGTTCGATCCCCTGTACCAAAAAAAAAAATTGTATTATAAAAATACATCAGAAGCCACTCATATAGCACATGCCTGTAATCCTAGCATTCAGGAGGCTGAGGCAGGAGGATCACCATGCATTCAAGCATTCAAGCATTCAAGCCTGGGCTCCCTAGTGAGTTCAAGATGAGCCTGGCTGGGGATTTAGCTCAGTGGTTTCACCTCCTGCTTCGAAAGCGCAAGGATCCGAGTTTGATCCCTGGTACCAATAAATAAATAAAATAAGCAATTTCTCTTAAAAAAAAACAAAAAAAAGACCACCCTGGACTACATAGAGAGACTCTATCTCAAAAAAACAAAAAATAACTAAATAAGAAATGCACAAGCCCAGGGATTTAGCTTAGTGGTGCCACAGCCTGCTTCACAAGCACAAGGTCCTGAGTTCAATCCCTGGTACCAAAAAAAAAAAAAGAAAAAAAAGAAACACACAAATTTGGAAAAATACTTGCAACATTAAAACCAATGGGTGAAACATAAGTAGTGTTATGGTTTGGATCTAAAATGCCCCCAAAAGCCCATGTGCTAAAGGATGATCTCCAGGACAGCAATGTTGAGCACAGGACTTTTGAGAAGTGATTGGGTCACAAAGGTTCTAACTTCATCAATGGACTGATGGGTTCATATTTGATGAGCTACTAGGAGATGATGATAGAAATATGGGACACGGAGTGGCTGGGGATGTAGCTCAGTGGTGCCATGCCTGCCTGGCAAGCACAAGGTCCTGAGTTCAATCCTGAGGCGGGGGGTGGGGGTGGGGATATGGGTCATGGGACCTAGTTGAAGGGAGTGGGTTCTTAGTGGGTATATGGTGTTCCCTGCCCCTTTTATCTCTTTCCCTTTCTCTCTCCCTCTCTCCCTCCCTCTCTCCCTCTCTCCCTCTCTCCCTCTCTTCCTCTCTCCCTCTCTCCCTCTCTCCCTTCTTGGCTGCCATAAGGTGAGCAGCTTTCCTCTGCCATGTTTCTGTCTTGCCACCAGCAAAAATAAACCATTCCTGGGGCTGGGGATTTAGCTCAGTGGTTCTGCCACCTGCCTCACAAGCACAAGGTCCTGAATTCGATCCCCGGTACCAAAAAATAAAAAAATAAACCATTCCTCCTTTAAGTTGTAATGGTCAGGTATTTTGTCATCAGGGTGGAAAGCTGAGTAATATGAATAGCACCCAAATCTTAGTTTCTTATGCCATTCTCCAATGTAAACTGCTCCTTGGAGAAATGGCTGATTCTGGAATTGAAGTGGAAAATATAAAAGACAAACCTGAACCATCTGATAATCAGAGAGTAAGAAAGTGCTAAAAACAAAAGGATGATGATTAGGGTATATAAAAGGAAACAATAACCAACTGGAAGAATGTCCAGTGGGCAAAGTTAAAACAATGTGAACAACAAAATAAGTAGTTTTATGTTATAATACAAAGTTTAAAATAAATATTCCTAAACAAGGAGAACAATGTTGAAGAATACACACTTCCCAGTTGTACCCAGTTCGAGGTACAACTACCTTGAATAAGATAATGTGGTGCAGGTGTAAGACTAGATATACTCATCAGTGGAATCGAATTGAGGGTGCAGAAATATGCCCTGCTCTTTTTACCTATCTGCGTTCCTCTGTTCTGGGTTTATTCCTTATAGAAAGGGAACTTCAAAATAGAGCTTCCCTTTCTCAAACATTAATCAAGCCAAGTGATTTCTAGCAAAAGTATCAAGAAAATTCAATGGGAAAAGAAGTCTTTCGGGCCAGGGACTTAGCTCAGTGGCACCACGCCTGCCTCACAAGCACGAGGTCCTGAGTTCTATCCCTGGTACCAAAAAAAAGTTTTTTCAGTAAACAATTCAGGTTCATTGGAATAGCCACATGCAAGAGCTGAAGTTGAGCCCCTCTTACACACCATAATCAAAATTTAATTCAAAAATATCAAAGGCCCAAATGTAAAAGTATAAAACTCTTAGAAGAAAATATCTCCTTTTTTTTTTTTTTTTTTTTGGTACCGGGGATCAAACTCAGGTCCTTGCACTTGCGCAGCAGGCAGCAAAACCACTGAGCTAAATCCCCGGCTCTTAGAAGAAAATAAATGGACATCATCAAAATTTAAAACTTTTCTATAGCAAAAGACACTATCAAGAAAAGAGGGCTGGGGATTTAGCTCAGTGGCACTGTGCCTCCCTGGCAAGCACAAGGTCCTGAGTTCAATTCCCAGTACCAAAAACAAAACAAAACAAAGAAAAAGAAAAGGTAGCTGGGCATGGTGGTGCATGCCTATGATCCCAGAACTCTGGTAGGCTGAGGCAGGAGGATTGTGATTTAGAGCCCAGCCTGGGCTACCTTGTGAGACTCTGTCTCAAAAAAAGGAAGGAAATAATAGAGGAAAGGAGAAAAGAAAAAGATAAATAAATTGTGGTCCAAACCTACAATAGAATACTCTTACTACCAGTAAAAAAGAAGCTTACAGAGCACTCTGAGTTCCTCTTCATGTACCCATACCGACTATCGGCTATCTTCTACCAGCTCCTTATCTTGGGCTCCAACCCCCAAGTTAGAAATGGCAGATCCTAGCACTGGCCCTCAGGCATACTAATGACCAAAAAAAATAATAATAATAATCACACATATTAATAATAATCTGATGACTCTGATCAAATTCTAATTTAGTTTGTGATACTTTGCATAGAGTCTGGAAGAAAGGCCAAAGGAAGATGGCCATTCTAAAAAGGTAAATGAACATCAGTTCTTTTTGTTGCTCAATGACTATTTCCAACTTTCTTCCCACTCAAAATTCTAGTTTTAGGTGAAGCTAGCTGACCCAGCCTCAATTCCTGGGTGGGCATGTGACCTGATCTGGCCAACCAAAATTTTATCTTCTGGTAACAGTGATTGGCTCAAGAATGGGCATGTGACACAAGTCAGGCCAATGAGATGCCATTCTGAGAGTTAACACTGAGAAAGGGAAGGTCGGTTTTGAAGTTCTTTTTGTTTTTGTTTTTCGTTTTTTTGTTTTTGGTACCGCGGATCGAACTTGGGTCTTTGCGCTTGCATAGCAGGTGGCAAAACCACTGAGCTAAATCTCCGGCCCTTGAAGTTCTTTTTATATAAGGAATAAACCTGGAACAGAGGAAAGCAGAGAGGAAAGAAAGAAAGAAAGAAAGAAAGAAAGAAAGAAAGAAAGAAAGAAAGAAAGAAAGAAAGAGTGAGCAGAGTGCTATTTGGTGGCATTATTTTGGCACCTGTATCGAGTTGTACCTGAAACATGCAGAGTTTCTGGAATTTTCAGTTCTGTGAGCCAATAAAATTCCCTTTTCTTTCAAGCCCCATTGAGTTGATTTCTACAACTTACAAGTGAAAGAATCCTGACTCATCCAGAGGGAAAGCAAACTGCCTCAGTGTGAAGTCTGGGAACAAGGGACCAAGGCTGAGCAAGGCTAGCATGGGTCCACAGGAGTTTCTTACCCTCAAAAGTATTCCTTTCTGCCAGGGATTTAGCTCAGTGGCACCATGCCTGCCTTGCAAGGTCCAGAGTTTGGTCCCTGGTACCAAAAAGAAAATAAAAGTATTCCCTTCTGCTAGGCATGTTGGCACATGCCTGTAATCCCAGCAGTCTAGGAGGCTGAGGCAGGCAGACCACAAATTCAATCCTAGAAAGAAAAAGGGTTGGAGATGAGGCTCAATGTGAAGGTTCTGGATTCAATCCAGGAAGAAAAAAAGAGTATTCGCTTCTGGAGGCTATTAGAGAAGAGGAAAAGAAATGGGGGCAAGACAGAGAAGAAGGACAATGAGGGAAAAGAATCACAGTATGTGACATGTATTTACCGATATACCAAAACAACACCCGTTATTCCTGCATTTAAAAAAAAGTATAAATCAGGCATGGTGGCACATGCCTATAATCTCAACTCTGGGAGGCTGAGTCAGGAGGAGAGCAAATTCCAGTCAGCCTGTGCTACATAGCATGTTCAAGTCAGCCTGGACTATAAGGTGAAAATCTGGCTAAAAAAAGAAAGAACAGAAAAGGAAATAGAAAGTATTCTCTTTCAAGCTGACTGACTATTCAGGTCCTCAGGTCACATCTTCAGGATCTTCTCAAAAGATGGGCTTTTACCTGAGTGACCCAAAACCCAAATGGGGCACTAAGAACAATTCTTGCTTCATCTGGTCCAGCTGCAGATCCAACCCAGCCCGACTCCACTAGAGGCGAGGCCCGGGGTGTGTCAGAGCAGGTGGCCACGTCCTAGTCCAGCTTAAGAGAACTGAGCTGGAAGGTCCCGGGGTCCTGGAGTGGTGACTCACTCTGAGGAAAAGCAACTGCTTGCTCCTACACAACTCTTTAAACAGACTAGTTCTACTTTTATATGATTTACATATTGGACTTTTACTTGAGGGGTGGTTCTGCTGCTAAATAATAAACTTGGAGGCTTGGCTGGGGATTTAGCTTAGTGGTTCCGCCGCCTGCCTCGAAAGCGTAAGGTCCAGAGTTTGATCCCTGGTACCAAAAAAATAATAATAAACTTGGAGATGCACTGAGCCCTCCTGGTCTGACACAAAAGGATGCTGACCATCTGAACTTGGATGCGTGGCCAGCCTGGGATAGTGGAAGAGTCCAGGAAATAAGAAGCAAAGCAAAGGAACAATTAAGCCCCTCAGCAAACCCTGACTCTCCTATTTGTTGGTTGTGTGACCTTGGCTAATCATTTTCCCCCTCTGACCCTCGGTTTCCTCCTTTGTAAATAAGGGTGCTAATAGCTTCCTCTGAGTGTTACTGTTAAGAGTAACTGAGCCAAAGCCAGAATCCAATCAGGATTAGGACTGCAAAGGCATTGAAAGTGCTTAGGAAGCCCACGCTGCTGCGTTGGCTGATACAATCGCCCTTATTTGCCTTCTGGCTACAGAAAGCACCTGGTGAGATGTGTCCTGGAATGCTATTTCAGAAATGGCCCCTGACCCTGGTGGGGGGGGGACGATTTAGAATGGGGTGGGGCTGGAGGCAGATAACTCTCCTTTGGGCGTTGGGGTCCGCCCTGGGCCGCGGTGGGCTGAGCAGGCTGAGCCACCAAGCAGAGGTCGGACACCCGCACACAGAGAGCATGTGAGACTAGCCCCGGTGACCGCTGCGGAGCGGCAGCAAAGCCTCCAGCCTGCAGCCGGGTAACCTGACACCGGCTCTGACTTCCCGGGCTGGGCCGGACTGCGGCGGGGGAAGGGACCACTGCCCACCAACACTGGGATCGCTTCCCCTTCGCATTTGCCTCCTTGGCCCTCTTCCCGGGGTCCCTGTGTAGGTGAGCTGGGCATCTCTTTGAACACAGGGGTGGGGGCAGTCGGGAACCGGGTCCACTCTGCTACTCTGCGAGGCAGAAGAAAGGGAGGTAGGCGGGGGACCCCCAACCCACCCGCAATGGCACAAATTGGAACGCAGAGGTGAGGGACCGGAGGGGAGCCCCGCCCGTGCGCCTGTGGAAGGAGGACAGGGGCCCC
This sequence comes from Heterocephalus glaber, assembly GCF_000247695.1. The sequence continues at coordinate 5,364,995 of NW_004624786.1, read as the reverse complement.
TCCAAAGCCTGGCGTCATGGACAGGGTCGCGGGTCCCAGCGCCCAGCTCTGGAGAGCCCCAAAGCCCGGGCGCGGGGGCGCGGGGAGGTTTCGATCGGGCAAGCAGCAACTCTCCCTCAGCCCGGCCCTCAACCTCTCGGCTCGGGAAGAAACTTTGGGCCACGCCCGCGCTCCTCCCGGGCGGCCGGCCCCGGGGCGCCCACTCACCAGCGCACCAGCTGCCAGCGCTTCTCCCCCGGCGCCCGGCGGCCCGCCATGCCTGCCTCGCCTGTCGCTGCCTGCGCGCTGCGGGACGCTCGCCGGAGGCCGCTCGCCGGAGGCCGCTCTGGCTGCGGCAGGGCAGCTGCGGAGGGAGCGCTCGGGGCGCGAGGGGCGGCGCGGAGCCTGCGGGCGTGGCGGGCGAGGCGGCTGTGGCCGCAGACCGGGCAGTGCGGAGGGCGCGGCGCTCATCCCCGGTGCGGCTGCGGCCCCGCCTCTGGAGCAGACCGGGGCTGGGTCACCGCGTTCCTCCGCAGATGCGCGCGGGACGCCTGCTTGTTCCCTGCTTGTTCCCTGCGCGTCCTTCCCTAGCGCCTGAGTAGCCGAGCCGCCCGGAAAAGCGCGTTTCTCTGAACACAGGGAAAGGAGTCAAGCTCTCCAGATCCTAATGAGAAGGAAATTTGACTGGCTGAGGGACAAAGCGATTCATTTAATCCTCCTGTGCCTTACTCCCTTCTAACATTTGTCCTACCTACACAGAAAGTTATGCATAAAAAAATTCAACTAACCTCCTAAAATCAAAGTCCTGCAAATGCTAAAGTAGTGCAAAGCAACAGTCATTAAAACAGCATGGCATTGCCGAATGTGGCTGCATACGCCTGAAACCCCAGCCCCAGGAAGGCTGAGGCAGGAAGGTACGGAGTTCAATCAAAGCCGGCCTGGGATACATAGCAAGACCCTGTCTCCAAGAAGCCAAAAACAGAAGTTGTATAACGTTGGCCTAGCACGTTGCCCAACTTTAGGACTAGCTCCACCCGAGCACTCAATCCCCAATCCACCCCAATCTGCTCATTGCTAGGTGAAAGCAGAGACCAGCCTGGCTGGCAGCGTCTGGGGTGCATGCATCCCAAGCCTGGTGCGAAGGAGCTTAGTTAGAAATGTTCATAAATATAGTGATTGCTCCACACTGCTTTGTTCTCTCCTGATCCACCTGCCTTAATGTCAAAACAACCCACATTCTTTGCAAGTGAGAAACAATGCAAACAGAGGAACAAACCCAACTTCCAGTCTGAGATACTGGGAAATTACCTTCTTTCTAAAGCCTGTGGGCTCATGCCTAGGAGCACCGGAAAAGTTTCCAGGGGAGTGGGCTGGAGATAGAGATCAGAGTGGTAGAGCATTTGCCTACCATTTGCTCAGTATGGGTTTGATCCCCAGTGGGTGCAAGCAGGGAGTGTGGGCCTGTAATCCCAGCACTGAGGACACTGAGGAAGGAGGATCGCCGAGAATTTGAGGCCAACCTGGGCTACATAGTGAGTTCAAGGCCAGCCTGAACTACATAGTGAGACCTTCTCTCAAAAACAACAACAACAAAACCTTCCAAGGGAATCTTTACTGACCTTTGTCACTCTGTCCCTAGGTGCCCTCCCCAGTATTTAATAAAAACCAAGCTGGGGATTTAGCTCAGTGCTGCTGTCACCTGCCTCAAAAGGGTGAGGCTCTTGGGGCTAGGGATTTAGCTCAGTGGTTCTGGCACCTGCCTCGAAAGCATAAGGTCCCAAGTTCGATCCCCGGTACAAAAAAAAAAAAGGGTGAGGCTCTGAGTTGGATCCCCAGCACAAAGAAAAACAAAACAAAAAACAAGATTACAAAACTGGGTGTGATAGTGTGTTACTGCAATTCCAACTACCTGGATGGCTGAAGCAGGAGGATCACTTGAGCCCAGAAGTTCAAGGGCAGCCTGGGGAATATAAAAATAGCATGATTGGGCTGGGGATTTAGCTCACTGGTGCCAATGCCTGCCTTGCAAGCACAGAATCCCAAGTTCGATCCTGGCACCAAAAAACAAGACAATAACATGATTACATAAAAACCTAAGGATCCCTATGGATCCCCACCTAGGCTTCCACTATGTCTCAAGTGAAAAGTGATGGGAACAACTGGGGATGAAGAATGTAACCAACACAGAGGCACCCTGCAAGGAAAGGGGCGTGGGAGATACAGACAAGGTAGGGTTGCAGCTCACCTTTCAATGTTCCCTTTTCTTACCTGTGTATATTATACTGTGGCTTGAACCCAGGGCTTTTGCTCTAAGCTACATCTCCTGTCCTTTTTTATTTGAAGAGTCTTGTCAAATCACTAAATTGCCTACCCAGGGCTCAGACTTGTGATCTCCTGCCTCAACCACCCAGAGTACTGGGATTACAGGCCTACCCCACCACACTAGGCAGGCAGATTTTTGTCTTTTAAAGCATGAGCATGTCCTATTTTTGTAAGAATTTTTTAGAAATATGTGGATAATATGTTTATAGAAATATGTGGATAATATGTTTATAATTCTATATTAGCTTGATGATATTATGGACTCTTCATTTTCTTCATTAGAAATTTAAAACAATTCCATGAAATAATACTGTATTTGAACCACATAAAAGACAAAAACCAACGTAGTCAGTTATCTACAAGAAGTTATAGCAATTGTGATGACTATACAGGAACATGAGAAAAGTTAAAATACAGCTCTTTGTGTTTTGTTTTTTGGTACCAGGGATCAAACTCAGGACCTTGTTCTTGCCAGGGAGACATGGCACCACTGAGCTACATTCCACCCCAAAATACAGCATATTTGAAAAGATTCAGATAGTCATGCCATGTACAAATCAAGTACTTGAAAACATTAGAAGATAGCACACAAGGATAGTAATGCTGCATTAGACCAGTGGGATTACAGATACTTTTTTTTTTTTGGTACGAGGGATCAAACTCTGGTCCTTTTGCTTGCAGGGCAGGGCAGGCCAGTCCCGGAAGCAATGAGCTAAATCCCTAGCCCTACAGATACATTTTTGTTACTTTGTGTCCTAGCCTTCCTGAGTATAATACTTCTCCACTATGAGAGATCGAAATACAAGCAGAATTGGATTGTTTAGTGGTACATGTAAGGAAGGCAACACATGGAGCATTATATGTAACAAAGCTAATAAAAAGTTAGAAGAAAATAAAGGAAAAAATGACCATAATTACACCAAATTACCAAAGATGTAGGAAACCAGTAACCCAAGATGGTGGAAACTGACCTGCAATGAAAGGATTTCAGGCACAGACAACTGGACCCTTTAGGATCTGTTAAATGATACCGGTCAGGTCAGCCCCTGAGCCCCCTTCCCTAGATGGAGGAGTATGTGGGCTGGGTTGAAGCAATATGGTTGGGGCCCATTTGGAATTCTCCAGAGTTTACATAAGATTGCATGGGTAAAGTGCTCAACTGGAAATAATGGTTACTTCTGAGGCAAGATGTATATGTTTCATAAACTTTTACTTTGTTTCAAGTTTAATTTTGAAATAGAAGAGCGCCTGCGATTTAGCTCAGTGGTTTTGCTGCCTGCTGCACAAGAGCAAGGACCTGAGTTCGACCCCCTGTGCCAAAAAAAAAGAAAAGAAAAGAAGTAGAAGAGGGCTTGGATGTGGCTCAGTGGGAGAGCACTTGAAAGCATGCTCCAGACCTTTGGTTTAAGCCCCCTCACGCGCACGCATGCACACACACACACAAGTTGAAGATTTTTTTAAACAACATTTAACAAATCACCTGGCACATACAAAGTGCTTCATGTTTATTGTTATTGTCGTTGACATCATTATCTCCAGCATTCCATTTCTCCCCACAAAGTTACACTGCATGCAGTTAGTGTTACTTCCTGTATCGACAGACTAATTTCTAACCCTCACTAAGGAGGCAGCCATAAGTCTCCTGATATTCACTTCCAGGTCCCAGCTCTGCCTTCACATGTGGATCTCTCAATTCTACTGGTTGGCACTTTCAAGTGTTCCTTGGGTGCTTTGTACATGTTATTTGTTCTTTCACATAAACTTTTCCAGCTGAATATGTTGCAAGTTTCCTGAAGACAGCCTTAGAGGGGTTCATGTCCACCCAAGAGCTTGGTCAGGAGCAAGACTCTGCAAGAAGCACTTCTTATGGAAAAGCTGGGTCATCCTATGAACAAGCCAGATCATCTCTCAGTCATGTGTCTGGGATTTATGTGCTTTAGCTATGGGAAACCAGAGTTCCAGAATTCATTTTGGCTCTTGGTATAGGTCAACGAGAAACACCTCTGATTTTCTTTCTTTCTTTTTTTTTTTTTTTTTTTTTTTGGCAATACTGGGGATTGAATCCAAGGCTTTTATACTAAGCTACATCCCCAATCCTTTTTTAAAAAATATGTTATTTAAGACAGTGTCGCTAAATGGCTAAGTTGTTCAGATTAGGCTTGAATTCTCAATCCTCCTGCTTTAGTCTCTCATAGTGCTGGGATTATAGGCATGTGCCACCATGCCCAGCTCACATTTAGTCTTGATCATAACATATAATTCACACAACCTTCACTTGCACCTCCTGACACTCTTGCAAGGGTCCTATTGACCTCGTAGATGCTGTTCCTCCCTTTATACTGAGGAAGCACTAGAGCTCAGACAAGCTGCAACTTGCTCAGAATTACCCAGCTAGTAAGTGACAAAGCTGAGATCAGAGCCCAGGATTCCAGGTGCCCTCATACCACCTGTCTTGTGAGGATATAAAATCTACCTTTCATCATTCTTACTGATATCTCATAAAATTGAGAGGACATAGATGCTTCATCAGAACCCACACCCCTGTTGGAGACCTGTAGACACAGTGCCAGGAAGTTGCACACCCTAAGAACACTGTCCTTTAAGAAGGACAGCAAGGAACTAGGAGGCAGGATGGGGCTGGCCCTTTTGCTCACTCAGGATTTTTTTCAGACAGGATGAAGAGCAAATAAAAGACACCCACAGTGCAACTAGAAGCTAGAATTCCTACAGGGTCAGACTGAGAGGCTTTTAAGCAGAATATAAACCCCACCACCTCTCAAGCCACATAAGACAGTCATTCCTTCAGCTCTTCGAGGCTTGGATTCTGCCAGGAGCAACTAAAACTTATTCTTTGATGCAAAAGTCCAGTTAAGCCTTGAAAATTTACTGGGGAAGGTGAGGAGGAAAGGGGCCCTGGGGAGAAGGTAGGACACCCATGAGGCCAGTGAGTTGCCAGGGCCCTCCCCGAAGGCCCTTATAAACAGATTCCTGGTCTCCTTGCTCTCGAAGCTCTGGAAACAAAGGTAAAAGACTTCTCAGGAAATCTGGCACAGGAGAAAATGTCAGGGAGTTTTTGGTTGGCACTAGAGTGAGAAAACTCAGACCAACACTTTGATCTGAATCCCTTCAGCCTCTTCCTCCAGTCTCTCAAAGCAGGGATGGAAATGTGCTTCCCAGAGGGAAATGCACTACCTTCTAGCCACCTGCCACTCACATGATGCACCTGATCCCCTGTCATCAGCCATCTTGGGCATGACTGCCTAATGAGCCCTCAGTGCTGTCCTAAGCACTTCATATGTATTAACTCATTTAATTTTCACAACAACCCAAGGATCTTATGAGCTTACACAGACCATCGTGATCCTCATTTCACAATTAGGAGACCAAAGCCCAACGAGGAGGAAGATGTGGATGGAACCAGAATTACAAGGCAAGCAGTGGGACTCTGGAAGCCTTCCATGTGCTCAGAAATGTATCAACACCAGTTCCTTGCACTCGTTCTGGAATTTATAGAGGCTCTCCCCTTAGTTCTTGGAACCTTCAGACACGGGGAACTGGAGTATCTCATCAACTGGGGCCCAGAGGTGAAGTGACTCACCCAAGGTCACACAGCTAGGAAGAAGCCTGGGGCGGCTGTGCCGATGCCTAGACAAAGGGCAGATTTCCAGACCCCTGGCCAGCTCGCCCCCACCTCAGCCCTTTCCTGGGCAGACCCAGGCACGGCCTCTCCTAGCCGTGCCCGGGGCAGCAGAGGGACGCGGCAAAAAGGCAGCGGTGGGCCCGGGCGCTGTCCGTGGTGCTGATCAGTCGCCGCTCCCTCGCTCGCCAGCTCGTCGGCAGGTTTCCCAGGTTCCCCTTCCAGCTCCGCGAGTTGGGCTGCCCGCTAGGGTCCTCCGGCCCGGCTTCCCGACCTCTCCGGGTTCCCGGGGTTCCCCCGCCCCTGCCCCGCCCACGGACCCTCCCCGCCAGCCCCAGGTCCCACCCTTCCCCCCTTATCTTTCCCGCCCCCCCGCCCCCCTCCAGCTCGTTCGCCAGTTTCGGTCACGTTGCTGGGTGTTTACGCCTCGAGCCCGCCCCAGACCCCCGCCGCGGCGCCCCGGAGCCCCGCAGATCCTCGGCCCGGCCGCCCTGCAGCCTCGCGGCCGTGGATGGCACCGCAGCCGGGGCGGGCGCTGCGGAAACCCGGGCGCAGCTAGCGCGGGGGCAGAGCGCCTCCCCCACCCGGCCCGGCCTGGACCCGGGGCCTCGCGGGCGGGCCGCTCCCGCAGGTCCCAAAGGTGAGGAGGCCGGTCGGTGGGCGTGAGGGTGGGCGCGGACCCGGGGGGCCCCGGGGTGGGGGCAGCGCGCCGAGCTCCAGCTCCCCCAGGAGAGCTGGCGGCGTTGGGCACCGCAGCGCAAGGGAGACGGACAGGACCCGCGGCTGCCGGCAGAAGTTGTCCTCCGACACTCAGACCCGGGCCCTCCCCGTGCTGGCGGGGAGTCCAGAGCGGCGGGGGTCGGGCCCCCGCCACCTCCTGTCGCCTCCCACCACGCGCCTTCTTTTCCGCCTGCCTTTCCTGTCCTCTCTGGTACCTCTCTTCCCTTTCCTCCTTAGTCTCCACACCCCCCCCCCAACTCACCCTGTCTTCTCTGGGAGTCGTATTCGAGGTACTAGCAGGGCAGAACGTCAAGACTGAAGCGGGTGAGGGGCTCTGGTTTCCCCTTATACCCCACTCAACTCCCTTGAGACTGGATCCTCAGTTTTGCTAAGGTTAGGCGCGCTGGGATCGTCAGTGAGGGGGTACCAGAGCTGAAGTGTCTGGGGGAGGAGTGTCCCTGAAGTGGGAGGATCACAAGGTCCCTGGAGAACGATGCTACCACTGGCCAAGTGGCCCCACCTTGCAGGCAGAATCCCAGACATTTATCAAAGGCCAGATTCTTGTTCTGGACTTAGGTCCCCAGGAGAGCCAAGGACTTCCAGGGGAGGAGGGTAATTATTTTTTAATACATGTACTTACGTGTTATGGTGATTCCCAGTAAGATTCAACTCATTCTCCTTGTTTCACTGATGTTCCTTGTGTGCTTGTTCCTTGCAAGGTATTCCCAGAAAGAAAGCTCTCCCTGCAGGAAGCTTGCAATTTAGAACAGAAGGCAGGTGCGTGACAGACAGACAGACAGACACACACACACACACACACACACACACACACACACACACACAGAATAGAGAGTGATATATGGTAGAATGTGGTACTACCTACCACCCGGATCTGGCAGATTGGGGAGCACAGATGAGAGAGGGTCTTTCCAGATTGTTAGGAGAATAGAAGGCTTTCCTAGCATTGGAGTCCTAAAAGAGAGTTGAAGTTTCAAGAAGCAGAGGCAGGAGGGGGTAGAATACATGAGCTGCGATCCACGATCACAGGGAAAGTTTGTCATGAGGACAGCAAGAAGTAGAATCCAAAAAAGATCAGCTTGCAAATGTGGACTGTGTTTGCTTTGTGAGGGGCCATAAATTTCAGGATGAACTCCCAGTGAGGTTCCCCTAGGTGCCAAGCACTGTAATTATATATATTCAAATTACTTTATTTCTCTGAACCTGTTTCTTCATCGTGGAGTGGATACACTAATATGATTGTCAGTGTGGAGTTATTGTCAAGATAAGTAAGTTAATACATATAGCCAGGGATTTAGCTCAGTGGTTTTGGGGCCTGCTGCACAAGTGCAAGGACCCGAGTTCAATCTCTGGTACAAAAAAAAAAAAAAAAATATATATATATATATATATATATATATAAAAAAAATACTAAAAACAGTCCTCAGATGGTATTAGTATTAGTATTAGTATTAGTATTACTGCCTGTGCATCAATGCCATGTCCCAGAAAGGCTTCTCAAGTTCTTGGTCTTCCCCTGCTCCTGGGCCTCTGAGTCAGGTAATGAAGCAGAATAATGACTAAGAAAAATAAAGGACATATTGATTCATTCATTTACTCATTTATTACCATGCTTGTCCCAGCTGTAATATATCTGCCATGGCTATAAGAATAATAAAATATCAAAAATGAAAATAAGCTTAATATTCTTGAAACAGGAAGACATATATCCTTAAGAAACTTTAACAAATAAAATATAAAGAAAAAATTTAAAACTTTAACGAAATATGTGCACTGCTTAGTATAGAGATATTTGTTGACTCAGTAAATAGTTTTGGTTCCAAAGAGAAGAGAAACCCTTAGAATGAAACTGAAACTAGGAACTGGTCAGGGAGTGAGGGATGGCACAGTGAAAACTCCATGCAAGCAAAGAGCAAAAAGCCAGGTGCTGGTTCCTCCTTCAGCTGCCTAGCCTGTTCGGGGCTGAGATGGGACAGAAGAGCCCAGGGAAGCTGGACATGGTGCCACACGCCTGTAATCCCAGCACTCAGGTGGCTGAGGCAGGAGAATCACCATGAGTTTGAGGCCAGCCTAGGCAACATAGAGAGTTCAGGGACATCCTGAACTGCATATCGAGACCCTACCTCAAAAAAAAAAAAAAAAGAAAGAAAGAAAGATAAAGAGGCCAGGGGGACGCTGAGCAGACTGAAGAGTTTGGGCGAGATGGGAATTAGACAACTAAGGAAAGATTGTACTATAAAAGTGGTTTTCAGGAAGCTAAAGGATTGTCAGCCCCTCATTTATCTACCACCTCATTCCATGGTAGAATGCTTGCCTAGCATGTGTGAGGCCCTGGGTTTAATCTCCAGCATGGCAAAATAATAATAATAATAATAACAACAAAAATAATAAGTGGTTTTTAAACTTTTGGTTAGCAGAGGCCTTTTCTCTAATGAAATTTTGTATACAAGCTCATCATATAAAAGAGGATTAAGAAGCAAAGCCTCTGGGCCCAGGTCTTTGGGCCCAATCCTTTTGGCAGCATCTGAGGTCCCCTCTGCAAAATCCTGGAATTCCATGTAGCGCAATTTGAGAAACATTGTCTGAGAGGATAATGGAAGTCCTTCAAGCCCTGGATGCTATGATTCTATGCTTTATGTGGATCTTTCAACCCAGAGAGCTGGAAGAATAAAGAGGGAGAGAGAGCTAAAGTTCCCACTTCCAAAGTCAGTGGTAGACAGCTGGGAAGGAAAGTGGGGCCCCTGATACTCCAGAGGCAAGCAAGAGGCCAAGTTATTCTCAGGTATCAAGAGCCTAGGCCTCTGAGAGTCACAATTCTCCCAGGTCAGAAAGTCCCTGAACCTGACACTTTGCCTGTGGTTAAGGACTTGAACATAGAAGGCTTCTCACACCAGCTTCCCCGAGGGAAAAGTATTTGTGCTTTCAGACACATGAGAGATGTGTCAAAAGCATTTGGAATTAACTGTAAATTGTGAACCCTATATCACAGGTCCTACTTTATTCTTGGTGACTTTGAAAAAAGAAGTTTTTAGGGCTGGGGATTTAGCTCAGTGGTTCTGCTGCCTGCCTTGCAAGCGCAAGGTCCTGATTTCGATCCCTGGTACCAAAAACAAAAAAAGAAGTTTTTAGAAAATTAACATGAAAAAGAACTAGCAGTACCAAAAGAAGGAAGGTAGCAGAGGCAAGCCAGGCACTGAGGTCCTCAGGACCACAGAGGTGAGGGTCCTTATCACTTTGACTGGTGAGGTTGAACATCTCCAGCTGGGTATGGGAAGATGCAGCAGACCGCTCTAAGTCTTCAGCTTTGGCACCTGGCCTGGACCATGTCTCAGGCTCAAGCTTCTGAAGCCCAGTGGTTCCAGGACTGCATTTCTACTCTGAAAACTTGACATTTTCCTGGCTCTGGCATTCTGATGGGCTTGGGACTCCTCAACCACACAGAGATTTGTGTTATCCCTAGTTCCCCCTTCCCTGCTCCATGTCCCACCCTCCCCCAAACAAATTACAAAATAACATCTAAGAAAGACTGTTTGCCAATATCATTAGTGACCCAAATTTCTGCCCTGAGAAGAGCAGCCTGCCTAGTTGGAAGCAAATGCTCAAATCCTTCTGGGAAGCACAAAAACAGCTGGTTGGCTTAGCTCTCGCTGTGGCCAGGGTCCAGTCTCTGGGGCTGTGTGAGAAGGAATCAATGGCATTCCAGTGGCTGGGAACAGACATGGTCTCTCCTCATCCCAGCACAGGCTCATTACACATGTTCATCCTCCAGTTGTGCACACTGCCCTCACACAGATGCAAGACAATTGAGAAACACACACATGGCCTAGGAGTGTGGCTCATTGTTAGAACACTTGCCTAGCATGCACAGGGGGCTTTATCCTCAGCACCACACACACACACACACACACTCTTGAGGCACCCACCTGAGCTCTGATGCAGGTACAGATACACAGGCACACATATCCTGACACAGACATGCAGCTCACCTGATTCTTCTGAGTTATGCCCTAGTTCAGTGGTCAGCTTGACATCTGTTCCTCCTTGTTTGAGGTCACTTGGACATGCCCTACCTAACATGTGTCTGTCCTGACCTCAGCTTCTCTGTAAATATGCCTCTCTACTCATTCTTCACTCACTCTTGTATTCTGCAAATACTCACCAAGTACTGATTTGCCAGATACCATGGTAGATGCTAAGGAATATGAGGAAACAAAACAGAAGTCCTTCATTTTCTGTTGCTAATGATCTGGCAGGGGAAACAGACAGTAAACAAAAAAATTCACTCTGCTTATGTGGTAATAAGTTTGTGGAAGAAAAATAATTCAGAATAAGGTAGTGGAGAATGACAGAGATTCTTTTTAGATTAGGTGATTGGGCAAAAACCCTGAGAAAGTCGCATTTGAATAGAGCCTTGGATTAAGGAGGGGAGTGGCCCATAAGGCAATCTTGGTGAAGGCCATGCCTGGTAGAGAGGATGGCACATTCCCGGTCACTGAGACCAGTGTGCTGGGATTACAAATATGCACTACCATACCCACCTATGTATTTAGTCCTGAGTTGCCCCAAACAGAAAACTGGGAGACATTGTAGACATCTTCCCATCATCGTAATTCAGTTCCCTCCATCTCCAAGTCCTGCCTCCAAATACACCTGAAACTTCTCTCTATCTTCACTTCTACCATCTGGTTCAGACCAAGAGCATCTCTTACCATGACCACTTGTACATTTTCCCAGCTGACCTCCCTGCATCCACTCTTCTGACTCTAATCTGCTCTTCCCACAACAGCCAAAGTGATTTTTTCCCCAGTTTTTTGTTTGTTTGTTTGTTTTTTGAGACAGACTATCACTGCATAGTCCAGGTTGGCCTTGAACTCACTATGTAGCCCCAGGCTTGAAATAGGAATGATATAAGGGAAATAAATGTAACTCCCAAGATGCTAGATGTCAGATACACCAAGTTCGTGTTCCCAAAGTCAAAGAATGAATTTTAAGGAACAACAGAGGTTAAGAGTAGGAAAATTTATTGGGGAATAGGGATGTGGAATAACATTTCCTGAGAGGGCCAGGGATTTAGCTCAGGGGGTGCTGCCACCTGCCTCGAAAGTTCAAGGTCCTGAGTTTGATCCCTGGTACCAAAAAAAAGCTCCTGAGAGACAGAAGGGGCGAATGGGTTGCCAAGGAGCCCACCTCTCAAGGAAGTTTTGTAAAGCAGAATCAAGAGAGGTGGGTACAACATGGGTAAAAACTACAATCAAACAATAAGATTACAAGTATCGTCACTTAGGTAATATTGATCCAATAGTAACAAGGTTATATGGATGACATCATTAACCTTGGTCAACAATCTGTAGTCTTAGTCTTCTTAGTTTTAGTGATCTTAGTCTTAGTGGGTGGGAGATGGCATATCCGCAAATGGTTTGCCTACGGAGAAATATCAGAAGGGTGGTACAAATTATCTCAAATTTTTCATCCCTTAGGGAAGTATGTAAATCTGGCCATTAAAGAAGACTTTAACCTTCATTAGATGTGCCTCTGGCCACAGCTTCCAGGTTCTCATTCTCTGCATTGACTTCCTTGAGGGCCCAGCCCTGTCTTACTGCCTACAGTATTTCTACCTAATTTAGCTGTCAGCCACAGAGATCTTTTGAAAATCAGGCCAAGAGTAGCAGTGCACACCTGTAATCCCAGCACTCCAGAGGCTGATGTTGCAGGATCGCTGTGAGTTTGAGGCAGAAAAAAAGAGAGAAAAAGAGAAAGAGGGGGAGGGAGAGAGGAGAGAGAGAGAGAGAGGGAGGGAGGGAGGGAGGGAGGAAGGAAGGAAGGAAGAAATCAGAGCCAGATGTGGTTGTGCAAACCTGTAGTCCCAGTATCTGGAAAGTTGAGGCAGGAGGATCACAAGTTTGAGGCTAACCTGGGCAATTTAGCAAGATCATGTTTCAAAAAGGGGAAAGGGGGCTAGAAAATGTAGCCTAGTGGTAGTGTGTTTACCTATTGATAGGTCTCAGCAGCTATTATGTATAGTAGCTGCCCTCTTCCTGTTGTGCCTTGCCCCCTCCCCTGTGTGACATCATGCCAAGATGGTTGCTCCCACCAAAGAATAAACCCTAGTACCCAAAGTTTTGTCTTTTTGAAATGGCTGTGTCATGAGTGAATCAAAAGGTTTTACTGGGTGGGCTGTGTCTTAATTTTTCTGAAGTCTAGCTTTATTATTATGTCATTGTTTTATATCTCTTTTGGTTATTTTTTCTGCTGGGTGTTTAAGACCAAGTTAAAGCGAGACCTGTGTCAATCAATTTCGGGACCAGAAATGTCAGGTAAAAGGGCCAAAAACCAAGACCAGACCAGGCCACAACAAGCCTTTATTAGGGGAATAGATCTGCTAGGCTGTCTCTGAACAAAGGAGAGACAAAAGCAATATGGCTGGGGCAAGGAGAGTCTTTTATAGAGACTGGAGTGGGGTTTGCAGGGGCTGAGGTGGGGTTGAGTGAGGTAGTGACTAGGGAATGGAGGAGCCGGTGATGTCACTAGGTGGTAGGAGGTGAGTGAGTATTAGGTTACTTTCTAGGCAGGAACAGGGGCATGCTGGGGAGAAGGGTTTATTCTTTGGTGGGAGCAACCATCTTGGCATGATGTCACACAGGGGAGGGGGCAAGGCACAACAGGAAGAGGGCAGCTACTGTACATAATAGCTGCTGAGGTAGTGGGAGACCTATCACCTATCATGTACAAGGTCCTGGGTTCAATCTCCAGTAACACAAACCAAAATCAACAACAATGACAAAACCAACCCACAAATTACCTAGGTGATGCACTTAGGAGCCTGAAAGGATCACCAAGAGTTCAAGGCCAGCTGGAACTATATAGCAAGACTGTCTCAAAAAACTAAACAGGGCTGGGGATTTAGCTCAGTGGTTCTGACACCTGCCTCACAAGCACAAGGTCCTGAGTTCGATCCCCGGTACAAACAAACAAAAAATCATAAATCATATCCTGTCCCTCCCCTGTTTAAAATCTCTTACTAACTTCCAAAGTCACTTAGTATTCTTTTTACATTGCTGGTTATAAAAACACAGTGCCTTGCCCATAATAGGCAAGGACTCCACCACTGAGCCACATCTCCAGTCCAGAGTCATCTAATGTTGACTGGGAAAAATTTTTTTTTGTATCAGAGATCGAACTGAGGACCTTGCGCTTGTGAGGCAGGCCGCAGAACCACTGAGCTAAATCCCAGGGCCATCCTTCTTTTGATTAACTCAAAGTCATCTGATTAAAGACCTTAATTGTATCTGCAAACCCCTTTCACCTTTGTATATGACCTAATCACTGAAGTGAAATCCATCCCATGCATATCTTTATCACACTCAAGAGGAAGACATAATGCAGGAGGGTGTGTGTACTTAAGGCTAGGAAATTTGGGAACCATTTTAGGACTCTGCCTACCACAAAACCTCGGCCTCAAAGTCACTTCCTAGCTGGGTGTGGTGGTGCACACCTGTGATCTCAGCACTAGAAGGCTGAGGCAGAGCAGGCTCATGAGTCTGAGGCCAGCCCGGAATCCATCAGGGAGAGCTTGTATCAAAAAAAGAAAATCACTTCTTTAAAAAGATCTTCCCTGGGGCCGGGGATTTACCTCAGTGGTTTTGTCACAAGGGCAAGGACCTGAGTTCAATCCCCAGTACCAAAAATATAAAAAGAAATCTAAAAAGACCTTCCCTGATTCCAAGTCCAAAGTAAATCCCATGGGCTAGGGGTATGGCTCTGGTATAGCATTTGCCTAGCAGATGAGAGGCCCTGAGTTTAACCTCCAGTATCATAGAATTTTTCTTTTTTTGTACCAGGGATAAAAAAGTAAAACAGGTTTTGCTCTATATTCTTCTATACTATACTGTACTTGGGGCATTTTTGGGGGGGGGGGCTTCAAATTTGTGAGCCTCCTGCCTCAGCCTCCCAAGAGCTAGGATTATAGGCATATGATTATTTTGATTCTCTCCTCTTTGCCCCGTGAGCTCCCTGAAAGCAGGGACTTTGTTATTTTCATCACTGCATCCCACATGCCCAACCAAGAGCTTGGCAACAGTCGATCAATAAATAAATGAAAAAATAGGCAAATAAGGACAAAATTAACCTACTCACATTAAATGGACAGAGAAGAGAAAGAAGGGATGTAGGCAGTACTGACTGAGCCAAATCCTATACTAAGTGCTTTTTATAATATTCCCTTTCTCATTTAATCCTCTTGGCTATCCTAATATTATTACTGTTCTTAGTCCCATTTTACACAGCAGGGGAAAAGTCTCAGGATAATTTTCATGCCCAAAATCACACAGCAGATAACTAAAAGAGTCAGGATTCAAACACAGGACAGAACCATTCCCACTATAAATTTTGGTAATCTTCTTTGGATTCAGATTTGGTTACCTGTTGAGTGCAATGGCACAGGCCTGTAGTTCCAATTACTTGGGAGGCTGAGAAGGGATGACCTCTTGAGCTTATGAGTTTGAGGCTAGCCTGAAAAACAAAATAAGCCCTTTCCCCCAAAAAATCTAAGCCAGGTGTGGTAGCACATGCTTAAAATCTAGCACTTAGGGAGACTGAGGCAGGAAGATCATAAATTCAAACCCAACTTGGGCAGTTTAGTGACTTAGACCTTGTCTCAAATTTTAAAAAAAAATTTTTTTTTTAAGGCTAGGGATGTAGCTCAGCATGAAAGCCCTGAGTTCAATCGCCAGTACTGATAAATAAACAAACAAGGGCTGAGGATTTAGCTCAGTGGCACTGCGCCTGCCTCACAAGTGCAACGTCCTGAGTTCGTCCCCATTACCAAAATAAATAAATAATAAGTAAATAAATAAATACAGTAATATCTCAGTTCATCAACACTTCTGTTTGCAAAGTTTGATTCGCAAACAAAAGCATTTGGCAAAATTTTGCATCCGTTCACAAACTCTCCATCAGGTGACAAACATGACCATGACCATCTTCCCCACACAAACACAAACACGGCCATCTTCCCTAAAATTGTAAAACACATTAAGTTCGCAAACCAAGGTACCACTGTAATTAGCAGGAAGGAAGAAAGGACAGAAAGAAAAGGGAAAGGAAAAAGAATAGAAATCCAAGAGTCGCTGGAGAATTGGTCTGCCACCACTTACGGAGCTAGGGAAATGGCACACTTGCTCTAGCTCTGTCTCCCTTTCTTTTTTAAATGGAAGTGGTCAGCTGAGGTGAGAAAATGTGCATGAAGTCCCTTGGACATAGCAGATGGTCACATAGCATGCAGTGATCCCCATGGGCCAAAGGGCCACCCCTGCTGGAATGGGAATCCTCCTTGGTTGGATTAGCAGGGTCGGGGAGTCCCCAGTAAGGAGGCCTAGAGAGAGACGCCTACAAATATGATGTCCCAGGCCAACCTGCTTGGCACCACCCCACAAATACAAGTCTTACAAGGAAGCCAGTCTGGAAGGAACCAGTTGCCAACCAGAGCTGCCCAGGCAATTCCTGGGGCAGATGGAGGCAGGTCTTTCAAAGCTTAAGGAGTGCCCGGGTCTCCTGTTCTTGCTTCCCACCTTTGCTTTTCTAAGGTGCTGAGTATCATGGAAGTAGGTCATTGGGAAGAGGGCAGAGCCAGAGGGAGGGCTGGAAAGCCTGGCCAACAGTAGGATTAGGGGGCCACACCTCCCTGCCCCATCACAGTGGCTTACATTCCCACCACAGGATTCCCCGCATGGACTCCTTATCACCTTCTTCCATTCCTCTTTTCAAAAGGGACTCCACAACGGGCATGGTGGTGCACACCTGTAATCCCAGCGAGACTCTGCCTCAAAATAAAAAATGAAGGGCCTGGGATTTAGCTCAATGGTTCCGCTACCTGCCTCGCAAGCACAGGGTCCTGAGTTCAATCCCCAGTACCAAAAATAAAAATAAAAATAAAAAAGGGCTGCAGATGTAGTGAGCCCTAGGTTCAATCTCTAGTATCAGGGGAAAAAAACAACTCCACCACCTGCCTTCAGCCCACAGAGACAGGATTAGTAGAATGCTCCTCAAAGTTTCTCTTCCATGACTTGGAGGACCCCCGAGCTAGGTCAAGTGAGAGAAATGGACTCAGCCTGGGAAGGGCTGTGCTGAGAATAGTTGCGCAGCCCCACCACTGATGGTCACCCCAGAGCTGAGATGCTGTGGGGTGTCAGGGCTCATCACTGTACGACTCCTTCATTTTACCAATGGAAAAACAGCCCAGAGAGGGAGAGAGCTGGCCTCAAGTCACACAGCTGGAAAAGAAGGAGGAAGCTGGGTGTGGTGGCACATACCTGTGATCCCACCACTCGGGAGGATGAGGCAAGAACATCGCTGTAAGGTCGAGACCAGCCTGGGCTACACTGTGAATTTAAGGCCAGCCTGAACTACATAGCAAGACCCTGTCTCAAAAAAAAAAGGCAGGCTAAAAGGCAGGTCATCTGTCTCTCTTTGCTGGCTCCATGTGTCTTCCTGTCTGAGAAGTAGAAGAGGAAGAAGTTGCCTGAGAGCAGGAGAGCAAATCTTCCTTCATCTTCATCTGTTGAATGGGAATAATGAGTCCTCCCTGCCAACACACCACTTGTTTGGGAAGCTTGAGTGAGCGACAGAGGGGAAATGACAATGACATTGGTGGGAGAACTGTCCACGTGGTGGCAGGAGATCTGAGCGGGGGCAGAGCAGATGGGCTGTGAAGATGTGGGTTCACCTTGTGGTCCTCCCCAGGTGGGGCCCAGGCCTGGGCTGCCATGGATACCGTGTCCCTGGAGCATCAGATCCAGAGCGTGCAAAGGCACATCAGCTTCCTGAAAAAGGAGCAGGTGGCCCTGTTGCGAGACCTGCACCTGGAAATCCTAAGGCTGCAGAAACGCTGCTCAGGTGAGGCCAGGGGACCAGCTATGGGGTGGGCAGGGTCACTGTCATCATAGCCACTGTCTTCAGCGGGAAGCCTCACACCAATCCTACGGCCACTTTTTCTGGATGAGGAAACTGAGACTCAGGGAGCTGGGTAGAGATTTGGGGCTGAGAGGTTTGGTGAGGTAGCCCATCAGGGAGCCTGGGATTTCTGTCTCTCTCTCTCTTTTTTTTTTCAGTACTAGGAATTGAACCTAGAATCTTTGCACTGAGCTATATCCCCAACCATTTGTTTGTTTGTTTGTTTGTTGTTTATAACAGGGTTTCACTAAATTGCCCAGGCAGGGCTCAAACTTATGATCCTCCTGCTGTAGCCTCCTGTCCTTTTTGCTCACTGAGTATCTCCCAGCCCTCAAAAATCCCTGGGTCCCGTTGGGGACACGCACATATCCAACCGGTGGTATTAAGATATAGCAGGTACACACCTGTAATCCCAGCTATTCAAGAGCCTGTGGCAGGAAGCTTTTGAGTTTGAGGCCAGCCTAGGCAGTTCAGTGACTTAGCAAGACCCTGGCTCAAAATAAAAATAAAAAATGGACTGGGAAAAAAAATAGACTGGGAATGTAGAAATTTTTTAAAAGGGCTGAGGTTGTAGTTCAGTGGTAGAGTGCTTGCCTAGCATGTGCAAGCCCCCAAGTTCAATCCCCAATACTTCAAAAAGAAAAAGAAATTGAATGTGGCAGTTGTCTGGAAGATGAACTGTGGGAGAGGGAGGCTGGGAGGCCTGTAACAGAACTGATGAAATGGTCCAGGAGAGGGATAAAGAGGCATGGACGGGGAGGGCCAGAGGAGGCAGGTTGAAGGAAAGGGGCTGCCAGCTGATTGGTTTGTGAGCAGCAGAGGGAGGTAAAGGATGAAGTGAAATCCTAGACCTGCCCCTGCTCTTAGACCTGCAGCCTCAACTGCCTGGGCCTCTCAGAGCCTTGGCTGTGACCCGGATGTGCATGAAGGCTGAGTCCCAGAACAGGCTGTAGGGCCAGTGGCTCACAGAATGTCTCAGCTAGGGAAGACCCAATTTCTTGATTGTACAAATGGGTAAACTGAGTCCCAGAGAAAGTACATCACACAGTATGTTGACAGCAGAGGCCAGATTAGAATCCAGAGCTCCAGACTCCCAGTCCTACATATCTCTGCAGCTTTCTGGGTATTCTCTACCTCCAAGCTGCCCAGAACCCTAGCTCCCTCCAGCCCCTGCTCTCGGGAAGGTGCCCACTGCTCAGAGGGAAGCTGAGGGCTGGAGGGCTGAGTGACCACCTGGCTTCTCACACTGTAGCACAAGACATGAGTGGTCTCCCCCAAGGACCAGCCAGCGACAGAGGACAGCCTAGGGGACAGGGGTGGGCCTTGAGGACTCACCTCTGCCCCATGCCACTTTATCACTGCAATAACAGCACTGGAGGAAAATAGGGAACCCTAAGACCTTATGGCAGTTCCTCTAATTTTTCTTTGTTGTGTCCTAATTCTGAGTTCCAGAGGAGGGCCGGGTCCCAAGAAAATGTCACAGGTAGCCCTCCACCACCCCATTACCCTTCTCACTCTTACACTGGCAAGGGCCTGCAGCCTCTTGGTTATCGATTAAGGAGATAAAAATAATTCTTTTCTTTTTTTTTTGGTACCAGGGATTGAACTTGGGTCCTTGCGCTTGTGCAGCAGGCGGCGAAACCACTGAGCTAAATCCCTGGCCCCAGAGATAAAAATAAGTCTGGGCTGGACTGGAACAGCCACTGTGGGGATAAAATGACTGAGGCCCTCAGTTCAGGGCAGAGGTGCTGAGGAGAAGGGAAAAGAACAAAGAGGAAAATGGGGAAAGAGATTAAGGAGGAACCCAGAGAGCCAGGCATGGTGGTGCACATTTGTAATCCCAGAACTCTGGGAGGCTGAGGCAGGAGGATTGCAAGTTCAAAGCAAGCCTGGAACACAGGGAACACAGCAAGATGTCAAAAAAAAAAAAAAAAATCCAAAGGCTAAGAAGGCGATAGGATGGGCCAGTGTAGGAGCCAGGAGGACAGGCTGCTGGAAAGCCAGCTGAGCACGGCGGAGAACGCAGAATGAAGGGGCTTGGGAAGTGGTGGATTGTTCTGGGTTGGCTGGGCAGCCTGAATGATGACAAGAACTGTCCCCATGCATTATGCACTAACTTAACCCTGGACCAAACTTTCCTTTACTTGCTCTCATACCATCCTGGCAACAGCCCTTTTTATGGGGGGTGCTATTTTGTCCTCACTTTCCAGATGGGAAAACTGAGGCTCAGATAGATGCTGTTACTAGTCCAAGGTCACAGTATATCTGATATCACAGCATCTTCACCTAAGCCATGGGGATTCTGGCCAGAAGGTGGGCAGGGACATTTGCCTGTTGGAGGAATGGAGCCCAGCTGTAATTATCTCTCCCCACACCCTAATCACTTGGTTAAATGTTGAAGAAAATCCAGCCCACAGTCAGTGGTAGAGCCAAGATCTCTTAGGCTGAGTCCCTGAAGAGGCATCAGCTCCTCACAAGGGCCCCCGGGAAGAGGTGCAGGCTGGGATCATAGCACCAGCCCAGACACCTGGGCTCCCTGTCTCCTGGCAACAAGTGGCCTCCCCAGAGGAGGCCCCTTTGCCAAGGCCCTGCCTGCAGAAGTGCCCCAGGAGTGCAGTGAAGAAGGGCAGGCCTAGTCTCTGTAGGTGCTGCTGAGTGGTCAGTGGCCCCAGTGACTTACTGGCTTCCTGGCCCCCTGGTTCACACCTTCTTCCTTGGGCCCCATACTGTGTCCCTGCAAGTACACACAAGTGCTCCTGAGCAGCCACTGAGGCTTTTGGCTCCCTTCTGCTCACTGAATGGGGGTGGGGGGTGGGGGGCAAGCACAGGGTGTACCACTGAGCCACACTTTGGCAACCCCTTTTCCCAATTCTTGAGCTCTGATGGAATTGGGGGACTTCAGGTATAAAAAGTGTATAAAAAGCCAAGTGTGGTGGTGCATGCCTGTGATCTCAGCACTTGGAAGGCTGAGGCAGGAGTATCACTGTGAGTCCCAGACCAGCCAAGGCTACATAATGAGTTCCAGACCAGCCTGAACTACATAGCAAGACCTTGTCTCAAAAAAAAAAATTTTTTTTTTTTAAATCAAGCTCAGCGGGGTTGAGAGGTGGGGCATTTGGGGCACTAAAGAATGGGGACTGGGGTGGGCATGGTGGCGCAAGCCTGTAATTCCAGCTACTGGGGGAGCTGAGGTAGGAGGATCACGAGTTCAAGGCCATCTGGGCAACTTAGTGGAAACCTGTCTGAAAATAAAAAAGATCTGGGGATGTAGCTCAGCACTCCTTGGGTTCAATCCCTGCTACCAGGAAAAAAGAAAAAGAATGAAGACTGGGAGAACAGGCTAAAAAAAAAGTAGTGGCGGGGTGGGACCTGCTGCGACACCGGCGCACGCAGGCAGCTGCTCACCTGCGACGACCCCCCCCTCCCGCCCCCAGCGCCAAGCCTCCAGGCAACTCCCATCACAAGGTGGCGCTATTCTCCTTGAAGCCCTCTCCCTGCTCTGTGGACTCGGTGGAAGTGGCGCATGGGAAGGAGCAGTGCCACTCTGCACACAACAGTGGAGGGAGGGCACAGCTGTACTGGCTATGAATATAGTGAACGCATGTGTCCAGTTTGGTAAATAGCCACTGCCCATGTCCATTGACCTTAAGAGGCCCTCCACACACTAGTATCCGTCCAGTAATTGTGCATCAAGGGCCCCCCAGAATTGCTATTTGCTGGTGTATCAGGCCTAGGAAGGGGCACATAGCCTCCCAAACCCCAGACAAGCCAGGCCCTTATGTCCCACAAGAACTGAACTAATCCTCAAACCCTGCATAAGCTTGTACTGGAAAGATCTTTGAACTTGGCATGAAGCCAACAGCCTCAGGCTGTACTCTGGGCATGGCAGGAAATTGGTATAGGGGGTGATTTAGATTGTTTCTAAGGATCTTTATTGGCACTGTTACTGAACTGTGATTCTCTGATTATCACACACACACACCCACACACCTGCTTTTTCTCTTCTCTGCCTCCAGAACTGACCCATGACCTGGAGATGAGAGAGGCCCAATCTCAGCAGCAAGGTAAGAGAAGGACGACTGGTCGGGAAGTACCATGGGGCCCCATGGTTGAATTTCCCAACTCTTAGTAGGACCCATGCCTTCTCCATCCCCAGCCAACTCACAGGGACAGCAACACCTCAGCTGAATGAGCAGAATGCAGATGTCAGTCCCACTTGCCCATTCAGCTGGGTGACTTTGTAAACAGCTTGTATGCCACAGAATCCCCTGTATCTGCCTGTGTCTCTGTCCAAAGTGGGGAAATGAATGGTGGAAGGAGATGACTCTGGTTTTCCTTCCTCCTTGCCCTCTTAACTCCTTTCTGGGACCCACTTCCTCAGTCCTTCGAAACCTTGTACAAGTGAACCCATGGTCAGTGTCTATACCCCACAAGGTGCTGAGTGTCAAAATGTGACACAGTGGCACTGTGGGGTCTGGGCTTCAAGGCACTTACTCTAGATGAAGAGAACAGAGACACATTAGCAAATCCTTCCCTTTTTTTTTTGGTACCGGGGATCGAACTCAGGGCCTTGCGCTTGTGAGGCAGGCAGTGGCACCACTGAGCTAAATCTCTGGCCTGCAAATCCTTCGTTTTACAACAGCATGACTTGTGCCATTGTAGTAATTCCTCCAAAACATTTGTTCATTGAATATTACTTCTCTCTCTCTCCTTTTTTTTTTTTTTTGGTACCGGGGATCAAACTCAGAACCTTCGACTTTGGAGGCAGGCAGCAGAACCACTGAGCTAAATCCCCAGCCCTATTACTTTTCTCTTAATAGTAGGGTGAAGCTAGGGAGATGGTGTTCAGTGGGTCTAGAGTTTCAGTTTTGCAAGATGAAAAAGTTCTAAGGCCGGGGATTTAGCTCAGTGGTTTCACCACCTGCCCTGCAAGTGCAAGGACCTGAGTTCGACCACCGGTACCAAAAAAAAAAAGAAAAAGTTCTGGAGATCTGTCGCAGGGTGTGCCTTGGAGTAATCACTCAGGAAGCTGAGGCAGGAGGAATTTGAGCCCAGGAATTTGAGGTCATCATAGGCAACATAGCAAGATCTTGTATTTTTTTGTTGTTGTTGACACTGTTTTTAATATATATATATTTTTAATTTTTTTGGTACTGGGACCTGGCACTTGCCAAGCAGGCACTGTGCCACTGAGCTACTTTCCTGGCATCCTTTAATGTACTTTTATTAGTGCCTGGAGACCTTGTCTTTTCACACACACACAGAAAAACTTTTGGAAATTTGTTGCAAAATAATGTGAATATACTGTACTATACTGTACATTTTAAAAACAGTTAAGGTAGTACTTTTTTTAACCATAATTAAAATATTTTTTAAATGTAGCAAGACTGAGCATGGTGGCACACTCCTGTAATATCAGCATTTGCAAAAGTGAGGCAGGAGGATAACTGAGTTCAAGGCCAGCCTGACCCTATCTCAAAAAAACCACTAAATACATAAGTTAATTTTCTACATGTGGCAGGGAGAAGATTGTCTTGTTGAGATCATAATCACTAAATTATAGGATCTCTGAGAACTAAGACTGGATACTAACCATTGTGAAGTGCAAGGCCCATTACCTGTCTTGAAGAGACTGTAACTGGTTAACTAAAAATAAATCATAAAAGGCTGGCATGTGTGGGCTGGGGATTTAGCTCAGTGGTTTCGCCACCTGCTGCACAAGCGCAAGGACCCGCGTTCGATCCCTGATACCAAAAAAAAAAAAAAAAAAAGGCTGGCATGTAACTCAGTGATAGGACACTTGACTAGTATGCACAAGGCCCTGGGTTCAATCCCCAGTACTCCCCCCCACACACACACACACAGAGAAGTCATAAAGATAGACATTTTTGGCCAGGAGAGTGTTTTTTAGTTGTTTTGTTTTAAGACAGGCTCTCAAGGACAATTTGGACTACATAGTGAGAACTTGTCTTAAAAAAAACAAAAACAAAGAGACAGTCAATCTTATAATGTAGTCCAGGATGGCCTTGAACTCACAGTCCTCCTGCTTCTGCCTCCCAAGTACTGGGATTACAGGAGTGTATACCATGCCTGGCCAGTAGAGTTCTGAAGAATAGATTCCCTGTCCTATTGATGTGTTGCTTACAGTTCAAGAGCTACATGAACAAGAATTAGGAATGGGGAGGGCTGGAAGTTTAAGCTAAAATGTTAGGAATCCTACAGATTGCTTTGTGCATATAAAGATCAGCTGGGGATTGCCTGAACACTTGAACTAATCCTACCCACTTCTTCATTTGACAACTACGGACCTTCTGTTTTTTTGTGTTTTTTTTAAATTCTTTTATTGGTACATTTTAGGTATACAATACATTTACATTTATCATTGGGTGCTTGTACCTGTACATGATGTATCTTGGTTCTTATTTTTTCCCCCATTACCAGTGCGTCCTTCACCCCCTCCACCCTTCCCTATTTACATAGATTTTGTTTCCATTTTTTTTCTTTTCTCATAATTTTTCCTTTCCTTTCTTTCTTTTCCCCTTCCCCTCCCACCAACCCTACACCTTTGGACCTTTTCCTATTTCAAATTATCAATTATTCATTTTATTTACTTTTGGTTTTTTTGGTACGGGGATCAAACACAGGACCTTGTGGTTTCGAGGCAGGCATCCGAACCACTGAGCTAAATCCCCAGCCCCTAATTATTCATTTTGATCCTTATTTACATCTGCAGTTTCTCACACTAGAGAAACTATTCGGTACTTACACAGGTGTGTCCTATTTATTTCACTTAAGAGTATGGACTCAATATGCATCCATTTAGCTATAAATGTCTCTAGTTTCTCATTCCTTATGGCTGAGTAGTACTCCATTTTATATTAAAAAAAAAACACATCTTCTTTATCCAGTTTCCAGTTAATGGGCACTTGAGCTGTTTCCAAGCTTTAGTTATTACAAACTGTGCCGCTATAAGCATGGGTGCACATATATGGCTGTGGTATGATTCTTATAATTCTTTGGGGAAGATACCCAGCAGGGGAATAGCTAGGTCAAACGAGACCTCTAGTCCTAGTTCTTTGAGGTATCTCCATACTGATTTCCACAGTGGTTGCACCAGTCTGCACTCCCACCAACAATGGAGAAGGGTTCCTTTCTCCCCACACCCCCGCCAGCATTTGTTATTGGTTGATTTCTTGGTAGCAGCCATTCTTTCTGGGGTGAGGTGGAATCTCAGTGTTGTTTTCATCTGCATCTCTCGAATGACTGGTGATGTTGAACATTTTTTCATGTATTTATTTGCTGCTTTTACTTCTTTGTCTGAGGAATGTACGGACCTTCTCTTCATCAAGTGCTGGAGCATGGGCTGAGGTGAAAAAAGTTCTGTAATGACAGCAGCTTTTACTCCTACTTTCTCTGAAAGGGTTTTTAGGGTCACCTGGACTCAAGACACCACCCTGGTGTCCTGAGTTGTGGTGGTGGTGGTTGCCAAGCCCTGTTGTATGTGCACTGGCTTAGGTGCTGGGGCTATGGTGGATAAATACAGTGGTCCTCATAAAGCTTACAGGGTAGTAGGAGAGGTGTAGTAAACCATCATAAATGTGAGGTTGCCACCATGACATGTGCCAGGAAGCAGCAAATCAGTGCTCCAACTGTATGAGGAAGATGTGGCTGTTGTTCCTCCTCCATCTCCTCCTCTTCTTCTTCTTCCTTTCTCCCCACCCCGTTTCTCTCTCTCTCTCTCTCTCTCTCTCTCTCTCTCTCTCTCTCTCTCTCTCTCTCTCTCGGATCCAACTCCGGACCTTTTGCTTGTGAGGCAGGTGTTGGAACCACTGAGCTAAATCGCTGGCCCTTCCCTCTCTTTTTGAGACAGTCCCGCTATGTAGTTCAGGCTGGCCTTGAACTCACTATGTTGCCCACGCTGGCCGTAAGCACCACCTGGGAAGATCTAAGCAGCACCATTTTCAGGTCCATCCGCGAGGTTCTGAACCAAGTGCTCTTTGGTAGGGCCCAGGAAACAGTATTTGTAAAAGCACTCTGCATAATTCCAATGTATATCCAAGGTTGAGACCTGCTGCAGTGGCAAATCCAAACAAGTCAACAAAAAAAATTACGAAATATAGTAAATGCTCTATGAAGAAAACAAGGACACTGACACCCTCCCTCTTCCTGTGCATATCCCCAACTCTTCCCTACCTTGCTCTTGCCTTGTCTCCCTGACACAGGGCTTTTGTGAAAGCTGCTCCCTCTGTCTGAAGCACTAATTCTCCAGGGGAGGAGCTCTTCACCCTACAGATCCTATTCCAAGCCTCTTCTTCCGGAAAGCGTTTCTTGATTAGGCCACATCCTCATACAGTCGGAGCACTGATTTGCTGCTTCTGGGCATATGTCATGGTGCCAACCTCATACTTATTTATGATGATTTACTACACCTCTCCACTACCCTGTAAGCTTTACAAGGACCATTTTATTACCCACCATAGCCCCAACGCCTAACCCAGTGCACATGCGCAGGGCTCAGCGAATTACTTGTGGCCCCAATAAGGAAGGAGTCAGGAAGGGTTTTCCGTTTAAGCTGAAGCCAGAAGCATTAGTGGGGAGGCCCCGGGAAAGGAAGGGAAGGCAGGACCCTGCCGCTGACGCGGGGCTGAGGGAGAGCACGCGTGGTCGTGGAGGCAGGGAAGAGGAGGGCGCGGTTGGTAGCCACTGAGCGCCAGGCCAGGTGTGTTCCACGCCAGGCGGGCGCCGTCACCTTCCCTTGTTTCGCCCCTTCGCAGAGGAGGCGTCCCGGGAGCTGGAGAGCAAGTGCCGCGCGCTGGAGTCGCAGCTGGCGGCTCGGGCCGCGGCCAACGCCGAGCTGCGGCGGGAGGTGGCGCAGCGCGAGGCGCTGGTGTCTGCGCTGCGCTGCAGCCTGCGCTCCGAGGAGCGCCGCTTCCTGGAGGAGCTGCGTCGCCGCAGCCACCGTGCCACCGTCCTGGGCACGGAGCTGCAGAAGCACACGGAAGCGGCCGCCTACTTGTCCTGCCAGCTGCACGCTGCGCGACAGAGACTGCAGGCCCCGCGCTCGAGCCCCGGTGCCGCCGCCGAGGCCCGGCCCCGCCGACGCGCACAGCGGGCCCGCCGCCCGCCCGAGGCCGCCGCCAAGGCCCCCAGCCGGGACTGGGCCTCCTGGGACCGCGCAGCCAGCGGCCTGGACGACGTCGACCCCATGCCTGACCCTGCGCTCTTCCTATACGCCCGGCGGCCCCCTCGGCCCAGTGCCCGCGGCCCGCTCCAGCCGCTGCCCCAGGAGCCCCCGGACCAGGGCGGCGCGTCGCCTGCCGTATCCAGCCCGACCGGCGCTTCCGGGGGCCTGGAGTAGGCGCGGGGCTAAGGGGCCCCTGCGGGCGGGACCCGGGGACTGAGGCCACCCGCCCCGGCCCCCGGCCCCTCTAGCTGCCCCTGCCTTTTGTATTTCCCAACATTTCCGAAGCTTCGAGCTCTCCCTTCCCACGAGGCAGCTCCTCCGAGAAGGCTGAGCGGTTGCACCTTTTTTGCGAAGGACTCACAGGACTGATCCTGACCTGGTCCCCACCTGGCCACTGGGTAGGGGGGGCCGGGATCAAGCTCTGCCCCGGGAAAGCTGACAGTCCTTTGGGAGGGAGGAGAAAGGCTGGCCTACAGGAAGGAATGTAGAGTCCACTTGGCACCCCTAGGCTTCCAGCTTCCCTGCCTTGCACCTCCAGTCCTGCCGAGCCTTCTTCCTCCCCGGAGAGGCCCGGCTCAGGCTGGTCCTTTACTCGGGAAATGCTGTTCCCAGACCCACTCCCATCGAAGTCCTTGCAGGTGAGCACGGAACACTTTAGAGGCTGCATCCTCCCAGAATCCCTGGTGGGGCAAGTGTGGCTTGACGGAAGTTGAACTTGTGGAGGGCAGCACTCATTAGACCCTTAGGGTTATGGAATGGTTTTGGTGGCAGGACATGCAGGAATTGGGAGGACAGGAACTGTCCTGGGGCATCGAGGTGGGATGGAGGCATGTGGAAGGGCAAGGACTGCCTTTCCCCTCCTGGAGGCTTCCCTGGGAGTCTGCCTCCTCTGGTTACTGGTGCTAATCTTGCCCAGCTTCCTAAGCAGCTGGCCGCACCCCGAAGCTGAAAGGAGGGCCTAGCTTCTTGGAAGTGGCGGCTGTTGATAGAAGTTTGGGTTTGCTGAGGGATGGGGAAAACATCAGGAGACAGGTGAGTCCCGGCCTGGCTCCCTCCAGGAATGCCTCCAAGCCTATCCAAACCTGGTAGTGGCCGGATATTTCTGTGGCTCCCTGTCTCCATTGGGGAATGGTGACAACGAAAGCAGAACCCCCCTACACACACACACACACACACACACACACACACACACACACACACGATCCTCTTTTTGCTCTCCTTGCTAACAAGGGCAGGAAGTACAGCTTCAATCTAGCTCATTGGCCTTACCCCAACCCCAATCTAGAAACAGTCCCCAGAGCCCCCATGCCACCCCTCCTGGGTTGGTCCTTCATCCAGTCCTAAGTGCCTGTGAGGGCTTCCAGGGGGTGCCCAGGGAGGACACCTTTCCCTCACTCAGATATCTAGCCCCTGGCAGCTCCTAACCCTGGCAGAGGCTACACATTCTGTGTATCACCAGGAGTCTGGGAGGTGAACAGAGTCAGTCTCTAGAGATAAAACTTCTTGTTATGGCCCCCAGAGAGGAAATCCCTGGTCCGTATCCCCTTTCGTGCTACATTAGAGGGAGCAGAAATTCAATAAAAAGCAGAAAACAGTGAGCACGCTCCCAGGCTAGCCAGACATGCAGGTGCACCCCCCCCCACACACACACACATTGACCCCAAACAGGACTGCTTAAGGCCACCAAGCAATAAATGGGCTGGCTGTCCTGCTCCTGGGGTCAGGTGTTGGTGGTGAAGCTGGGGACCCTTGCTCTGTCTGGCCCACCAGTCCCTGTGCTGGCCCTGCCATCAGTTTCCTCCAGTGTGTGTTTCTCACTGCTCTATGCTGCCACCTTCCCTATCAGAACCTGCTCTGTTGGGGTCTTGCTCCCCTCCCTTGGAGGACTGTGGGAAGGAGGGGAAAGGACTCTTGCTGGAGAAGCCCACACAGACTTTCATCTTCCACAACCACACTTTTGGGGTAAGCAGGGTGATTTTGTTATGTTGATTCTTCTGCAGAGATGATGAAGTTCTTTATCCACCCCCTCCCCACCCACTAAAAGCCATAGCTCTGCCCACCTGGCCTCCCTCAAAGCTCTATAGCAATAGCCTTCTTTCCCTCTTCCCTCCTAGGTACCCAGGGTCTCCAACTGGGGGAGGCCCCACCACACTCCAGCCCCAGGGATCCTGCGGTGTCTGCCCTGCCTCTCCCCAAGGGACCCCATTAGTGACTCCATCAGTGTCATCCAAATCCTATCCCTCTTCCAGTAACCAGAGATAATGAGACTTGTTTGTGGGGTGCTTGGAATTGCCCCACATGAAAGGTTCTGAGTGCTGGGGTGGCTGGGAAAGAAAGTGAGGGAACCGTTCCCCAGCATGGGGTGTGATGGGGAGACCAAGGCAGATACAAGGTTCCAATTTTAGTTGAAATTCCCTTCCTCCCACCTCCTGGAAGTAATGGATTAGACTCATACCTGCCTGCAGGCAGAACCTCAGCCTCAAGGCCTGGAAGAAGTCTTGCCCTCAGCTTCTGCCCCAAGCATTCCAAAGCCAGGTGTGGAGGAGCCCCCGGCCCAAGACAGCCTCCCAGCCCTGTCCCTGGAAGGTCCAGGTGACTGAGAAGGGAAAGTGTTTCTTCTCTACTTTTCTCTGCTGTACACATTCCCACTGTGGAAGGGAGAGTGTTGACAGGGTATGCAGAGTCCTTCAATGGGGTTCCTGCCACACCCCAAATGCGGACAGAACCAGGAGGGAGAGCTGTGGATGGGGTCCCCTGCACATTCTGGAAGCCAGCTAGGGACCAGTGGGCAATGCGCTGGGAAGCTCCAGCCCCTGTGCCTGTATCCCTTCCACTGTGACCTGCACTTTGGGGGACCAGTCCATGGCCAAAATGAGGTAGCCATTCCTGCACACAAGCAGCAAGATAGAGTCCTCCTTGGTGGTGAGGAAGGAGGCCAGAGGATGAGGAGCAACAGCTTCTCACTTTAGGAGCCCAGGGACCCCTGAGCACCCTCTCACTGATGTGCCGGCCTCGGATGGGGTAGCATGCAGGGCAGAGGGATCCTGCTCCAAATTCTCTGTTGGCTGCGCTTTTTAATCCAATGCTTTTCAGAGTGGATTCACTCACCCACACAAATAGAGCCCTGTGCTTTAGGGGTGACTGTCATATGCCTTATTCTTAATAAAATATTTGAGAAACATGCAAGTCAGTTCTCTTCCTGTGGGCACTGCTTCCCCACATCTGTTTCCACATGTGGGGAAGAGGATGTGGAGAAGGTAAGAGTGGCCCGGGAGCCAACCTATGGTCTCCCAGGCAGGTTCTCATGATCAGATGAGGAATGAGGTTCATTCTCTCGCTCTCTCTCTCTGATTGAGTTGAACCAAACAAAGACCTTCATACCGAGCTATGTCTCCAGCCCTTTATTTTTTAAGTTTGAGAGAGGGTCTTGTTAAATTACCCAGGCTGGGCTCAAGCTTGTGATCCTCCTGCCTCAGCCTCCCAAAGTGCTGGGATTGTAGGCTCTCCATCACCATGACCCGCATAAGGTTCTCCTTTGTGTGTCCTGGTTCTCAGCCTCCCCCTGCTCCTGCTCCATGTAACCCTAACCCAAATGAACAAACAAAATCTTAACTCAGAGTCTCTTGACTAGGCTGGAGGATAATAGATTGGAAGGACCCTGTGCTAGAAATTGTCCACTGTTCTGGCCTAGAAGGAATTCTCAGGTTCTGGCACCTTTGACCATGTTGGTTTCATGCCCCTGTCTATCTGAGCTCCAAGAAGCCCAGCACACTCATGATGAGCCCTTTCTTATCCTCTACTAGTGAGAGTTATCTTGGGACTGCAGCTTTAGGCACCCAGTACACCCAGCATCCACAAAAATTCAAATGAGAATGTTTTCAATGTGGGTCTGTATTGTGAATGACTCTGGGAGAAAAGGAGAGTTGCTCTGCATTCCGAGAATGCAGGGGACATGTACTGTTTTGCATGCAACTCTTCTAATACAAGGACCTGTCTTCCTTTTGAGGAACTGCCTTCTGCCCATCTCAGTCTGTGTTTCGGAGTGCTGACCCATCCATGGGACCCAGGTGAGGTAGGTCACATTGATTGGTTGATTGGATGGAAGATGAGCACCGGACTCAGTCTGAACCAATGAGAGTCAATAATAAGATTTTTCTGGAACCAATCATTTAACCCTCTATGCTAGGTGCTAAGTTACACCAGTAAACAAAATAGGCCTACTGACAAGGATGAACTCTTGGGTGACTAAAAGAGCAAAATATACAGGACCGGGGATTTAGCTCAGTGGTTCCATCGCCTGCCTCTCAAGCCCAAGGTCGCGAGTTCTGATCCCCAGTACCAAAACAAAATCAATAAATTTAAAAAAAAAAAATTAAAAAAAAAAAGCAAAATATAAGTTTGGAGTTCTAGCAGATCACTTTCCACAGAGATAAAGCTGCCAGGCCTGGGGATTTAGCTCAGTGGCACCACACCTGCCTCGAGTTTGATCCCCAGTATGGGGGTGGGGAGTAAAGCTGCCAGAATATAAACTATTACAGAAGAATCAGAACCAGGAGAGATGAAGACAGTGTCCAGCCCAGAGCCATAGTTGGAGGTGGAGATGTGAAATGTCAGTGTGGACTAACTCTTGGAGATCATCTATGCAATCCCTTCATTTTACAGATGGGGAAACAGAGGCCTAGGGCATCTCATCGCTGTCATTCCTTTCTTCTCGGCTGTTCTGCCCATACAGGTTTGGGATTGGGGAAGGTGAAGCATTTCTTCTGTGTGGGTTCCCAGAGTCATGTCAGAGAGGTAGAGAACTCCTTCCTGTGGTCCTGGGAGTTTGGGCTCTGGCCCCCTCTCCAACCCCTGGAGGGCTCCAAAGAGAAGAGGGAAGTGGGCATGCCGCACCGAGTAATAAGTGAGTAATAAGTGCATTCATCATAAGAATAATTAGGGAGGTGAGAGGCTTCAAGTAGGCTAATTATGTGGCTAGGTCTCAGCCTAGGTAAACCTCCTTCATCCTCACCTAGCATCTTTATGCAGGGGCCTCAAAGATGAGGGAATGGAGGTACTCTGGAGTGCCATCCAGGCAGCCCTGAGGATGGGGCTGTGCAACAAGAGCCTGCAAGGGACAGGGGAAGGGATCCACTGAAGACAGGTGGTAAAGTTCAAGGCTGCTGGGACTAACTAGTCAGTCTCCAGACCCATGGCACTTGAAGGCACTAGCCATGAGGAGCACAGGGAGAGGCACCTATGCTGGGCATCTACATGGGCTCAGGCTGGTGGGTCTCAGCCAGGTATTATGAAAATGACCTGAAGCTCTGGATACAAAAGTCAAAGCTACAGTACACAAAGGGAATATCTGCACATAAAGCCCAGGTATTATAAACAACAGAGGGGACAAGGGTGGCCCTTTGGGCTGCTGGCAAAGCTCCCCCTCGGCACTCCAGAAGCCATTTAGAGGACAGTTTGGCCTTCCCTATACCTGGATCAGCTACTCAGCCAACACATTGAGCACCTGGCCAGCATCAGGCTCTGGGAAGATGCTGGGGCACCCGATCAATAAAGTATGATCCTTGCGTCCAAGAAGCCACCTTATTCTAGCAGCTGGATCCCTCACCCAAGAACCAGACATCCCAGTTGTTTTTTTGTTTTGTTTTGTTTGGTACCAGGGATCAAACTCTAGACCTTGTGCTTGCAAGGCAGGTGGTGGAACCACTGAGTTAAATCCGCGGCCCAACATCCCAGTTTGACCAAGCCAGTCTCAGTTTATGCCTCTTATATCATCATCATCATTACCATCACCATCATCTTGTACTGGGGATTGAATCTAGCACCTTTTCACTCAGCTACATCCCCAGCTTGTTAAAGACAGCTAAATTGCCCAGGCTGGGCTAGTGCTGGGATTACAGGCTTGGATCACTACATCACCATGCCCAGCTGTCATCATTAACAGTATCTATTTTTATTCACAAAAGTGTAGCTGAAGGCTGGGCATGGTGGTGCATACCTATAATCCCAGCACTTGGGAGGCTGAGGCAGGAGGATTGCCATGAGTTCAAGGCCAGCCTGGACTACATAGTAAGACTTTTTCTCAGCAAAACAAAAAAAGAAAAGACTGCTTCATGTGTGACCTGAGGTCAGACTCCCGACTCTAAGGAATGGTGATCAGAGGGTGATTCTTTTTGTGTATCTCTATTTCCTCATCCTTAGCCTTGCTGCCTCCCTACCCACATCCCAACAGTGTGTTAAAACTAAATTACACTTCCTCATGTTATGAATAGCATTACCAACATAGAGGAGGCTTTTGAATTCAGCTATACTGACTCTATTTTTTTTTTTTTTTTTTTGGTACCAGGGATTGAACTTGGGACCTTGTGCCTGCGAGGGAGGTGGTAGAACCAGGTATACTGGACTAAGTACAATTCTCTAACATCCTGGAGTTTCATGGATACAAACTAAGTTGTGTGTGTGTGTGTGTGTGTGGTAGTGCATTGAACTACTTTTTTTTTTTAATTTTGAGACAGGTTGGGCTTGAATTTGAGATTGTTCTGCCTCAGCTTCCCAGAATGCTGAGATTACAGGGATGCACCAACATGCCCAGATAATAAATGGGTGTTTTTATCTGATAAAGAAAGCACCTGTGGGTGGGTGTGGTGGTGCACTCCTGTAATCCCAGCACTTGGGAGGCTGAGGCAGGAGGCTTGCTAGTTCAAGGCCAGCCTGAATTACATAGTGAAATCTTATCTCAAAAGAAAAAAAAAAAGCACCTATGGGCTGGGGGATATAGCTCACTGGTACAGTACTTGCCTGGCAGTATGTATGAAGCTCTGGGTTTAATCCCCAGCACTGGAAGAAAAATAAAAATAAAAACAAACCAAAGAAAGCAGTTGAGAGTCACTAGAGTGACAGTCAAGTAATTTGCTTAGGTTTACAAAAAGAGACAGTGTGGATGTTGCCATGTACAGTACAGATTTCCAACCCAGTTCAGTATTAGGTTCATGTATCACCTTAGCCTTCTTGTGCAATAGTCTTAACTCATCTCCCCTTAGACTGGCTCAGTCCCCCTCCTCCCTCACATGGCAACCACAAGGGTTGAGACCTGAATCTCATCACTTCACACCTCCCTTTCTCCAGTTTAAAGGCTTCCTCCTTTCACTGTTTCTCTTTTCACCACCTGCATTCTCTAGGGCAAAGTCTACTTTTTTTTTTTAAGATTGAACCCAGAGCCTCACCCATACGAGGCAAGCACTCTACCTCTGAGCTACTTCGCCTGGCCCAAAGTCTACTTTTGCTTTGCAATTTGTACAACGATCTGGTTAGTCTTCCCCTCCACATCTCTGCAACTTCATTTGCTTTTTTTTTTTTTTTGGTACCGGAGATCAAACTTGGGACCTTGCGCTTGCAAGGCAGGCAGGCGGCGGAACCACTGAGCTAAATCCCCGGCCCTCTCTGCAACTTCAGATTTCCAGTTCCCCATAGATCCTGGCAGATGTCAAGAATATGCCTTAAGTACTTCATAAGGGCTTTCTGGGCCTGTGCAGGAAAGATTCACACCGCTCTCTGCCTGGACACCTTCACTCACTGGTTCAAACATCACCTCTGGGGCCAGGGTATAGTTCCTCGGTAGAGAAGCATTTAGCATGTCCAAGGTCCTGGGTTCAAGCCCCAGCAACACAAACACACACACACACACACACACACACACACACACACACACACACACGCCCCACCTATTGTAGTGTCCAGACTGGATTTAAATTGACCCAGCTCTAATGCTGCTGAGTGACCTTGGCCTCAGCTTCCCCTATTGTAAACTGAGGACACCAGCCTAGGAGTGAGAACCCATCTGGTGGGGGTGTGAGGACATTCTTAGGGAGAAATCCTGTGGTGGCTGAGGACAAAAGTTTGGTGACTTCATCCCCATTAGTTACCCTCACCACCACCTCTGGTACCACGCTTAAAGTTGCCCTGCACCTCTTCCTCAATAATCCAGACGCACCCCAGTTCCACTCTTTCGACAGCAAAGGGCACCCTTGGAGGGGAAGGCGCAGAGTGTCATGCCAACATCACAGATTAGAGACCTCGCGGTCTTTTGGCACAGTTGCATTAGGAAGCAGAGAGTCATTGGGGAGGGGAGGGTTAGCAACGGAAGTCCTAGAGGAGTCTTCAGCCAAGGTCACGGAGCCCGCCCAATGGGCAAATAGTAGGGACGTCTCCCCTAAGCCCCGCCCACAGAAGGAGACGAAGCCTCTTTCCCTCGAGTCAGGGTACGTTGCCTTTAAGGCGTTCGGGAAAGTCACTGCATCAGTGGACTGGCAGCGAGGCGCAGAAAGTTTTGTCCCTCGCGGGCCTCCGTGGACAGGCCCCGGGCGCGAGGGCGGGGCAAGGGAGCGGCGGTGGGGTCAAAGGCTACAGCGCGCACCACGTGGGCCGGTGACTCCGTCCTTCCCGCAGCGGCCGCGGTGCGCAGGGCACTTGGGTTAGTGGCGCGGCGGACGGCGTGGACAGCAGAGCCGGACGCCCGCTCCCGCCACGATGGTTATCAAGACGGACGAGTTACCGGCGGCCGCCCGGGCCGACAGCACCCGGGAGCACGGCTCGCAGGCTGGTGGCAAGGGGCGGCCGGGCGCAGCCGGTGAGCAGGGCCGGGGCCAACGGGCATCCGGACAGGGGGCCGGGCCGGGCTGGACGGGCGGGTGGGTTCGGGACTCCGCGGGGACCGCTGTCTTCTTTCTACGCCAGGCTCGGTTGCATCTCACTGGGCCCTCCACTGGGCCGCCCCCGCCCTGAAGGTCACCTTCACTGTCGCCCCCGGCTGCAGCTCGGGCTTCGTATCTGAGGTCTCGGAGAGGGCAGCTGTGGCGGGTGCCCGAGCGTATTAGATACGGGGACACGTGCGCGCACACGCGGTTTCAGGGTGCATCCTCGCCGCAGCCTGAGAGAATCAGCGGCCCCACCCCCTCCGCTCACGGGCTTGGGGAGACCTCTGGGGTCACTGTCACACTTTCGGTCCAACCTTCATCAGGTTCCCCCTCCAGCTGTCTGGATCCCAGGCATTCCCCGTGCAGCCAGGGCTGCAGTTCTGCGAATGAGGTTCAGTTTGACGCTTCCCAGGCATGGTCTGTGTGACGAGCGTGAGTTGGGGGTGGTTCTGAGGGGGCTTCTCTGTCTGGTTCATTTCCAGAGACAAGGGGTTGACTCCAGGTCTTCAAGCTACATTTGCACACTAGGGTGTTGGCCATCTCGTCTGACCTCGGGTGGGGGGCCCTGCCAGTGTATAGAGACAAAACCAATCTCCTTGGCAGGGGGAAGTGTTTGTGCCAGAACTTGATTATTAACCTGCCTTATTGCGAAAAGTGGGTCAGACCAGAGTGGCTGTTTTTAAGGCAAAGGTCAACAGTGTGGAGTGGAGCTCCCAGCGTTCCCCCATGGGGGCTGTGTAGCCATGGCTTTGGGAGTGGCTGAAGCTTGTTTGGGGTGGGGCCTGCTTCTCTCCATTTCATCTGGGCCTCTTCTGTATTTTCCATGTCTCAGATTCTGGCCATTATGCTGGAGGCCCCTTCCCAGCTCCTCAGCTGTCAGTCTCCAACGTCTTCATCAGGGCCCAGGAAGGGACTGTGGTGTTCTCTGCCCTGTGGCAGTGGGAGTACAGAACTCCCCTTATCTCTTTCTCTCCAGGGCCCATCATCATCTCCTCCCTTCCCAGCTTCAGTGAGTAGGCTGGGGCTGACTTGAAAGTCAGAATGGTAATAACACTGGGCAAGCTCACTGGCCCTGTGCCCCATCACAGCAGATTTACCTTGAGTTGGGGGCAGGTGCTATGGCAGCTTTGCTAATTGGGAGACAAGGCCGAGAAATGGTGTTAAGCCCAGGCTACCAAGCTTTGCCCTGATGTGGTTCTGAGTCAGTGGGCCAGGTAGATAAGAGGTTGGGGCTGGCTGGTTTCCCCTCCAGCAGAGAGACTGGAAGAAATGAAGCGACTTGCCCAAGGTCACACAGCAGTTTTGTTGATTATTTATATTTCTAGCTCATGGCCAGCATGCCAAGGCTGCCCTAGAGGAAGTTGAGACATGCATGTAGGTTTGAATCAGGTCCTGAGAGCCAGGGAATGAGGAGGGGAGAGTGTTGGAGGATTTCTGCGAGAGTTCCCTTCTCAGCTATGGGCTGAGGGACTTTTTAAAGGGTTGGAATGGATCAGAAAAGAGCACAGCTGTTCATCCTGGGGAAACTGGGGGCATTCTAGTAGTAGGGACCTTGGCTCCCATTTCCCCAGAAGGTTAGTATATAGATAGCTGGGACTCACATTACAGCCAGCCTGGATCTGTTATAAGGAGAAAGCCTTGATGGAGGCCCCTCCTCACCAGCAGGCTCCCATATGGGAATCAAAACCCAGTCCCCTGATCTCAGGCCCCAGCTCTAGAAGGCTCTCTGGTACCCTTGAGGAGGTAGGCAAGGGTCGATTATCTTAAGAATAAAGCAGCTTTTAGGGGTTAAGAGAACAGGCAGGTTTTTCAAGTTCACAGTGGTGTGTCGGGTTTCTTCTGCTTAGAGGAGGGCTCTGGAGTACAGGCCAGAGGGGGTGGAGAAGGGAGCTGGGAAACTGGCAAGGAGTTTAAGGGTTTATAAACTCCCCAAGAGAATCCTAAAGCTGCTCTCTTGAATGGGGTCTGGGCAGACGGCTTGAGGAACTCTAGGTTAGCCTCAGACCTTGAAGACCTGGCCTGAGTAGAACAGGAAGAGGCAAACAAAGGTGCTCTTCTCCCCAGGGTCTTTCATAGGCTCCCTGCTTGCCTTTCTCCCTTGCTTTGAATCCTTGTGTTTCTGGCATGGAGTGAATTGTCTTTGGGGGCCTTACTTCTTCCTGCTGCAGGCTCACCTGCTGGGGCCTTGGTGGGGTGTGGCCTGGTTCTGGCACAGTCTCCTGCTAGGCTGGGGAGGCACACAAAGGCCATGGGCCTAAGATTTTTGTCCAGCTCCTGTCTATACCTAGTGGGATCCTGTGCTTCCAGCCAGAACAGAGTATGCTTTTTATCTTCACTTCGATCTGTCCAGTTAAGACTTGGGACTGAGGACTGTGAGCTTGAACATGCACGAAGGGCAATGTGGGCAACTTGCTCCTATTCTGCCTAGAACTGCCTTTTACCATTTCCCGAAATAATCCCAGGTTCTCAGAGTTGTTCTCTGCCATATGAGAGGAGTGAGCCAGGGGTATAGAGACCAGCCAGGATCCTTTGGCTAGAACTAGATCTGCCTCCTAGGCAGAGTTCTGAGGTGTTAAGGAGGAAGGAGGTGCTGCAGCCTGATCCCCCAGGAGTGGGGCAGTAGACTGCTCAGTGGGAGTGGAACTCAGAGGCGTGGGCCTAGGTATCTGATACACCTGGCTTCAGTGCCTCTTTCCTCTGTGACAGCTTGCTTACTATCCTTGTGGAGCCAGTTACTTCAAAGTGAGATGGATGACGGATGTGATTTAGGGACCTGTTGTGGGCTGGGCCTGGAGAGAGCACAAGCTCTATGGAAACAGGAGTGGAGGTGGTGTCAGTACTCCTATGGGGTCGTTGCCAGCCTCCCTGCCCTACCCACTCCTGTTGAGGGTTAGGGAGTGTTTCAGATGGGGGAGGAGGAGAGGGCCTGCTTCTGGGACTGTCCCTTCTTACCATCTGGTTGTTAGGCCAAGAACCCTTCATTGGTTTGTGGAAAGGCTGAAAGTCTGCTCAGTGCCTCCCTAGGACTGGCAGGGAGCAGGGCTGAAGTGAAAGCCTGGCTCCCTACCCCCACGCTGGTTAGTATGGATGCCGGAGCTGTCTTGACTGGGCCCTGGCAACAAGTCAGAGGCCCTGGGAAGGTGCCCTGGCGAGGCTGGGCATGCTTCTTCTCCACAGCCCAATGGCCTTCGGCCTCTTGCTGCCAGCTCTGTTTTCCCCAGGGGAGACATTTGGTTTCTCCTGGTGGCGCACAGGCTGCTGGGAAGGGAAGAGGGAGCTTGCCAGCTTCTTGGTGACGCCTGGAGGCCTGGGACATAGGTGCAGTTGTCCTCTGGGAGACGGGGTGGGGGGGAGTGTCCCCCCCTCACCAAAACCAGTGACTCTCAGAAAGGGGCTAGCTGCCAGGCCACCTGGAGGGGGCAGCAGGAGCCAGAGGCCCTAGCCAGTCCTTTGAATCAAGATGCAGGCAGGTTGCTTAGTGTGTGACTGGTAAAAGGACGGCCACCTCATGGCCTGGGCCCAGGTCTGTGCCAGCTGTTGCCAGCAGTTGGCTGAAGCTGTCCTACTTACCTGCACTGGGGTTGGAGCTGAGGAGAGGACTCCTTTGCTGGGCCCTGCTTCTGCTAGCCAGCCTCAAGGACCCTTGATCCTGAGGGGTCCAAGTACTCCAAATGCTGGGTTCTCCAGCTCCCCTGATGGCTTCCGCAGCACTAACCCCCTTTTGGGGGCGCATATGGAGGTGGGCCTGAGCACTGATAAGAACTCCCCCAGGGGTCGTGGAGCCACCAGGGCCTCCTGGTCTGCAGCCGTCCTTCTGGGCGACCTTGAACAGAATGCAAGGCAGGAGGAGTGTGCCCTTCCCAGGGCTGCCCCAGCAGGCCTGGCCCCACTGAAACCCGAAGCCAGCCGGAGCTCCAGCCCGGGGCCTACCAGCTGCGTTAGGACAAGGAGAGCGGCAGAGGCTGAAACAAGGGACACAGGCAGTGCTGGGCCTGGGCCGGAGGACCGGCTGCTTTGCTGCCATGGCAGTCTTGAGACTCCAGAGCCGAGGACAGGGCAGCTGCTGACCACACCAGGTGTGCCGTGGGGCTGTGTGAACCAGTTGGCTGATGAGGGGAGGTCACTTGGCCTTAATCTAGTGGATGGGAGACCTTCAGACTCCCTTGGGGAAAAGAGAAGTAGGCCTGGTTGTTCTTAGGAAAGGAAGTCTGGGGAACAGGCCACATTTGCTTGAAATATGACCAGGGATTAGGCACCTCCTTCACCCAGGGTGTAGGTCTCTAGGGTAGGAAGGAGAGGGTGGGGGTGGGACCAACTTGCTTTGCCTTCCCTCTGCCCCATGTCCTCCTATTCCAGCCACCCCAAGCAGCAGAGGCTATCTGACATCCAACTTTTGGGACCTTGGAACTTTAAACTGCTTGAATGAGGGCCCAAAGCCTTTCTCAAGGTCCCAGTAGGAGAAGCTCCTCTGCTCTGCCATCCCTCTTACTGCTTTTGGAGAGCTGACCAGCTACTGCCCTTCCTATCTCTGTCTGCTCTGTCATTAGTGCCAGGCAAGTTTTCACTTTTGGGCAGGGCTCATCATTTCTAGGTACTGGGGTTGCCTTGCCTGGGCTGCTAGGTCACTCACTAGAAGAGACAGGTCCTTCTGTATCCTGTGGTTCTTGGAAGTTGCACTTCAGGTTTGCAGAGGGTGTGGTGGGGACAGAAGGGTGACAGGCTCTGTTATTGGAGGTCCACGGTGGTCAGGATTGAGAGCAATGCAGCTATGGGTGTGCATGCAGTGGGAATCTAAGGACCTTCTCTCTGTGACCTTGGGCAGGCTCTAAACCTTTCTGGCTTCAGACTTCCTTATTTGAGTTAGGGGGGTAAGGACTGTATCTGAATACTAGGAGGTCTTGTTTTGGTTGTGCTGGGGATCAA
Source organism: Heterocephalus glaber (assembly GCF_000247695.1). The sequence continues at coordinate 5,324,575 of NW_004624786.1, read as the reverse complement.
ATCCAGGCCTTCCACACACTAGGTGAGTGCTCTGTCACTGAGCCACATTTCCAGCCCTTTTTATTTTATTTTTAGACATGGTCCCACTAAGTTTCCCAGGCTAGCCTCAAACTTGTAATCCTCCTGTTTCAGACAACTTCCAAGGGGCTGGAATTACATTGTGTGCCACTGCACCTGGCTGGAAGTCCTATTTATCACTGAGTTGCGGGGTATAAGACAGGCAGGATAGCTTCTTCTCAATTCCTTGGCACGTCTCTCTGAGCTAGGCCACCTCCTTTCCTGAGGTCCCTGCTCCATGTTCTAATATATTTGGACAGAGACCCCAGAGCTCTGGAGAATGTACCTTATTCCCACTCCTGATGGCTAGGGTTGGGTAGGGAGGGGAAGTGGAGTCTGGACAGGATGGGCTGGCATCCAAACATTGATTAAGCTGTTCTCTTTAGTAGGGGACCCAGCCCTGCTCAGAGCTGGAACTAGAGTTCAGAGCCAAGGAGGCCAGTCTGGCTGACAGGCAGATGTTGGGACTAGGGTCCTCACTTGCCAAATGGGCATCCAGGCAGGCCTGTGGTCAGTTGGAGGGTTTCTGGGAGGAAGACCTTGGCTAGGGCAGGAGGGGCCCCTCCTTTGTTTCCCTTATTGCCTGGGAGAAATGGGAAGTTTTGTCACCTGTTTCCCTCTCCCCACAGCATGGAATTGGATGCTGTTCACGAATATTAGACTTGGCTTTAGGTTTGCAGTAATTAATTCATTAATTTGATACCTTTTCATTAAGTGTAAGTAAGGCAGAAGATACAAGTGGAGCTGCTAGTATAAATAGCCACCCTGGCAATTCTGCCAGCAGAAGTCATTTAGACAGGCTTTTGAGGGGGTTATTCACCTATGACTTGGTGGATGAGCTGGAGTTTGCTTGATGGAGTGGTCTGTTGGATGGCATAAGCTGAAAGCCAGAGATGGGAAGGAAGGAGCTGGCAGACCTGAGACTGTAGGTAGTAGGTTCCCTGGACTGCTGGCCTAAGCTTGTGTCTTGTCATCAGAGGGTTCTGGGTGGAGTGGCACTCTTGAAATTCGAGAAGTAAATGCCTCTACCAAGGCAGTGGCTGCAGAGGTGGGTGCCCATAGATCAGGTTGGAGTTTAGGTTGGGTGAGTAGATAGAAGGTAGGGGGCCTTTACGCAGCAGGGGCTGGTTTGTGGGGGAAAATGAATTTTGTCCCAACAAGATGAGCTTTTGGTGATGCCTGGGTCACAGATGTCTCCTTTCAAAGGCTTGAGCAAGCTGGTTGTGGTGGCATCACCTGTGATCCTAGCTCTTGAGAGTCTGAGGCAGGAGAATTGTGGTGAGTTTGAGGCCAGCCTGGCCCACATAATGAATTCAAGACCAGCCTGAACTACATAGTGAGGCTCTGTCTCAGAAAAAAAACCCACCAAAAAACCACAAAACAAAAGCTTGAGCAAGGGCACAAGGGTTTTCATTTAGAAGGGTATTTGAAGCCATAGGAGAGGGTGAGGTAAGGATGCTGAGAGACTAGGACCTAGCCCACGGTTCAGGACCACTGGAAGAGGACAGGCTAGCGAGATGGATGAGGGTGTCACATTTGTTGGGGAAGAGGAAATGAGTAGTGGTGTTTAATAGTTACTCAGAAGCGAGATAGTTAGAGCTGGGCAGCATGCTCAGGAGGGACCCAGACAGGTGGGCTGAGGAACAGTGGATGGGGAGGAAGGGCACGGGATGTGGAAAGGAGAAGACAGACTGTGGGAGTGCCAGGGGCTGAGCTGGTGTAATGTCTGGGTTAGGGCATACAGATCTAATGATAAGCTGGGCAAGAGGTCACAGAGCAAGAAGCAAAAACATAACTCCTCTCTCCGGAGGCTAAGCGAGGAGGATTGCATGTTCTAGGCCAGCCTAGGCTAAATAACTAATACAAGGCCAGCATAGACTATATAGTGAGACTATAATATAAAAAATAAACAAGAAACCCTTCCCCAGATGGAGACCCCATTCCACAGGGCACAGGCCCAACTAGGCCCAGCTGACTCTGCTCCTTTCTTACCATCCCCAGATCCCTCATCAGTCATGCTGTTAAATGGGGACTGCCCAGAGAGCCTGAAGAAGGAAGAGGGAGCGGCCAACCCACCCAAGGAAAATGGACTGGATGAGGGCGAGCCAGGAGATGAGACCACCGGACAGGAAGTTATTGTCATTCAGGACACAGGCTTTTCTGTGAAGATCCTGGCCCCTGGGATTGAGCCCTTCTCCCTGCAGGTAAGATGGAAAAAGAAATGCTGGGAACCAGGCCTGTGCCTGTGCCTATGTCTGCTAGGGTAGACCAGACCGGAAGCTAAGCCCTGCCCTTGTCCTGGCCCCATGTTGCAGGCAGGAAACTGAGGGTCCTGGGTCTTACCCAGGGTCTCATTTAGTGTGGTGGATGAGGGAATTGAGTCCAGGTTCAGGTCATGGTTCCAGTGCTAGAGGACAGCTACCAGCAGGGACTGCCAGCCCTGACTGGGGAGTGGAGTGGTGGTGGCTGTGTGGTGTTGGTCCCAGCACTCCCCAGCCTCTTGCTCTGTTCCCTCAGCTAAGTCATCTCTCACTGAGCCATGATCTTACCCTGTGCCAAAAGGGTGAGTGGTACTGAGCCTCCAGGGTTAGGGCCAATCCAGAGGTAACTTGCAGGCTGGGAACTCATCAGAGAGCCAGGTAAGGCCCTCTTCTGTACTCTCTATCCACAAACTCAGGCCCTAGTGCACCCCTTTGAAGGCAGAAGCCGCTTGCCCTGGGGACCTTAGTGTTGGGAGAAGGCAAGATTGCTGTTTTGTTTTGTTTTGTTGTTGTTTTTTGAGACAGGGTCTCACTATGTAGTTCAGGCTGGCCTTGAACTCACTGTGTATTCTAGGCTGACCTCGAATTCATGGTGATCCTCCTGCCTCAGCCTCCCAAGCATAGGATTATAGGCATGCACCACCACACCCAGCAAGATTACTACTTGTTCTCCCTGTTTTTCCATTAACTGCAGCTCTGCTCAGATTGCTCTTAGTCTATAGTAATAGTTTAGGTCTAGGGCAGTGACCAGGCTCTGTCCTGCGTGCATGGATGCAGACGGAAATGATACCTGCCAACTAGGCTTGGAATTTAAAAGCCAAAAAGTGGGAAACAGAGTATGTTAGGTATGTAATCTAGAGACCAAGGTACTTTGGGCTTTGAGAGAGGGGTTATATCCTTGCTTTCTGCTGTGTGACCTCTTACCAGGGTGGTTGGGGCCTTCTCCCTGACAGGTGTCTCCCCAGGAGATGGTTCAGGAAATCCACCAGGTGCTCATGGACCGTGAAGACACATGTCACCGTACCTGCTTCTCGTTGCATCTGGACAGCAACATGCTGGATCACTTTTCAGAGCTGCGCAGCGTTGAAGGGCTTCAGGAGGGCTCGGTGCTCCGCGTGGTGGAAGGTTAGTGGAGAAGTCAGCAGTCTGCCAGGAGACGGCCTGTGGAGGCAGGCCAGATAACACTACACCTACGGTCACAGCTGAGCATGTGGAGGTGGCACTGGAGCACAGGTCTGTTGCTTAGGCCGTCACACCTTCACTTTCCAACTACATGGTCCACAGGCTAAATAAAGGCCAGAGTCTTCATTCTAAAAAGGCAGTCAGTCCTAAGCCAGGGTTTAAGTCAACCCTGTCATATTCCGTAAAGACAGATAAGTCTGTTAAGAAAACTACAACACTTCACAGTTCTTGAGGGAAGTCAGGCCCAGGGCAAAGCCTTCCCCTTTGGTGTGGTGAGACTGATTTGGTTGTAAAAGAAAAGTTGCTGTGACTCTCAGGTTCCCAGGGCCTGTGAGCTTCAGAGCAAATGTGGACAAAGTCTGACTCACCTGTGCCTAGAGTTGATCACAGAATCTCTCCCTGCCCCTAAAAAAAACTCCCATTACAGTCCCATAAAGTGAACCTTATGGAGTGGTTTGAAGTTGGGGGTCCTGGGAGTGAAGTCCTCAGGCTGCCCCTGAGTGAGGGTTGCTGAAAATAGGACTGAGGCTCTGGAGGCCCAGAAGCTCCACAAACCCTGCTCCCCTGAGCACCAGACAATAGGAAGGAAGGAAGTGGCTTTTGTGGGCCACTTGGGCTGTGAGGGCCTCAAGGGGTACTTGGTGGAAAGGTCTTTCACTGTGATCAAGGATGCATTTTTATTTTTTTGAGATGGTCTGGCCATGTAGTTGAGGCTAGCTTTGAACTCACAATGTAGCCCAGGCTGGCCTTGAACTTTTAGTGATCTTCCTGCCTCAGCCTCCAAAATGCTGGGATTATAGGGATATGCAGCCATGCCTGGCTCTTTGTTTGTTTGTGCATATGTGTTTTAAAACCAGAACTCCAGCTTCTGTGTTCATAGTGGATTTTAAATATTTATTTATTTATTTATTTTCTTGGTATTGGGGTTGGAACACAGGACCTTCAAGTTGAGCTGCATCCCCATTACTTTATTTTTTTTCTCTCTTTTTTTCCTCTCCTTTTTGGTACCGGGAATCGAACTTCCCATCTCTTTTTCATGTTTTGAGACAGAGTCTCTTAAAGTCACTAAGTTGCCCAGGCTGGGCTCAAGCTTGTGATCTTCCTCAGTCTCCCAGAGTGCTGGGATTCCAGGTGTGTACTACCATGCCTGGCTTCATAGTTGAATTTGAAAATAAGGATTTAGTTTATGTGCTGGCGAAGTGAGCACTGAAAATAAAGATTTAAAGTTGAAAATAGAAACTACTCAGGCTTGATCTGTGGCTCAGTGATAGAGTGCTTGCCTGGCGTGCACCAGGCCCTGGATTCAATCCTCAGTACTTGAAAGAATAAAAAAGAAAAGAGAAGCCCATGACTACATTGCCAGGTGTGAAGGGCACATGTCTGTAATCTCAGCTGCTTGGGAGGTTGAGGCAGGAGGATTCCAAGTTTGAGTCCAGACTGGACAAATTAGCGAGACCCCATTTTGAAAAATAAAGAGCTAGGGATGTAGGTCAGTGGTAGAGGGCTTGCCTAGCATGTGCCTGCCAGCCCTGGGTTTGATCTCTAGTGTGGCAAAACAATGCCAAGACCTACCCGTGAGAGTGCCTTACAAGTACTTCTCTGTGCTGGGCAGGTTGTTCTTGGGAACGGCCCTAGTAACCCTCTGCCCCACCCCCCTGACAGAGCCGTACACAGTGCGAGAGGCCCGCATCCATGTGCGCCACGTCCGAGACCTGCTCAAAAGCTTGGATCCATCTGATGCCTTCAATGGGGTAGACTGCAACTCCTTGTCCTTCCTGAGTGTCTTCACCGACGGCGACCTGGGAGGTGCGGGAGAGTTGAGGGATGCATTGGAGCTGGGCTTGGGCAGAGGGGCTGGTAAAGGGGGGCAGGCCTTCTCTCCTGGAGGTGTGAGTCTGAGGCATTCAGACCAGGGCCACATTGAGGCAGGGAGCTGGCTGGGCCCAGGCTGACCACTGGTCTCGGGTCCCTCAGACAGCGGGAAGCGGAAGAAAGGCTTGGAGATGGACCCCATCGACTGTACACCGCCTGAGTACATCCTACCAGGAAGCCGGGAGCGGCCATTGTGTCCCCTGCAGCCCCAGAACCGTGACTGGAAGGTGGGACTCCTGGAGGGAGCAGCAGGGTCCCTGATGGAGGTCCCCACTGGGAGGCCTGGGCCTCTCATGCTTAGCCATTTATGCAGCCCTTGCAGTGTCTGAAAGTGCTCACCATGAGCGGCTGGAATCCGCCCCCTGGGAACCGCAAGATGCACGGGGACCTTATGTACCTGTTTGTGATCACAGCTGAGGACCGACAAGTCAGCATCACTGCATCCACACGGGGCTTCTACCTGAACCAGTGAGTCATCATCCATCCCACCCCCTCCACTTTACCCCCAAACAGCCCTGGGTTTGAGGACAGATGTTCAGGGCACCTGCTCTGTGACTGTCTCCCTACAGGTCTACAGCTTACCACTTCAACCCCAAGCCTGCCAGTCCCCGCTTCCTCAGCCATTCCCTAGTGGAGCTGCTCAACCAGATCAGCCCAACCTTCAAAAAAAACTTTGCTGTGCTGCAGAAGAAAAGGTAGTGCCTGTGTGCTTGTCTGTCTTGGGTCACGTGGTCATGAACTGCCAGCCTGAACATGGTGGCCCCAGTCCCCATTTAGAGGAGACTGTAGCCCTGGGAGAGGTCCCTGTTTGCTTCTCTCTGGCTCTTGAGGGTAGCATCTTGGGGCCAGGAGACAGTGGAACAGCATGGTCCTTGGCGAGGAAGGGACCCACACCTGGGCTCTGAGCTTGGTGGGCTGCCCCATCTCCCCCTCCCCTGCTTACACAGGGTCCAGCGCCACCCGTTCGAGAGGATCGCTACCCCGTTCCAGGTGTACAGTTGGACAGCCCCCCAGGCGGAGCATGCCATAGACTGTGTGCGGGCGGAGGATGCCTACACCTCAAGGCTGGGCTACGAAGAACACATTCCTGGACAGGTGAGGCTGGCCCCATCTTCACCATTGTACATCTCTCCTGGTGCCCAGCTTGTTCTGTGCACCTCCCAGGAGGCTCCATCCACCTGTCTGTTCACTTGGGAGCCTGGGGAGATGTTCACAAGGACGTGAATGAAGGGACTGCCCAGAACAGGTTGTAGCACAGGCTGAGCCTGAGTCCACCTCCCCGGTCCCTCTGCAGACCCGGGACTGGAATGAGGAGCTGCAGACAACGAGGGAGCTTCCCCGAAAAAACCTGCCTGAACGGCTGCTTCGGGAAAGAGCCATATTCAAGGTGCCTGCAGCCCTGCATGACTGGCAACCCTTGGGTCCACCTGTCACCTGTCACCTGGTCTTCTTGTGGACAGGAGGAAAGTAACACAAGCTGGTTCTGGCCCAGCCTCGGAGGCTGATCAGGGTACCTGTAGGGTGTTCTGCCTCTAGCAGCCCACACTAGTTCCTTTTTCAGGTGTCTTTGAGACTTTGATCCCATGGGAAGGAGGGGACCTACCTCCCATCTGGGCTGAGTGTCAAGGTCCATCCAGCTTTCCGCTCTCCACTGACCACATGAGGCCCTTGCCTGGGCATATGCTGACCTTTTGTGACCCTCTGGGGAGATAGCACATCTACATAGCAATTAAAAAATTGTTAGTCTGGGCTGGGGATTTGGCTCAGTGGTTCCACTGCCTGCCTTGCAAGCACAAGGACCCGAGTTCGATCCCCAGTACCAAAAAAAAAAAAAATTGTTAGTCGGCCAGGGCTTTTTAGCTCAGCAGTTTCGCCACCTGCTGCACAAGCACAAGGACCCAAGTTCGATCCCCGGTACCAAAAAAAAAAAAAATTGTTAGTAGCAGGTTAAAAATTTGTTAGTAACATAGAAATGAGGAAAAATAGTTACTTAACCCTCTTGGACCAGGGATGTAGCTCAGTGGTGCCACTGCCTGCCTCACAAGTGCAAGGTCCTGAGTTCAATCCCCGTACCAAAAAAACCCAAAACAACAAAAACAAAAAATCCTCCTGTAATCTTTCCTGCCTAGAGATGATAATGGTGAGATGAAGAGCTGTAATTTCTTGGGTGCTAACTTGCCCAGGGGCTGTGCCAAATATTGCATAGGCATTGTCTCCTGTGGTCTTTAGGACAGCTTGTAACAGTGGATACAATACAGTATAGTCAGGCACCTGTCCCTCTTCACCTAGCATATGACTGCTGAGTGCCAGACCTGCTCCACCCTTCATGCTCCTTAGGTTTTCATTTTTCTTTTTTTTTGGTTCCGGGGATCGAACTCGGGTCCTTGCGCCTGCATAGCAAGCGGCAAAACCACTGAGCTAAATCCCCAGCCCTCCTTACATTTTCTAAAAAATGATTTTCCCTCCCCTTTTCGAGTGTGAGAAAACTTGAAGCTAGAGTCCCTGGGCTACCAGGGCAGGCCTGGCCACCTCCACAATGGAGGTGAGGATGCCAGGGTAGGATGCAGTGAGAGGCTCTCACAGTTAGAGCCCCTCTCACCCTTCTGATGTCGGCCCCTTCCAGGTGCACAGTGATTTCACAGCAGCAGCCACTCGGGGTGCCATGGCGGTCATTGATGGCAATGTGATGGCCATCAACCCCAGTGAGGAGACCAAGATGCAGATGTTCATTTGGAACAACATCTTCTTCAGCCTTGGCTTTGACGTCCGCGACCACTACAAGGACTTCGGTGGAGATGTGGCAGCCTATGTGGCACCCACCAATGACCTGAATGGTGTGCGCACGTATAATGCAGTGGACGTGGAGGGGCTGTACACACTGGGCACAGTGGTGGTGGACTACCGTGGCTACCGGGTCACAGCTCAGTCCATTATCCCTGGCATCTTGGAGCGGGACCAGGAGCAGAGCGTCATCTATGGCTCCATTGACTTTGGCAAGACAGTGGTGACACATCCACGGTACCTGGAGCTGCTAGAGCGGACCAGCCGGCCCCTAAAGATCTTGCGGCACCGGGTGCTCAATGATCGTGATGAGGAGGTGGAGCTCTGCTCCTCAGTGGAGTGCAAGGGCATCATTGGTAATGATGGCCGCCACTACATCCTTGATCTGCTGCGTACCTTCCCTCCTGACCTCAACTTCCTGCCTGTGCCGGGTGAGGAGCTGCCTGAGGAGTGTGCCCGCGCCGGCTTCCCCCGCACTCATCGGCACAAGCTTTGCTGCCTGCGCCAGGAGCTGGTGGATGCTTTTGTGGAGCACAGGTGGGGAGACTACTGGGCAACGGGGTAGGGCCATGCCGACTCTGCCTGGAGGCCAGGTCTGGGAGGGAGAGGTTTTGGGAAGTGAAGAAGGACTAGTTCTGGCCGCATGCGTTAGAGCCTGGTGGTCTGTGACCTCAGGCTCCTGGAGCAGAATTCTGGGGGCTTTTGGTCAGTTGCAGGCCTGCAAGCCACCAATCCAGTGACTCAGATGAAGCAGTGCTGTTCTCCTAACAAACATTTGGAATCTGCTAGAGTGGATTTGAGTGTCACAGTGCCAGGGCTGGAAGGTAGTGCACCCAGTATTGGTGCTGCTGGTGTCCTGAATACTTAGGAGTCAGCCATGTCAAATGTCCCACACCTTGAATTTCTCAGATGACAGTGATAATCACTATTGAGAGTCCTGGCCTAGAACCTTTTCCCCGCCCCAACACCTTGTCTTACCTGTCTGGGGAGAGCTTGGTTTTGCTGTGACCTGCTGCTGTCTGGTAGAGTTGCTGGGCTGGCACGAACATGTGTGCATTCATATGGCATTCATAGGCAGGATGTGTCCCCATGCCTGCAGGGTACCCAGCCCCAACATGCTCTAACCCCAGCAAGCCAGGAGCCTGGGGCCTGGCTCTGGTCCATGTAGCCAGCAGGAAGTTGGCAGGCTAGCAAAGCTACCCAATACCCCTTTCCCAGTCCCTGCTCTGTTCTGTTTGCCCCACTGCAGGTACCTCTTGTTCATGAAGCTGGCTGCCCTGCAGCTAATGCAGCAGAAGGCCAACAAGGTGGAGACCTCCACCTCACTGGAAAATGGCAGTCCTCCCTCCCCGGAGTCCAAGCCTGAAGACCCTCTGGGGCCCGAGGCGGGAAGTGAGGAGGAGGGCAGTAGTGCTAGTGGGCTGGCCAAGGTGAAGGAGCTGGCAGAGACCATCGCCTCAGACGACAGCACAGGTGGGGTTGCTGTGGATATCGGGAGCTCTGAGCCTGCCCTGGCAGCTGGTTTTGCCAGGATGGCTCATAATGTGGCCCCTGAGAGAGGCAGGCTGGCTCGCTGGTGGTGGTGGAGTGGGGCTGCCTCCCATCATGCCGTGTCTTCACAGCAGACCCCCGAAGCCGGGAGGTGATACGCAATGCGTGCAAGGCTGTTGGTTCCATCAGCAGCACGGCTTTCGACATTCGCTTCAATCCTGACATCTTCTCACCAGGCAAGCAGTAGATATGGTCCAAACAGGAGCCCTGCAGGGCTGTGGCAGAACATCCGGGATGTGGTGGGCCACTGTGCCCATCTGAGCACTGCTATACCAGCCTAGGCAGCATCCACTTGCTGCCTGCCTGCCTTATGCCACTGTTCTTCCTCCCCTAGGGGTTCGCTTCCCCGAGTCCTGCCAGGATGAAGTTCGGGACCAGAAGCAGCTGCTCAAAGATGCAGCTGCCTTCTTGCTCTCCTGCCAGATCCCTGGTTTGGTGAGGGAGTGACCCAAGGGGCACCAGGGAGGGAGCAGTCCTGCCCTGAGGGGCCTCTTTTGGGCCCTGGTGTCTCATTTGGCTCCTTATTGGGCTCAAGCTCTATGGACCCTTCACAGGGTCAGCTTCTTTAGTGCCTCCTGGCCTTTGACCAGGCGAGTGATTATGCCCATTTAGACAGATAACCCGATCTTACAAGATCATAGGAGGCATCAGGCACAGGCTAGGCCCTGGCCTGCTGAGGCTGGGGGTCTGGGGGTCTAAGCTTCATGTTGTGGGAGGCTGGCCTGGGGGTTCCTGTCCTCCTCATCTCCACAGGGTTCATGCCTATGACTTTGGCTGACGTGCCACTCTCTAAAACAGACAGCCTGGCAGCCAGGTGGCAATCTTGTCTCAGGTTGTTGAGCCTTCAAGGCTCAGCACATGGGTAGGGGTGAAGCTGCTGCCCCAGCTGGTCACCTCTGCTCTGTCCATTGTGGCCAGAATGGAGCCTTTGCCACCTGTTGGGCAGTGGTTCTTCACCCTTGGGCCCAGCCCTCCTTCCTGTGGGAGAGGTGATGGCCCCTATTTCCTGTGCTCCCATGGGAGGCTGGGGACAAGTTCTTATGGCCTTGCTGTGGCTTTGTCTCTTTCCCTCTTCCTGCCTGGGGGTTGGGATCTCAGACCTCACTTCCCTTGGGGTCAGGGCAGCATGAGCCCCTGGGAAGTCCCAGGAGCGGGGCCATGACCTGCTGCACTCCACAGGTGAAGGACTGTGCAGAGCATGCAGTGCTGCCCGTGGACGGGGCAACGCTGGCTGAGGCAATGCGCCAGCGTGGCATCAATATGCGCTACCTGGGCAAGGTGCTGGACCTGGTGCTACGGAGCCCAGCCCGTGACCAGCTGGACCATGTCCATGTGAGTGCTGCGGGGTCCAAGATGGGTGGGCCAGGCAGAGACGGCCCAGGGCCTGACAGAGGCTACTCTTCAAATCCTTCCAGAAAATTGGCATTGGAGAGCTCATTACCCGCTCAGCGAAGCACATCTTTAAGACGTACTTACAGGTACTCCCTCGCCCTGCTCCAGCCTGGCCAGGGCCTCCCTGGGTGGTGTAGGGCTTGTGGAAGAGCCCTGAGTGGGGCTGGGGACCCTCATACTGGTTATAACCTCCTTCCCAGGGAGTGGAGCTCTCAGGCCTCTCAGCTGCCATCAGCCACTTCCTCAATTGCTTCCTGAGCTCCTACCCCAACCCTGTGGCCCACCTACCTGCCGATGAGCTGCTCTCCAAGAAGAGGAACAAGAGGAGGAAAAACCGGCCCCCGGGAGCTCCAGATAACACCGCTTGGGCTGTCATGACCCCTCAGGAGCTCTGGAAGAACATCTGCCAGGAGGCCAAGAATTACTTCGACTTCAGCCTAGAGTGGTATGAGTGTAGTCGGGCTGTTCTGGGGGCTGGGGGCCAGGCAGACCAGGCAGTGCTGCTTGGCCCCCAGGCAGCATCTAGGACCTTGGTCACCAGGCAGGGAGGGGGAAGAAAGGGGAGTGAGAGTGGCTGTGGGCGACTACTGCTGTCAGGCAGCAGGGGCAGGGATGGGTGCTGGGCTGTTCAGGGTCCCTGCTCCTCCCTCAGTGATTCTGTGGACCAGGCTGTGGAGACCTATGGCCTGCAGAAGATAACACTGCTGCGGGAGATCTCCCTGAAAACCGGGATCCAGGTGGGCACAGGTCACAGTGTCCTTGGTGTCCCCTGACTCTGTGGGCACACCTGTCCTGCCCATGGCCTTGGGGTCATGGAAGAAGGTGGTTTTTTGGAGGGTGGACACATAGTTGTGGGCTGAGACATGCTGCCCCTTTGAGCCTGAGGCTGAGGCTGAGGCTGTTTGTGGGTGTTGGGCCTGTCCCCCAGATCCTGCTGAAGGAGTACAGCTTTGACAGCCGCCACAAGCCTGCGTTCACTGAGGAGGACGTGCTCAACATCTTCCCTGTGGTCAAGCATGTCAATCCCAAGGCTTCGGATGCCTTCCACTTCTTCCAGAGTGGGCAGGCCAAAGTGCAGCAGGGTGCGTGGCCAGGTCGGGCAGTGGGAGGCACAGGCCACCTTTAGCCCAGCCCTGACCTTGCCACCTGTGGGCTGTCCTGCAGGCTTCCTGAAGGAGGGTTGTGAGCTCATCAACGAGGCCCTGAACCTCTTTAACAATGTATACGGAGCTATGCACGTGGAGATCTGTGCCTGCCTGCGCCTCCTGGCTCGTCTCCACTACATCATGGGGGACTACGCTGAGGTGGGCACTTGGAGCACCCTGGCTGGGTCACAGGCTGGGGGCCGGGGGGCGGGCAGGGTGCATGATGGGGCTGGGACTGTGTTGTCACCTCTTGCAGCAGCAGGAGGTGGCCGTCTAGGCCTGTGGGACCTGAGTCCCTGCTGGGGTTGGGGGGTAGCAGGAGGCTGCACCTCTTGGCGTCCCTCTACGGAGTAGGTGGGGTCTAGGGACCCCCAGGAGGCACATGTTCCCTGAGTGGCCCCCAGCTCCACCTTATTCATTGTCCTTGGGAGCTGCCCATCTTCTAATCCAGTAGGTAAATGACAACTTGGGGCCTCCACTTTCGGGGACATGTGCAAGGGTCAATTCTGAGATTCTGTGTCTGCCATGTGTGGCATGATACCTAGCCTGTGATGGGCGCCATGTGGAAGGTGCAAGAGTGTCGTGTTGTCCCCTTTAACATCCTGTGGCCTGCCGGAGTGGGCAGGGTGCATGGCCAGGTAACCAGCCTCAGCCCAGCCCAGCCCTGCTTGTGTTCGGCCTGCCTTGCTGGCCTTGAGGCCTTGGGATCTTAGGGGATGTTTTGGGCTCAGTGTGCTTTAGTCGCCCATCCCGCTGCCTTCTGTGTAGGTGTGTCTATAAAAAGTTTTATTTTTAGTGCAATTTTGGATTTGTGTGTATTTGTTTAGATTTGTTAGTCAAGGAAACTTAACGACAACTGATTTTTTTTTAGAAGCTCTCACTGGGGTGTAGATGTCTAGTCACAAGAGCTGGTTATGACCCCCTCTTGGACCCTCTGCTGCCTTCGGGTTAGGGAGGACTAGAAAGCGCGGCCAGAGCTACCAAGGCTGAGCAGCTGGAGCTCTGGATGTCCAGGGACTGACACTCCCCTTTTCCCAGGCCCTGAGTAACCAGCAGAAGGCAGTGCTGATGAGCGAGCGAGTAATGGGCATCGAGCATCCCAATACCATCCAGGAATACGTGAGTACTCACACCAGAGTGGTCTGTGTGGGGGCGGCCGCTGCAGCTGCCCTGACCCACCACGGCCCTACCCGCAGATGCACCTGGCCTTGTACTGCTTCGCTAGCAGCCAGCTGTCCACGGCCCTGAGCCTGCTGTACCGCGCCCGCTACCTCATGCTGCTCGTGTTCGGGGAGGACCACCCTGAGATGGCACTGTTGGACGTGAGTGCTAGGAACGGGGAGTGGGCCGGCCTCAGTCCAGGGGAGCAAGTGCTGACCAGGTCTCTGCCTTCCTGTCCCCAGAACAACATTGGGCTGGTGCTGCATGGTGTGATGGAGTACGACCTATCACTGCGTTTCCTGGAGAATGCTTTGGCTGTCAGCACCAAGTACCATGGGCCCAAGGCCCTCAAGGTGGCCCTCAGGTGAGGCAGGGCCAGCATAGGCCCCTGGACTCCCTGGGACCTCTTGGGGCGGGGGAGGCACCTGGTGCTCTGTCTTTGTCTGACTGCTGAGAAAATTTCTCTCAATTTCTACCTCTTCATTGCATCCTGACTTGTGTAGTTCCCTCAGGAGGATTCCAGGGAGAGATGGAAAACAGACTCTCCCTAGCCCGTAAGGACTCCCTTCCCTATCCACTCACTTCCCTCCTTTTTTGTTCTGCATGCTGTACCTCATCACAGCCACCACCTTGTGGCCCGGGTCTATGAAAGCAAAGCTGAGTTCCGGTCGGCACTGCAGCACGAGAAGGAAGGCTACACCATCTACAAGACCCAGGTGGGCTGCCATGGGGGTTGTGTGGGGCTGTGGCTGTGGGCTGGGAGCAGCCCTGACTCCCCCTTGCTTTGTACCCTTGTCCCTATAGCTGGGTGAGGACCACGAGAAGACCAAGGAGAGCTCTGAGTACCTCAAGTGCCTGACCCAGCAGGCTGTGGCCCTGCAGCGCACCATGAACGAGATCTACCGCAATGGCTCCAGCGCCAACATCCCACCCCTCAAGGTAATCCTGGGCAGCATGAGTGGCATGGTGGGCCCACCCTGGCCTCCTGACCTCACTCACTGGCTGGTCTTCCCCCCACCCCGCCCAGTTCACAGCTCCCAGCATGGCCAGTGTCTTGGAGCAGCTCAACGTCATCAATGGCATCCTCTTCATTCCTCTCAGGTGAGGCCCTTCTCCTCTGCTCTCCTTCACTGGGAAGGTGGCCTTCAGGTTTTTAAATCACATGATACACTGACATGGCTCAGAATTGAATAGCAGAGCTGGTGATAAAGATCTTTCTGACGCCAGAAAGCAGAAAATAAAGTAAATACATAGCTGTAGTCTTTTTTCTTTTGTTTTTTGTAGTACTGAGCATTAAACCCAGTGCCTTACGCATCTAGGCAAGCTCTACCACTGAGATATGTCCTCAGCCCTGTTTTCATCTTTTTATGCAAAATTGTAGCATATCATGCACATAGGTTTTTGTTGTTTCTCACTCAGCAATGTAGCTTGGCAAAAAGTCTTTCATATCTAGTACATAGAAGGTAGCTCCATACCTTCTCCGGCAGCCTGTTGTCCCAGGTGTGTACCTTGTAAGCAAATGCTGAGGATCTGGCCTGCAGGCAGTGCTGCCTTTGGGAGCCCTCCCTTCACCTTTTCCCTGCTACAGGGTGAGAAATGGGCTTGGTCAGCCCATAGTGCTGCACTCCCCTCTCAGTTTTCCCGCACCTAACCTGCCGTAGGAGGGGCCAGAAGTTGCAGCCAAATTGAACTGTAGGAGCCTTACCTGTCAAGTGCATGGAGCTTGTATTTAGCACTTAGGAACCTTTCTGTTTTGGGGAGGGAAACACTTGTTCCACACATCTCTCTCTAAGTAAAGTTCAGAGCTTGACCATGTCCCAAATGTAAGTGTAACCAAAGCAAGCAGGAAGTGTGTGGCCCAGGTTACTCTGACCCCCATCTTCACCCTTCTCCTTCCACTCAGCCAAAAAGACTTGGAGAATCTGAAGGCCGAAGTGGCACGGCGGCACCAGCTCCAGGAGGCCAGCAAAAACAGGGATAAAGCCGAGGAGCCCACAGCCACCGAGCCTGAGCCAGCAGGGGCCCCAGAAGACCTGGGCTCCCAGCCCCAGGCTCCCAAGGACCCTTCTTCCCCAAGCTTGCAGGGGTAGAAAGGGAGAGACAGACGGACAGTCAGCGGCCCCATTACCCAGTGATTCAGACTTCAAGAGAAGGGGCCATGCCCTGCAGATTGGGAGAGGAAAAGCCAGTCCCTGTTCTTCCATGTTCCAACCCTACCCTACCCCAGCATCCTCCTGGGACCCTGGCCTGGCTTACCTGCCCCCCAAAAGATGTTTTGCACTGGTTCTATGAATATATGATGCAGAGGCCTCATTGAAGACACGTGAATGGAGTGTGTGGGCATCGGTTCCAGCTGGGGGCAGGTGCCCCTCAGGCCCCACCCTCCAGCATGTGTGTGTGAGTGTACCCACGCCCTTTGAGTGTCTTGATCCCTCTCCTAACTTGTACATAGTCCCCAGTCAGTTCTGAGTGAATGACGTGCAGGTGCGATTTCTCAGGTCATTTGTATGTTTGACATTATGGCTGCTGCTTTTGCTGCCACTACCCCTGGGCCCAGCCTGACTTAAAAGTCCAGGTCTTAAGCCAAAAAACTATGGGGGACTTTCCTGTGTCCTGGGAGGGGAGCCAGAGCTCTATGGCAAGGCTGTGGAGTGCACTTTAGTTCTGTGGCAAGATGAACGCTGCAGTGGCTTCACTAATGATTGAGCCTGGCCTGGCTGTAGCTTCAGAGTGAGGGGGAAGGGGACGGCGGTGGTGGACCCCCAGATACCCAGTTGCCCAGATCTACCTGTCTGCCCTTGGGCCCAGCAGGAGGTACTGCCACAAGCTATGCCTTGCCTCTCAACTCCCTGCACCCCAGGTGGGGATCGCCTTGGGGGCCACAGACTGAATGTATCCTCCCCATTTTAACCTGAGCTGCCTAACGCACAGTGGGGGTGGGGTGGGTGAGGGGCTGGGGAATGGGCTGAATCGTGGATCCTGAGGGGAAATAAGAAGGTATAGAAAGGAGTGGTTGTCACCTCTATGGAGCCCAGCTCTCTCCCTGGTCTTTGCCATACAAGCATCTTCTAGAGTGTAGCCCTAGGGATGGTGAGGCCTCCCACCAGCCCCAGCTGCGCTCTCCCTGCCTGCCTGTGTTGCTTCTCTGTGCCCCCTACTGGACCCCTGCGGGGGCGGGGGGGGGGGGATCCTCTGAGGAAATTGTTCCTGGTCTGGCCTCTGCCTGGGGCTTTCCGGAGAGCTGCTTGTGGGTAGGGTCTGTTCAGCCACCTTATTTCAAAGGGAGTGGGCATGAGCTAGCAAGAGGCATCCCCACAGCTGATCAAGAACTTTTTCTTGTTTTTAAACCATCACGTCTTCATTTCACATTGGAATAAAGTGAGTTTTTGAAACCTTCTGCTCCAGCTTTACCTGCATGTTCTCTAAAATTCTGTCTTAAGTGAAGGCTGTTGTCAGAACGTTGCCAAATGATTGTATAAATTAGGTCAAATTCAAGGTTATATGCATGTCACTGAATTGAGAGGGAAGGGGGCAGAGACCCAGGCACTCAGCTGGGGCTTATCCTTGGGTTGTCTGTGGGGGAGGGGTGCTACAGAGGGGACCAGGCCCTGGGCCTGCTGGTGTTAAATCACTGTACCCTGAGCTGGCTAGGTACCTGCCCTTGTGACTGGCAAGATTGGGCATCGCTCCCCAAAAGGTTTAAGAGGATTAGAATGGAGCAGGGAGGTTCTCTTAGTGTTAAAACCTAAGTGTTTAGAGAGGGCTAGTGGAAGGTGGAAAACTAATGAAATGAGAGCAAGAGGAGCCCTACTAGGTGGGCTTGAGGAGCAGACCTGTGACACGAGGGTATGGAAGGAGCCTAAGGAGGGGAAGTTGAAACATGGTAGTGGCTGCTGTTCAGCCAGCCTGCCCCCTCCCCCACAGACCACTGAATGCCTTGGATGGTGCAGGGGATGGGATCCAGGCCTACCCACCACTGAGCCACCCCCTCCTCCCACATTTTGGAATCTCAGCTGTGGGGCAACTTCTGCCCAAATTTCCTTAGTCAAAAGTTGAATCATTTGGAAGTCATTTAGATTGCAGGAATCCATCCTATGAGGTGAGGTCCTAAAATTTGCACTTTTGACAAAATCCCAGGTGATCTGGATGGCTGAGGGTGGTGGTGGTAGAATCAGTCCTAGAGGATTCTGGTTGAGAACTGTCTGTGTCAGTTTCCACCAGACTTAGCAGGAATAGAGCCACAACACCCAGGATGCAGCACTGATTTCCACTTTCCTGTCCCTTGCTCTCCATTAAGGGACAGGCATGGCCATGAATTCTGGAAGGCTTTTGTGTGAAGCACCGTAGGTTTTGAATACTTAACAGAATACTTAACAGCACACTTCAGGATGGTGAAGTTAAAGGTGTAATTCTACTCTTAGGAAAGTTGTCAGTCCCAACACTTGGCTCTCATTCTTGGGGGAGAAGAGAAAAGCCCAACAAGAAAACAAAAATGGAAGAGCCGCAACATTTAGGCTATCCTAATTTCAGGCAAGTTGCTCAGAAGCCCAGCTTCTCTTCAGGTGAAGCTACTCCCAATGTGAGGCAGAAAAAACAGCTGCATTTTAAGAAAAGAGCCACTACCTTAACATCTGTTCTTTTGTACCTGAGGCTGGAAATTTCAAGGGCACCCTGGAAACACTAAGGACACCAGCTAAGTAGTCTGGGTATGTTAGTACAGCTCAACCAAACTTGAAAAAAATGTTGAAGATCTTCACAACCTACTGGACAAGAGGGCCAGAAGAGCTCATTCAGTAACAAAGGGTGGGGCTCCTTAACTTCAGGACAAAAATCTTTGCAGAGGGGGCTGTGCCAGGCCATTCCTGGCTTCAGCCCTCCAGCCACAGCAGTAGTCACGACAAAATGTGCAGATGGAGGAAGAGAGTAGGACTGTAACTCAATGCAAACCTCCAGGGCAGACTGCAGGGCTGCTTCCTCCAAACTGGGAGAGCAGACAACAGTGAAGCTGCTGTTGGCACTGGTCTAAAGAACCATCCATTAAGGCCCTGCTACCAACTTGTCTTGCTCTGTGACAGTTGCTGAAGAGAGCCCCAATTCCTACTGATTTAATCTGCACAAGACAACGAAATAGAAAATCACATCTAGTTTTATAGGCATTTAATAGTTTACCAATTGGTACAATAAGATTTTTTAATATGCAGAAAACATGAATAAATTTTGTTTTACACAGTCTGAGAGCAACAAATCTTACTGTAAAACACAAGAGCAATATTATATACATTCCTTTACTGATTTTTAAAAATTGTGTCAATATCTTCAGTTAACTCTTACAATCTGGGGAACTGTCCTCTCCAATCACCATCTCTGCAACGTTCATATGAAATCAATGCTTGCCTTCATGTCAGTGTCAGGATCAACTTCTAACTCGAAGATTTTATTTCTAACATCTTCAGAGTGAGTTTTAGGGATGCCTGAAGGACAGGCAGGACAAGAAAGCAGCTACTTACATGATGTAGTGGAAAGATCAAAAGGCCAGTTCAGTCCAGTTGTGACTTGTAAATCTAGCTTGCCCTCCCCCCACCCCACTGGAAAAAAAACCAAAACCTTTTTCCACCAATTTTGTACATGTCGCTTCTCTACCAGGAGATTCTTCTTTGCATCATCTAGATTCATTAAAACATTGGACTTATATACAGCTGGACAGAAAGAGTAACCATTTCAAGTGCCTTTTCCTTCAATAATTTCAACGTCAGTTGCTCAAGGATTATCAAGCCACCACTGTCCACAAAATATCCTTTATTTTTAAAGTTTTTCTTTAAATTAAAAAAAAAAAAACTATTTGATGAGTGATATTACCTAGAAATTCACATAGAAACAGAAAGAGGCAAACAGGAGAGCAGGGCGCTGACAGGAGACTGGGCTTGGTGAATCTAGAGCCAAAGCTTCCAAAGGACTACAGTGCACACTCCACAGCCCGGGACGACTTGCTAACACTAGTGATTTCGGGTAGTGCTCTGGGCACACCATTGGTCACACCACACAGACAAAACAGGACGGTCTTATTAGGTCTCCTAAAGTGCAAGATGCCATGTCAAAAGCAACTATTCTCCAAGTTATGTCTATGCCAGTTTCTGAAGCTGGCACTCTTGGGAGTACAGCTAGGACTTCTTGGGCATGTAATATTAGGGTGGCACTGGAATGTCTGTTTTCACACACACAAAAAATCAATAATCATCTGAGGATGCAATTCTACCAGTTTTTTATTTCTTATTAAGTGGCCAATTTGAGAAAGCAGTGGTGAACGTCTAAACCAATTAAAGTCCTCTACTTACAATCCAAACCAGTAACCTCATCATTGTCCTTATCCCAGGCAAGGCACAGGGTTAGACAGCAGACAGAGAAAACAACACAGTAAGAAAGGGCATCAACAGGGCAGTGTCAAACAACAGTGCAAGAAACCTTTGCAAATCTGATTCCAGACTGTGGATGGATCGCTCTCTTCTCCACCCCCCTTCATTATTCAAACAGGGCTCATTACATTTGGATCCAGTTGTGGACCATCCCTGAGATTCAATGTTCGCTGCTTCTTAAGTGGAGGATGTCTGGTAAACTAAGCAGCAGCAGGCTGTGGCAATCTCTCAAATAAGGATACTTTGTTACAGAGTAATTGTTTCTCCTCCTTTGATGACAGTCACTGTATTGCTGCAGAGGAACAAACCCAGAGAACAGCAGCTTTGTATGCTCTGCACCGGTACCATTTTTCTTTTGTTGTTTATATCTGTGAATGATTTCTAGATGTTGTGGCTTACCCTTAAACAATTCATGTTGCTACATGCTAAAAATGAATTAAAATACATTTATACATGTACAAACAAATGTTAAGATGCACCATTTCTATGTATTTATAGTTCTTGAAATAGGAAAGGAAATAGCAGCAAACAAGAACAAAGATATTTTCCATAGCTTCTGTAGAAAAATCCAGTCAGAACAGCTAAGGGGGAAAAAGACTTCTCAATATAAGCAGGGTTGTGAGGCAATATTGTCCTGAAAATTAACCTACTGTATTTAAGGAATTAGCTTATGATGTAATTTTAGTCCTCAAAAATAGCCATTAGTTCTCGAAACACTTTCCCTTCCAGAGACATCTCTTACGAATTATTAAAAACAAGCAAACAAATAAAAAGACACAAGCTAGACATTAAGCTGCTTCTAGTTAATATATGGCCTTTTCTCTGTGTGTTTATCTACAGGACATTAACTCACCCTTTGTCTTTTTAAGGAACCAAATTTCCATTAAATACTAAAAGGGACATTTAAAAAATCATGTATTACATAAATGAATAAAATCCAATACAGAAAAAAACCCTGTTAAATTGTTATTTCATTAACTTTTTAAATGCTTTTCTTTAAAAAAAAAAATTAGTTAAGCAATGGAATTCTTTATTAACACCCAACAACTGAATAGTGTTCCAAAAGTCATGGATAAAAATTCCTACTTGTAACTGTGGATCAAAATATACAATTTATCGGGGATGTGTAAAATGCCGAATGGCCACATTGGAGGGTCGGGGGGATAAAGGAAATGATTTCCCTTTAGCTGGGAAAAATCCTCACAGAGTCAGACCTAGTTTTCAGAAGCACTAGGATCAAAAAGGGTTTGTTCTAAAGCATGGTTGTGGTATTCCACAGCAGGATTTATTCTACTTGTATGTTTTAGCACTTCATCAAAACCCAAGACCCAAGGACATGGAGGTTGTATGTGTGCCATATACAGAGTTATCCATTTATAGATAGGCCCATATAAACATTTACATATAAACAAAAGGTGAAAACAATACATTTTTACGCACACTCCATTAAACCCTGTCATTTTTTAAACTTGTATGTGAAACAGCTCAAATTTTTATCAGATTGATATTGAAAAACAAAACTTCTCTATTTCTTGCACTCCTTTAAAGTGGGCAAACATAACCTTTTCAGTATTTCTGTCATTATGTAATGCACATTGCACATCCCTAAAAAAACATTAAAAATAGTGATTTGTACCATGACACTCAATGGGAAGATTAAATTCTACTTGGAAGTCACATCACTATACAGTCTAATAGTATGGAGAATACGACTAGAAGTATGTCTAGTGTGGAAAATAGACGCTTAAAGTATGACAATGTTTTCAACCTGTTTACAAAGCATTAAGACCCAAATGAAAGAAATGATTTGCTATTAGCTGCTGAGATTTTTCTGAGATTTGCAATCATTTTCTTACATAAATATACCACTAGCCTTTGCTTGACAGGCTGCCAAAACAAACATATCCTATTGATTTGGCAAATGGGTCATGACAAAAATTCCAAGGTGTAGTCCCCATTAATTACATAGATGGTTCAGAAGATTCTGAATTGTAGCCTTATTGTCTAACATCCTTAAAGATTTATTAAGCACACTTAAGTGATGTTACATAGATATACATTTCAGAAAAAGCCCTAATAACCACCACTTTCCCCGGAATGAGGCCATCAAGTCAGGCACCAACAGACAGCAGAAAGAAAAAACAGGAATTAATCCAACATAAAGTGACACTGTCAACTATTCAGTTTAGTGCCCTAGTTCAAATTATTCAACTTCTGCCCTCGTAGGCCTGGTGTGACCAATGCCAGCCCAGGTTTTTAAACCCTATGGTACTTCTAGACAACGTATGTAAATTTACAGTATACAATTTGGATTCACCATGCATGAATACTTTGTGTGTAACATTTAATAAGCTCAATCTACATCCAGAATAATTTACATGAAAGGACAATATTTATTTAAACAGAGCTCAATGGGGTAACCATGGTATCATCAGAGTGCATCCAGAAGAAAAAAGGGAGTAGGGGCCAAATGAGGCTCACTCAACGGCACTCCCACACCTTTACTGTTTGATCTACACTGCCAGTAACCACGTAGGGGGCCGTCTTGTGGAAATCTGTAAGAGAAAGAAAAGGCTCATTCTCAACGCAGATTAAGCCAGGTGTAATATTCACTGAGCTACAAATAAGCAAATCCAAGTGCTAAGATTATCGGTATTTTTTTCTTTTTTTTGGTACCGGGGATTGAACTTGGGACCTTGGGCTTGCCAGGCAGGCGGTGGCACCACTGAGCTAAATCCCTGGCTTATCGGTATTTTTCTATACACACACATCCACACCAAGAAAGTACAAAATTTACTGAGTTGTGGGAGCTGATAATGATTAAATACTATGTCAATACTTCAATAAAAATGTCTAGTGCTTGGGGGCTTGAATCATTATTAGACAGTCTCAGTGTATCCATTTACTGAATATTAACTGTTCCAGTCTCCAATGCTGTTCCAATGCTTTATGTTCCTGTTTAAACCTTCAAATATTCCTGTGAGGTAGGCATTACTGCCACTTTATACTAAGACCTTATCTCATCATCATCAGGTCCATGACACCTTACTGTGTTCACTACCTTAAATTCCAGATTCAAGTCCAGATGATACCGAGGGTGTTTATTAAATTTCAATACAATTTCTTCAGTTACTAATATACAGTTAGAAACCATATATTAATATTCATATATTAATATAGATACCCGCCAGAGGAAAACGTTGAGTAAGATTTCTTTTGAGGAAATTTACAAACTAGCAGGGGAGAAAATTCACCTCTTAGGTAAGCATCCTTTTAACAATTCTATCGTCCAAAACCAGTTAGTTGTATAATGGAGAAAGTATTTATTTTAATTTTAAGGTTAATGATGGAAAGAGGAATTTAAAGCAAATGGTAGGAATCCACAAAGTTTTTAACCTGCCATCTCTACTAGTCCCAGAAAGCATATGGTCATTTCTTACCTAGAAAACTTCACAAGGGTACCTAAACCTCAGTTACATTTGGCATTCCAAATCTAATTGTTCAGAAACCTCATAATGCCATACATACCCAAGGAGGTAACAAAGTGTTCATGCGCATTGAGGGTCTTCATGCATCGCTTGTTCTTGTAATCCCATACACGTAGGGACTTGTCATCAGCACAACTCAAAATAAACTTCCCCCCAGAATGGAACAGAACTCCACGTACCCAGTTATCATGACCCACCTTAAAGAAAAAAAGGTATGTGACTTAGTAAATTGATAAATTAACATCTATGATATAATGTTACTACACAGGGACTATTATCACAGTATTCTTTAAAATGCAAAGAGAGCTCCTGTTAAGTATTGTCACAAAAATGCTACTTGCCAAAAGAGCAAGTCAACAAAAATCTTTTAACTGAAAATACTGGAACAAGCCTAGTGTAGTGGTACATGCCTGTAATCCCAGTACTACGGGAGGCTGAAGGAGCCCTGCTGGGGTAACTTAGTGACTTACCAAGACCCTGTCTCAAAATAAAAAAATAAAAAAAGGGTTGGAGATGTAGGTCAGTGCAGAGGCCCCAGGTTCAGGCCCCAGTATGGGTTAAAAAAAAAGATACTGGAATGAATTACTACATTTTTTTTTTAAGGCTTAAATTTCAATCATGTGCCATCACTGAATCAACCAAGGGGGACATAGATCTATTAAGAATGTACTCCAAGTAAGTATGGTGCCCTGTAATCTCAGCACTTGAGAGAGCAGTGCATGGTTGCACACTCATAATCCTGCTTCAGGAGGCTGAAGCAGGAGGAATGCAAGTTTGGGCCCAGTCTGAGATATACACTGAGATCCTGCCTTTAAAAAAAGAAGCGGGGAGGGTGCTCATTGATATAGCTCATGCTCAGCAGGTACGAGGCCCCTGGGCTCAATCTTCATACATTTTAGACAAGCACTCTACCACTGAGCTACATCACCAACAATTTTTTATTTTGAGACAGGGTCTGGCTAAGTTGTCCAGCCTGGCCTTGAATTTTCAATTCTCCTGCTTCAGCTTCTTAAGTAGCTGGAATTATAGACACGTACCACTATACCCAACAAGCCTCTGATCTTTATTCATTCATTTTTTTTTTAATTTTTTGGTCATTTTGAGACAGAGTTTCACTATGAAATTCAGGCTGGCCTTGAACTCAAGAGTGAGCCTCCTGCCTCAGCCTCCCAAGCACTGGAATGTGCCACTATGGCTGGCAAGACTCTGCTCTTTACAAAAAACACACATGTGCGTACATACAGGTGCCATGGCACAATTCAGAAACCCCAGCTACCGAGGATGGTAAGGCAGAAAGATCACAAATTCAAGGCTATCCTGAGCAACTTAGCAAAAACTTCAAGAATTTTTTAAGGTCTGGGAGTTCAGCAGAAGAGTGTTTGCCTAGCACAAGTTCAATCCCTAGTCCCAGAAGTTCCATTTCTTGCAATTTACCCTGAGAAATAATTAAGGACATGCCCAGAGATTACTTAACAAACATATTCATGAAAAAAAACCTGTATACAGTGCCTAAGAGAAGCTAATGACATTTGTCACACACTTTCTATATTGAAAGTTTGCTACAAAGCAATATATATACCATTTTATAGGAAATATATTTATGTACTAATTTAGGAAAAAGACAACAGGTTTAGAAGAGCATAATTCAACAGGGCAGTCAGCTACTAGTTTAAATATAAACTACTAAAACTAAAACAATTCATTCTTCATTCTCACTAGCCACATTTCAAGAGCTCAATTACTGTATGTAGCTAGTAGCTATCTTACTAGACAATGTAGATATAGAATGTCACAAAGTTGTATTGGATAGCTCAAGTCTAGAAAAATATACCTAAAAGATAAGGCAGAGTGATATGAGGGTAATTTTTATTTTTCAGCTTTTCTAATGTACTTCTAAATTTTCTTGTAATAGAAATGGCTACAGTTTTTTTTTTCTGAGACACAGTATTATGATCTGTGTTTAAATGTCCCCCTCAAAGCCTCATGTGGTCGTAGGTGGGGCTTTGTCAGAGTGGCTGGATCTAGAGTGTATGATGCTTGAATTGATTTATGGTGGCTCAAGGGCACTAGGGTTAAGGGTGTGAGTGCTACTCACCCTAAGTAGTCTAAATAAGATAAAAGGGGCAGAAAGACTCTGCTAAGGTCCTTTGTTGCTTTTACTGTCTTCTGTGTACAATGAACTGTTTCTCCTCTGCGAAACCTCTCTGCCACATGCCACTCTGTCTTGGAGCCAGCCAACTATGCACTGAAACCTCTGTGAGATAAATAAACCTTCCCCCCTTTAATTTTGGGTATTGGGTATTTTGTCTCAACAATAAGAAAAGAAACTAAGACACAGGGTCTCGCTATGTAGTTCAGGCTGGCCTTGAATTTTTGGTAATGCTCCTGCTGCAACATTCTGAGTGCTGGGATTACAGGCACATGCCATGATGCTTGGCTACTTACTATAATACTTTTATAAAAGGAATACAAAAGAACCATTTTTAAAAAGGAAAAAAAAGTCAAGGGGAAGGTCTTTTGTCTTGGTTTAATTTGGCCTTGTGCTTGTCCCCCCCCCACCATCAAGTTTATTGGTACATTTTAGGTATAAAATACAGCTACATACAACGTTGGGATCTTGTACCTTTACATGAGTATCTTGGTTCTTATTTTTTTCCCCTTCCCCTGCACTCCCTTAACCCCCTCCATCCTTCCCTATTTGCAAAGACTTTGTTTCCATTTTTTTCTCAAAAGATCATTGGTTACTACTTTAAGAACATGTACTCTTTTTTTTTTTTTTGGTTCAGGAGGTTGAACTGGGGACCTTGGAAGCACTAAGCTAAATCCCCAGCCCTCCTTGTGCTTGTTTAAAATACTTTGGTTGATGGGAACATACACCCATGTAATCTCTGCACTTGGGAGGCTGAAGCAGGAGGATCCCTGAGAGTTCGAGGCCAGCCTGGGCTACACAGTGCGTTCAAGGTCAGCCTGAGCTATATCTTGAAACACTGTCTTAAAAAACAAAACAAAGGGCCGGGGATTTAGCTCAGTGGTTCCAGTGCCTGCCTTGCAAGTGCAAGGTCCCAAGTACGATCCCTGGTACCAAAAAAAAAAAACCCAACAAAAAACCAAAAATCCTTTCAGTTAGAACCTGGGGAAATTCATGATGACCTTCATAGTTACTGATGGTTGAGGATACTGTATGATTTTAAATATATTCTAATAGCAGCACTGTACAACAACTCAGCTCAGAACACTAGTACTGATCAATTCTTTTAAAAAAAATTTTTTTTGTGGTACTAGGGATTGAACCCAGGGTCTTCATACTGAGATACTCCCCCCTCTTTTTTTTTTTTTTTTGATTTTGAGAGGTCTCACCAAATTGCTAATTTGCCCAGACTGGGTTGAACTTACAATCTTCCTGCCTCAGTCTCTCAGACTGTTGGGACTATGGACACATGCCACTACAACCAGCCAAGAGATTCCTTTTTTTTTTTTTTTTTGTATAGGGGATCGAATTCAGGACCTTGCACTTGCCAGGCAGGTGCAGCGCCACTGAGCTACATTCCCGGCCCCAAGAGATCAATTCTCGACATCTTTCTGTGTCTGTCATATTCTACAGTCACTTCAAGGCATGGTTAGCACCCAAAGAATCTCTAAACAAACATAGATGACAAATTATAAAAACGACTGGTTTTTTTCTTTTGGTTCTGGGGATCGAACTTGGGACCTTGAACTTGCGAGGCAGGTGCTGGAACCACTGAGCTAAATCCCTGGCCCCCAAAATTGCTATTTTAACAGTAATACCCACCAGATCCTTTTGGAACTGTCTTATACGAACCAAAATACCCATAACCTCTTACTAGCATTTATATAATCTCATATAGAAATTTCAATGTTCCCAAAATGAAATAAGCATTTCCAAATCATAAAGTTAGAATGATTAATTTCAGACTGGTAACATAAACCAAATATACTAGATCACATGAACAAGGAGATAACAGTTCAAAGAATTCATATAAACAGTGAAATAGACATAAACACCTTCAAAAATAAGTAACTCTATAAAAAAGTATTTTCTCCAGAGAGATACCAATCATTAAAGCTACAGTGGACTATGATCTCCCACAGTCTGGCAATGACTGGCTTTGTAGATTCTTTATATAAGATGAGGTTCTACACAACTAACTTTTGCATCAAAGAAGTTACAAAAGTTTAAGGAAAAGCATCTTTATAAAAATCTCAAAAGAGTTTAGTTTTTGTTTTTTTTTTCGGTACTGGGGATCGAACTCAGGGCCTTGAGCTTGCAAGGCAGGCAAGATGCCACTGAGCTAAATTTCCTGCCCTAGATTGTTCAGTAAGATACCACAAAGCATCAAATCAAAAAAGTTATACAAATAGTGAAGATGCAAAAAAAAAAAAAGAGAGAGAGATATAAACTTACAAGGGTCATAAGGCACATGCCAGTACTGACGTCCCACATCTTAATAGTTTTGTCTCTAGATCCAGACAGCAAGAATGGCCCAGGCTTGCCACTTTTTTTAGTCTACAGAAAACATAAATAATTTTTTCATGTAAGAAATTAGTTAAGGACTTTAAATGGTTTCTATTTAGTATCATCTATATTTCCAATTTTCTAAAATACATTTTTAAAAAACCTATTGAAATACACAAGTCTTTTGACACTACACTATTTTAGGCTATTAAGACTTTTAGGCTACATAGGAAAAATCCAGGTAACACCAACATATTATATATAGATTTACTACTTAAAACTTCTGTAATCAAGGTTGAGGTTAAAGTGCTTGCCTTGTACATACAAGACTCTGGGTTTGATTTCCAGCCCTGCTTCTGAATCAAAGAGGATTTATAAACTCTCTAAATTCAGTTTTTGTGTTTTTTTTTCCTAAATTCAGTTTTTATGTAAAATTCAACTAGGATAAAATTTTATGACATAAGTAACAACCACCAGAGGGCGTATAAAAAATCGGAAAATGTAATGAGCCAGGCAAAATAGATCACAACAGAAGGTTCATTTAAAAAAATAATTGGGATTTTGGGGTATTTGTGTGTATGGGGAGATTTTTCCTTGTTTATCAAGATAAAGTTTTTATCCCAGTACCCCCCAAAAGAGAAAACGATAATTTTTTAAAACCCACAATAGGAATGCTGCTGTACAAATGTGATCAATTCTGGCACCTATAACTTATTCACCAAAATATAGGTATTAATCATAGAGCACAAATGAATAATCACAAGGAAATGTAACAGAAGTCTAGACTTGGCTAGTATCTTTAAGATCAAGAGTACTAGAGGCTTTCAAATGAAAGTCTTCTTTAAAACACTGTATTTCATCATAAATTCAAAAATAAATAATTATGCTCATTTAAGAAGGTTATCCAGGGCTGGGGATTTAGCTCAGTGGTGCCACAACCTGCCTCGCAAGCGCAAGGTCCAGAGTTCGATCCCTGGTACTAAAACAAAAAGAAGAAGAAGAAGGTTATCCTAAAAGATAACTTTAACCTCTCCTCTCCTACAAGCTTTTTTTTTTTGTACCCAGGATAGAACTCAGGTCCTAGCACTTGCGAGGCAGGTGGCGGCACCACTGAGCTAAATCCCTAGCCCTTGCTTTACTCTTATAACAATGTGATGTCTGGTAAATTTAAGCGCTTGTTTTGTTCTTCAAAAGAATGCCCGTCCCCAATACACATTAAATCAAGAGTCAGCTAATAACAATAATCATCATTTGTTAAAGGTTCAATCAGACTTGAAACAGAATGAGAAAAGTTATCTAGGGTTCTAAAATATTAGCAATAAAATCATGAAATGACATATAAATCACATCATACCTCAGATCCTGTTGCTTCAGAGATGGAAGAATATGAGCTTTCTGGAGCCCAGGAAATGCATTCTACCACATGCTCATGTTCTCGGAGCTCAGCCTTGCATTCCTTTGTTGCTACAACCCATACGCGGACAGTCTGATCATTGGAACAGCTGGCTATCAGAGTGCCATCCTGATTGGGCCGCACCATACGTACCCATTCTCTGTGTCCTGTGAATGTCTTCACACAGTAGCTGGCAAAATAAACAATTCATAATGTAAATCACTATCATCAGAACACTTTCCAGAAGTGATATAAAAATCGATATGAATTGGGATGAAGAGATAGCTCAAAGTTAAAGAAATCAAGTAAAGTGAACAAATGTGAGATACTAATAAAAGGGGCACAGGCTAGAATGTCAAATGCCATTTAAAATAAGCTAAGAGGAATATCATTAAGAAGCTAGCTAAATCAACAAAATTTAGAAAGTAAAATATATAGGGGAATGAAATATTTCAAAACTAAACACGTAATAAACCTAACAAAAATATTTCTAGCCACACTGGGAAGGTGGTACTGTATGTTCTACTCATCTGAGCAAAACTGGTCAGTTAAGGTTTTATTACAACAATCAAGTGTAATTATAAGTATAAGAAAATTCAAACTAGCAGGGCTATACCAGCCCAATGTTATCTACATTTTAATTTAAACCCACAGAGAGATCACCTAAAAGAAGCCCATAGAGAATATAAGCCATTACACAGAAAAGAGTCTTTCATACAGTGTCTCAAAAGTCTTTCATATAGTGTCTCTACGTTTCTTTTTAGAGGACATTTAAAGATCAAACTTGTTTGTTTTATGGGCTAGGGACTGAACCTAGGGCCTCGTGATGCTAAGTAAGTGTTGCACCCAGTGAGAAAGAACCAATCAGAGACCGATATTAAATCCACACAGGAATTTATTACTGGCTGGACCCAAGCCGAGCATCAGACTCAAGCCCAGACTGGGGGGAGATTAACATATTTTATACACCTTTGAGGCCAGTTTCTAGGCGCCCCTATGGGATAGAACTAGCAAAGCAAGCAAAAGGTACAGAAGCGGATGTCCTGTCATTAGAACATTTGTAAAACAATAGTTGATTAATTGTTGTTTCTAAGAGATTCTCTAAGGGGAGGAGGTTTCTAAGCTTCCTCCTTTTGAGTTCATCTAAAGGGCAGGCAGGTGGGTCGTTCAACAGCAACGTGGAGTCTGTCTTGCTAACTACGGTCCCTTCAGTTAAGTAAGCACTTTACTACTGAGCTACATCTCTAGCCCTTAAAATTAAAAGTACATAGGGCCAGGGATGTAGCTCAGTGGTTCTGGCGCCTGCCTCGTAAGCACAAGGTCCCGAGTTTGATCCCCGGTACCAAAAAAAAAAAAAAGCAGAAAATTAAAAGTACATACTACATGGGGCCAGGGATTTAGCTCAGTGGTTTGGCCACCTGCTGTGCAAGCGCAAGGACCCGAGTTCAATCCCCAGTACCAAAAAAAAAAAAAGTACATACTACAACTGTCACAGTGATCATTCTGGATTAAAGACAAAATTACTGAACACTTGGAACACAATATTGTTTTCTTAGTGTTGCCTTAGATAATAATGCCTTTTCAACTAAGCCTACTTACCCAGTTTGCACTTCCCACATTTTTATAGTTTTATCCCTTGAGGCAGAAACTATATGATCTCCATTGGGCATGATGGCTACTGAAGAGACATTGTGGTCATGGCCTGAAACACAGCAAAAGAATATATTAAGCAATATATCATCAAGAGCAATCGAAACTGTTGATCATGAGATTTCAAACATCACAGCAAATTTTAATTTGAGACAGGGTCTTGCTAACGTAGTTCAAGGTTTCCATAAACTCACTATGTAGCCCAGGTTTGCCTGTACCTCTCAGTGATCTATCCTCCTGCCTCAGCTTCCCAAGTGCTGTGATTATAGGCATGTGCCAACATGCCTGGCTCACAGCAAATTTTATATATACCGAGCTTTATATGAATTAA
Source organism: Heterocephalus glaber (assembly GCF_000247695.1). Next base: position 5,293,427 of record NW_004624786.1, on the reverse strand, counting down.
GTAAAATACCCAGATTTACATAAAAAAGGTAAAGAATTAGTAACTTAAATTTCAACTTGTTTTAAAATGCAGAGATCATGGAGCTAGGCCTGTTGATGCATGCCTGTAATCCTAGCATTTGGGAGGCTGAGGCAGGAGCATCACTGAGCTTAAGGCCAGACTGAACAAAAGAGCAACAGTCTCAAAAAAACCAAAGTAATACCAATAAGCCGGGCATGGTGGCACATGCCTGTAATCCCAGCCCTCAGGAAGCTGAGGCAGGAGGATTACAGTGGGTTCCAGGCCAGCGTGGGCTACATAGTGAGTTCAAGGCCAGCCTGAACCACACAGTGAGATCCTGTCTCAAAAAAAAAAAGCAAGGATCAGTGAATATATTTGTATACATTAGTGAGTCTGAATGTTTACACACAAACACCATGAAAACAAAATCTCTTATGCTTGATTTTTTTTCTTTTGTGGTACTGGGGATTGAACTCAGGACCTTGGACCTTGTACTTGAGAGGCAGGCATTGTGCCACTGAGTTAAATCCCCAGCCCTTATGCTTGATATTCTAAGATATAAAGAAGAAATAAGATTTATACAGCTAAACAGAATAAAAAAGAAAAAATAGGAATCTGGCTCTCTATTAAAAGCAGTGGTTGAGACCAGTGGTGCATGCCTGTAATCCCAGCACCCTGGTAGGCTGAGAGAAGAGGATGGTTAAGGCTGAGTCCAACCTGAGCAACTTATCAAGATGCTGTCTCAAAATGAAAAAATTTTAAAGAGGTGGGAACTGTCACACAACCCACAGTACCACCACCACCACCACCACCACCAGCACACACACACACCATTGAGAATCATCTTCCTGTTGCTGTAAATGTTCACAGGGGGGTTGTTTTTTTTTAAAAAAGGCCTTATTTCATACACATTATTCACATTTCTAATTAGCTATATAGTACTTTTGGAGGCAACCCACTTTCCGGTCCCCCTTCTCTCTTAGACTGAAGCTATCTCTCTGTCAATAAACTTTCCTACTCTTAACCTCCGCTGTTCCTAGAATTCATTCTTTGATTTTAGAGAACACGAACTCTTGTTTCGGATATCTAGTAGGTTTGGGAGTTACATCTCTTCCCCCTATATCATTTTGGAGATCTTCCACCAAGATTACTGGTCCGAGGTAAAGAGTTTTCTTTCATAGGTTCTAACTTTGTAACTTTTGTCTCACAGGCTCTGGACATTTGTTTCACAGATTCTGGTTTTTGTTTCATAAATTCTAGCCCTTGTTTTGGCTTTTGTTTCAAATGTGTCTTAAATTGTATGTTTTAAATGTTTGCAAATTTATTGTTTCTCTTATGCATTGTCATTTGTTAAAATTACGTTTTATTCTTGTTTTTATGTATGTTGCATTTGGACTTAGTTGCTTAAAAATGTTGTAAAATGGGTCTCACAAAATCGTCTCAGATAAAGACAGTTCAGGCTTTTATCTGTCCCTTATAGAATGCCAAATGGCGGTTACTCTGCCAGCTAGTAATTGCCTTTAGGGCAGCTGCCACTCTCAAAGCAGAGGACAGGTTTCTCCAGTTGCCCTCTGGTGAATCCCCACTCCCACTGATGCCAATGGCGGTGGAATGCCAACCAAATAGGCAATTGGCTTCCTTTCGGAGCTATACAGTACTTCGGGAAAAGACCCCAGAGTCCTTGTAAATATATTATTTCAATGAATATACAATGGTTAAAAGAACTCTTTTTAAGTAAGAGCAACAAGTTATAGTCAACTTAACTACAAATAACAGACTTTACAAAAGGATTTGCCAGAGTTCCTTTCACTGAGTGAACTTTTCTAATGCATTTAATTGGGAGTGTGACAGAAAAACCCTTCAAATTACACCTTCCATGTAATTACAAGTTTATTTGTGCTAAGGCTACCAGATAATCTATTTTTTTAAATGTTATTACTAATATGATGTATTTCTTAAAATCTAAACATTCACATTTCATAATGTTCAAATGAACAATAAAAACCTTTACTCGGTGAGTATCTCCAACATATCAAAATGATATAAATATGTGACCTCACTTTATCCTTCAGACAACTTTGACTTAAGTATTATTACCTTTGTTTTCCAGATGAAAGAAGCTAAAATTTCCTAACACTATACGGAAATAAGAGGAACTTGAACCAAGATATCTGATTCCAAAGCTCATGCTACTTCTACAAAACCATACTACCTCGGGAAATAGTCCACAACAAGACCTAGAAAACAAGCTAACAATAACAGTATACTGTATTTGGAACATTTAAGAGTGACCAAAGAAATTTTAGTTCTGGCTTTCAGTATATCTACTCTCTCTGGACTTCGGTTTCCCAACTGAAAAAAATCGAGGGAAACACCACCCCCACCCCACCCCCCCGCCCGCCGCCAACCCAAAGTAACATAATTTTCTCTTTTACTCAGACAGACTGGTGAGCTGGTAGTTTTTTGTTTTGGGTTTTTTTTTGGTACCGGAGATCGAACTCGGGACCTTGCGGCTTGGCTTGCGAGGCAGGCAGTGGCACCGAGCTAAATCCTCAGCCCTCACAAATATTTTTGAATTTAAAAAAAAAAAAAAGGGGGCCGAGGATTTAGCTCAGTGGTGCCACCGCCTGCCTCAGAAGCGCAAGGTCCCGAGTTCGATCTCCAGTACCAAAAAAAAAATATTTTGTGAAAATATATGTTTTTTGTAAACCAATAAGAGATACTAAAACCTCAACTCTCAACCAGTGACTTATCCATAAACTATGTATATTGCATGTTCCTTCAGACAAAAGTTGAATGCCAGTGTTCTCTCTCAAGTGCCATGCTACCTACCAATTACTTGAATTATTATCCTCCACCCCTTACCATGCATGGTTCTGATGCACTCAAAGCCCTGAAAATCCCATAGTTTAATGGTCATATCTGCAGAACAGGAAGCCAGAAGCTTGCCACTGTGGTCAAAGGAAATGTCTTGTACAGAGTCCGTATGCCCCTTAAGAGTTCGTTCAAAATCTCCAGTCTCATAATCCCACACCTGTCAAGTGAAGAGAAACTTGGTTAAGACCAATTCATCACTTTCTCATCCACATTTGTACTTGGCAGGCCAGCCATGCACTTAACTAATTGGAACAAGTACCAGAGAATAATATTAGAAATATCACATCTGCAAGTATAGAGAAAATAGATTCTGCAGTTACTAAAATGGACTTTTAGTGTTATATTTTCAAAGAATTTAAAATATGACTAATTAATTATGCTAGTGATAAGCTATATAAAGGCAGAAGTTTTAGTCCCTTCCTACTCTGATAGCAACGGACAAAAAAAATTCAAGGGCAAAAAAGTGTTTTAAGGAGTTCTAACAGGTATTTATATGCAGAATATTAGGGAAATAGAATACTAGACTAGTAGAGGTCAAACATCTAAGGGGATAAGGAAGATTTTTTTTTTTTTTTGGTACCAGGGAACTCAGGCAGAGGAAAGATTTTTTTAAGATGTAAACTGTCTATGAACAGCAGATTAATAAGGCACATCAATGTGATTTTTTTTGTACTCTTTTTTGGTACCAGGGATCGAACTCGGGACCTTGCACTTGTGAGGCAGGTGGCAGAACCACTGAGCTAAATCCCTGGCCCCACATGAATGTGATTTAAAAAGATGAAATACTAGTCACATTTTTAAAAGAATTTTTATTTTGGCTTTTGTGCTTTCTTTTTTGCGGTACTGGGGACTAAACCCCAGGGCTTTAAAACTAAGCTATATCCTTAGCCCTTTTAAAATTTTTTATTTTGAATAAGGGTCTCCATAGGTCATTGCCTAGGCTGGGCTCAAACTTTCAAATCTCATGCTTCAGCCTTCCAGAGTGCTGGGATTACAGTGGTGTGCCACCACACCTGCCTTTTGTTCGTTTTGTTTTTGTTTTTGTAACAGGGATCAAACTCAGGACCTTGCACTTCGAGGCAGGTGGCGGCACCACTGAGCCACATCCCCAGCCCCATGCCTGGCTTTTAAAAGATTTTTTCTAAAAGAATAAAAATAGTTACCAAGAACAAATATTAGAAACAGATCTTGCACAAGAACATACTAAATTTTGGTGGCCAAATGCTAGTCTGCGGTCAGTCTTTAACCGGTATCAATCCCACATTCTAAAATCAAATAATTGATTCCACTGCACCCACAATGAATATAACTGATTTGTACTTGAGTGTAGCTCAGTCAATTCAGACATATAGACAATGCACTCTGCAAATGTAAAAACAACCTAAACATCTAACATACTGTTTAGTTTCTAAGTTTCAAATGAGTCATAAGAATTTTTCTTTACTTGATATTTACCTTTTGTCTGATTATAAAAGTAAATGATAGCCGGGGATTTAGCTCAGTGGTTCCGCCGCCTGCCTTGCAAGCGCAAGGTTCCGAGTTCAATCCCCGGTACCAAAAAAAAAAGAAAAAAAAAATCAAACAAACAAAAGTAAATGATAAAAATTTTGTACTATAATGATATTAAGGCAATAAAAACCCACGTAATCCTACCAATAGGCAAGGCTTTCCCACTTTTTGTTGAACCATAGTGACAAGTATAGAGCATTCTCCTTTTACCCATGAGGGATACATTTTAAGACCCCTAGTGGATGCCTGAATTTGCAGGTAGTACCAAACCATATGTATATATTTTCATATATATATATATAGCTATAATAAAGTTTAATTTATAAATTAGACATAAGAGATTAACAACAATAGTAAAATAGATGGAAGGAGGGGGGAAAGAGGAAGAGAATTAAGATGTATTATGTACATGGACTCAACTCCCCACGATGAATAATTTTCTTCAAATATGTAGTAACAAAAATTTTAAAATTAAAAAAATAACAGTATGTTATAATAAAAGTTAAATGTAGTCTTTCTATCAAAATATGTTATTGTACTGTTTTTTAGTTTTTTTGAGACAAGATCTTACTACATAGTTTAGGCTAGCCTCAAAATCACTACATTGCCCAGGCTGGCCTTACAGCAATCACCCTGCTTCAGCTTCCCAAGTGCTGGGATTACAGACGCATGCCATCACACCTGGCTGTAATAGCTTTTTGAAAAAATGTAAACATTCACTGTATTTTTCAATCACTTTATGCAGACACTCCCTGACTTATAAGTTTTCAAATTTATCATAGTAGAGAAGTACACTCATACTACCATTCTGTTTTTCATGTTTAGTACAATATTCAAAAATTACATGAGCTATTCAACACTTTACTATAACATAGGTTTTGCATAAGATGATTCTGCACAAATGTAGGCTAACGTAAGTGTTCTGAGAATGTTTAAAATAGCCTAGGCAAAAGAATTAAGAAATGTCATGTACCTGTACCAACTCCCCACAATGAATGTATACTACAAACATGTACTAATTTAAAAAATGAGATCACACTTAATAAAAATGATAAGCTAAGCTTTTTGTTTGTTTTTTGAGACAGGGTCTCACTAATGCAGTACAGGCTGACCTTGAACTCAGAGATCATCCTGCTTTCACCCTTCCCAGTGCTAGGATTATAGGTGTGTGCCACCATGCTCAGCTTAATGCATTTTTACCCTACAACATTTTCAATTTATGATGGTTTATCAAGACATAATCCCCTCATAAATCAAGAAACTCCTATATATTAAAGGTGGCAATCCTCCATCTGCTTATTGAACACACTTCTGCAGGTTCTGCTATTTCTTTTGTATACTGTAACACTGTGGATTGACCCCAGAGCCTCCTGCATATACCACTGAACTATACACATCCCCAGACCTTTTTATTTTGAGACAGGGTCTCAAAATTGCCCAGGCTAGCCTTGAACTTTTGACTCCCCTGTCTCAAGCCTTCTGAGCAGCTGGGATTACAGGTGTGTGCCACCACATCCGGCATGCTGATTAATTTTTAAACATTACATTAAGAATTAGTTCTGGGCAGGAGGGCTGGAGAAAGGATGGTTAATGGTACAGGGATATAGGTGGTTAGGATTTTTTTTCAGTGATACTGCTTGGTATTAAACAGAGCCTTTGCACTGAACGATAGCCACAGCTTTGCCTTTTTTTTAGATAGGGTCTCAGTAAGTTGCTAAATTTCCCTTGCAATCTTCCTGGCTCAACCTCCCAGAGTGCTAGGATTACAAGTGTGCACCATCATGCCTGTCTATGAGGAATAACTTCTAATGTTCTTTAACACAATAGGATAACTGTATGTAGCTGATAATTAATTATTTCAAAATAGGTAGTAGAAATGATTTTAAATGTTCCCAACACACACACACACAAAAATGTTCCCAACACAAAGAAATGATATATATACGAGGTGATTGATAAATATAGAAATTACCCCAATATGATCATTATTCATTGTATAACTTTAATAAAAGGTAGTATTTTACTCCATAAATACAATTAGTAGGTATTAATTTAAATGTTTTTGTTAATTTATAAAAGAGATGTGGCATGCACCTGCAATCCTAACACTCAGGAGGCTGAGTCAGGAGAATCACTGAGTTCGAGGCCACCTAAATTACACAGTGGGATCCTGTCTCCAAAAAAAGAGTAAAAAGAAAAAAAAAATTATTTAAAATACTTTCATGTTAAAAAAAAATTTTTTTTTTCCCACAGGGGGCCGAAGCTCAATGGTGCTGTGCTTGCCTTGTAAGCGCAAAGTCCTAAATTCAATCCCTGGTACAAAAAAAAACCAAAACCTTTCATGGGCTTTAGTTCTACAGTAGAGCATTTGCTAGCATGTGTGAGACTCTGGGTTCGATTCCCAGCTCTGTTAAAAAAAGAAAAAAAGGTAAAGCAGACACAATTAAAAAAAAAAAATACTCTCAGGGTGGGGCATGATGGTACACACCTATATTCTCAGCTGGGGGTGGAGGTGAGGTGGGGCAGTGAGGCAACAGGACTGCAAATTTGAGCCAGCCTGGGTAACTCAGCAATGATTCAGCCTCAATATTTTTTTAAAAAGTAGGAGGTGTAGCTCAGTGTGAGACACTGGGTTCAATCCCTAGTTCCAGAATAAAACAAAAACAAAACTTTCAAGATGCTGGGAGTGTGGCTCAGTGGTAGAACATGTACTTAGCATGCACCAGGTTTTGGGGTGTGATGCCCACTCTACCGCCCCTCTGGGGGAAAACAAGCCAGGTCTGAAGATAAATCCTTTATACTTTTTCCTCAGTTCAAGTGATGATGTTATTGTAACTGAATGGCTTTCAAAGGAACAAATCTGTTACATTTACCAAGTGAACTCAAGAAATAATATAACATTAGCTACAGATTACTGAGCCTTTTACATAATCCATCTGCCAAGTATTGTACTATTATATATACTACATATACATTACTTCATGCTACAGAATCTTATGATACAGATATTTTTCTTTTTGCAAATCCAGGGCCTTCTGTATGCTAGGTAAGCATTCTACCACTGAAGTACATCCAGCCAAACATTTAATCCTTTTCCCCTAAAATGAAAAAATTAAGCTTATCAAGCACTTTGCCCAATATAGTCAGAGAATCACAAAATTTATGTTTATGAAACTAAATTTTTTGGCAAGTTATTCTATCACTAAACATTTAGGCCTAGCTTCACACAACTGAAGAGTCATAAAAGTGGGGCACAAAGTTTTTCATTATAAAAAATACCCTAGGAATCAACTGACAAACAAAACAGTTTATATATAAAACTGAACATTAAAATAATAGCTGACTGGAAATAACTAAAAATGTCAAAGGAAAACAATCTGTTCATGGTGCTGATCCCAAGTGCTCCTTTAGCATCTGGCCAGCAATGCGTGAAAGCAGTTTCCATGCACCAATTCATTTAATCCTCCCAAAAGCACATGAGGTAGGTATTTATTATCTTCATTTTTCCGATGAGGAAAGAGAACCATAAAAAGTTAACCTGCTCATAATCACAATTAACTATTAAGCAGTGCAGCTGGGACATGAAGCCAAAGCCAGTACCCTTGACCATGAACTATTCTATAAAGTGTCAAGGGCGGGGGATTTAGCTCAGTGGTTCCGGCACCTGCCTCGAAAGTGCAAGGTCCTGAGTTCAATCCCCCGTACCAAAGAAAAAAAAAAAAAGAAAACTATTCTAGGGCCAGGGATTTAGCTCAGTGGTTCCACCGCCTGCCTTGCAAGCGCAAGGACCCGAGTTCGATCCCTGGTACCAAAAAACAAAACAAAACAAAAACTATTCTATAAAGTCTCGACATACAGTATAAATGATCATTTTAAAGTCATTAAAAATGATTAAATGAAGGGCATTTCTAAAATAAATGTTCATCAAAAGATAACAAAACTATATTTTTAACTGATTTTCATTAGTAAAACACCTATAAATAAAAGGGAGGATTTTAAGTAGTTGTGGTATTTTGGTGGGAGGGGGGAGTGCTAGAGATTGAACCCAGGGCCTCTCACATGCTAGGTAAGTACTCTACCACTGAGCTACATCCCCAGTTCATGTAGTATCATTTTAAATGAAGGTTTCAAAACTTCCATTCTGTGGTTATATTTTAAAGTAAATTTAATAGATACTTTTAAGACAGTACATTTACAGTTCTGTTTGTAATTTTATACCAATGCTGCAAAATCTATATTTAAGCCTGGGTTTCCTACCTAGCAAAAAATTTCTACTTCTTCACCTATACATCATAATTAACAGTTGCAGTTTTTTGGTATACAAAGACAAAAGACTACTAGAAAGTCAGTAGTTTAAATACATGCCTACTTATGTTTGAAATCAATAGTCTGAAGCTGGGGTTGTAGGTCAATGGTAGCATGATTGCCTAATACACACAAGGCCCTGCAGTTGATCCTCAACACCACAAATAAAAAAGTAACATATTAATGCATTAGATGGACAATTTCAGCCTATGATGTATATATGAATTTAAAACTCCCTTATAATTACTCTGCCCACCCACCCTACCCCATGGATTACCAGCTCACAAGACAGAAGTCCTTGATTTATAAACTAAAGAAATCACATAAGGAAAATGTAAAAACAATACTTAATTTGAAAAACTGATCAGTTATGTCACATTTAAGTCGTGCCTGCATTTTATGCTAGACTGCTGCTATGTGACACAAACAAGTGACTCACGTTGTCTTAAACCTTTACAACTGAAATTTAAAATCTGGAATTTAATACGAAATAAGCATTAGAACACAGAAACCTATCTCTCTCTCTCTCTCTCTCTCTCTCTCTCTCTCTCTCTATATATATATATATAATTTTTTTTTTGGTACTGGGAATCGAAGTCAGAACCTTGAACTTGCAAGGCAGGCACCAGAACCACTGAGCTAAATCCCTGGCCCCATCTATATTTTAATTATCTTCTCTTTCTATACATGGTTTATATAGCTATCATTTTATTGTATCTAGATTAAAGATAGCTACAAAAGTAATTTATTCTAAAATTCTTTTGCAGAATATATTCATCCCCAGGGCTGGGGATTTAGCTCAGTGGCACCGCCTGCCTTGAAAGTACAAGGTCCTGAGTTAGATCTCTGGTACCAAAAGAAAAAAAAAAAAAATTCACCCCTGAATTACTAGCTCTGTAAACCAATATTTTCATGGATCCTTTGTGCTTAAAAGGAACACTATTTCTCATTAAGAAAAAAAAATTATTAAAAAAAAAATTATTCAAACAGAGTAATCTACTTCCCAACACCGAATTTAATAAAATGAATTTATTTAAACTTATATGTTTTCATGAGCTTATTGGTAGCATGCCTCTCAGGAGCTATAGTGAAACTTTACTGTCTTTAAAGTTAAGAATCAAATCACTTTCACTCATATTTTTTCTGTTTAGGTCATTTTTAGGATCTTTTTCCCCCCATTAATTGACTTCAAGTCTGCTTTTAACAAATACTTACCTTAATTGTAGCATCCTCTGAAGCAGAGACCATAACACTGAACACAGGATGGAAAATGACTCGAGTGACTGGACTCCTATGACCACTCAGTGCATATTTTTCTGGTGGACGGGGAATCCATTCTTTTGGGTCTCGTTTCTGACCAAGAGGACCACCTGATGTAAATTCCTCTTTTGCTTCATTTAGCTTTGATTCTAATTCCATAACCTTGAGAAGGAAGAGGCAGTTAAGTACAGATAAGATTTTGATAAACTTTTTTAGAAGTTAAGTACAGATAGATTCTGATAAACTTTTTCAGAAGTGCCTTTGGCTGGGAATGTAGCTCAGTGGTAGAACATTTGCCTAGCATGCATGAGGTCCTGAATTTGATCTCAGAATTGAAGAAAAAAAAAAGAAGAAAAAAAAGAAAGCTCTGCTTTCATTTTCCATCTACATATGTATGAAATTTGAAAATTCTTCAATTTGCAAAGTATTTGATAGATTTAAATGAAGTCTTAATATACCACCAAAATCTAAACAGTGTGACAAAACCAAAAATGGTAAAAATGCAATACAGTTGTCTTAAACATTTAACTCAAAGGAAAATTTCAATATATATTTGGCAGTAGTCTTCTACTACAGATTACAGGAAGAGCAATGAACCTGTCTTATTTCCTCTAAGGCACTACCCTTGATAAATTCTTTCCAAATCAGTTTAGAGTGTATATATATCAATAATAAAATATTCATACTAAACGCTAACATCTACTGAACATCTATGAGCCAGGAACTTTTCTAAGAACCTTGTATACATAATCGCTATTTAATTTTGCTGAGGAAGTACTGTATATATATACTAGAATCTGTAGTATTATTTGTTGCCTTCAACTTATACACAAAAATGAAAGCTCACAGATAAAAATGATATAAGAGTATACTTCAGCGCTCCTTTCTCATCACCATACTGGCTCCACGTGTCCTTCCCTTCTAAGGGCAAAATGAGTTCTTTCAGCATCAATTTCTCAAAGTCAAGGCTATGCAAAATTCAACCTAGTCAATACTGCAGGTTGTGTGAGTTAGCATGAATCAACAATGATCTAAGGCCATATCATCATAAAACATAGGAAATATATTTTTATTTGCCTTATCAAGATCAGATTTTTAATGCAGAATACTAATTTGTTAGTATTTCTAGGAGCTTCATATAACACACTGAATACAACTTCAAAGAGAAGACCCAGTTACCTTCTTTTGTAATCTAATAACAGATGTCCATTTTTTTTCCAAAAGACCAGCATACTTCTTATCTAATTCTTCATTCTAGAGGAAAAGAATGAGAATCTTTAAAAAAAATGCCTTTGCTATGACAGTTCAACCCATATAAACCATCTTCAAGACTAAATATTTTAAAAAGGATGAAAATCAAGTTCAATACAAAGTAAATCACAATAACAAAAATGACAAGATTGGGCCGGGAATTTAGCTCAGTGGTTTCGCCACCTGCTGCGCAAGCACAAGGACCCGAGTTCAATCCCCAGTACAAAAAAAAAAAAAAAAAAAAGACAAGATTTGTAAATAGCTGATCTGACTGCCAGTACTTGAATAACATCCATTCATTAACTATATTATGAACTATAAAAAGTCAAACATACCATATCTAATTCAGCTTCCTTTTTAAAAACTGAATATGCCTCTTCATAGCCATTTGAACGAAGATAATCTGCTATAGCTCGATTTCTGAAAGAAAACAAATTCAAACAACTTCACATAAGCCTGAAGACACTTTCAAGAGCACTCCATTCCAAATCATACTAGTATTTCACAAAAAATGGACAACTCCAAAGCCTTTAGAACACTTAGCTCGTCACAGTCCGTTCATAGTATTATATTGTTTTTATAAATTTCCAATTTGTTGCTTACCCTACAAGCTGTGGGCACTCAATCTGTGATGATAACCATCAACTTTGCTAATGTTTACATTTACCTTTTTTTTCTATTTGGTGTACATACTCAAATGCTGACAACTAGAAATGTTTTGATAAAACTATACGTGCTTTTCTCTTAGAAATAATTTAAAGCCTTCAAAATGGGTTTTAGAAAAGAAGCTATAAACTTAGTATTCTGTATAAAATGAGACATTAATTTGAAATTAAAACTTGAATGGTAGAGAAGTGCATCAGCAGATGCCTTTTCATACTTCTCTTTCATTAATTCTCTGAAAGAACACTGGCAACTCTTCCCTCTTAAGGCAACCTATTTCAGTGTGTCTAAATAAATTGTTTTGAGCCTTTCTACCATGATAGAAGTCAATGAAATTTCCTTTATTTATAATTAATTTAAATAATTTAAAAGTTAAAACCAGGCACGGTAGTACATGCTTGTAATCCTAACACTCTGAGAGACTGAAGCACAAAAAAGAACCATGAGTTTGAACCCAGCCTGGGTAATTAAAAACTTGTCTCAAAATAAAAATTAATCAGTGGTTTCACCACCTGCTGCACAAGTATAAGGACCTGAGTTCGATTCCTGGTACCAAAAATAAAATAAATAAAATAAAATAAAAAATTAAAATTAAAATGAGTCTGGGGCCTGGGAATTTAGCTCCAGTGGTGCCGTCGCCTGTCTCCCAAGCACAATCCTGAGTTCAATCCCTGGCGCCAAAAAGAAAAAAAAAAAAAGAGGTGGGGGATGTAGTTTTAGTGTTAATAACCTAGGCTCAATATCCAGTACTGTACCCCCCCGAAAAAAGTTTATACACAAGATTAAACAAATTTTAAATATATAAAAATATAGTGAAATGTCCTTTCTACCACTGACCCCCAATATTCCATCCCTGAGGCAGTTATTTTGCTAGTGTTTTATGGTTTTTCCAGAGATATATACCTAAAAATGCAAATACCTACAGTCTTCTAGAAACAGTCACTACCCCCCCCCTTCCCCCCAACCGGGGATCGAACTCAGGAGGCGGGGCACCACTGAACTAAATCCCTGGCCCCCTACTACTTGTTTTTAAAGCAAGCCTTGGGTTATATGTCACATAAACTCAATTTTATCTATCATTCCTGCTTCCACCTTGTGTTACTGGAGGCTGAACCCAGTGGTGCTCTACCACTGAGCTATTACGCCTCTTGTCCTTTTTATTCTTTGAGACAGAGCTTCATTAAATTGCCAGGCTGGCCTTGTCAAACTTGTGATCCCATGCCTCGGCCTCCCACGTAGCTATCAGCGTGTGCCCTGCTTCTGGATTACCTATTTATTTACCAGTACATATAAATCTGCTTTTTAAATCGAAGTTACATTGTATCCTACTACAGAGATAGATCTTTTTATTACTACAAACAGTGCTAAGAATATTCTTGTAAAAACATCAAGGCCAGTGCCCATCTAATGCTTTAGGAAATAAAAACTCTCCAGTAGTATGATAGAATTGGTGAGATTAAACTTTACTTCAATGGTATGTTAAAACAAACAGCAATCAAAAAAAAGTGCAGAAAGATAGTAAGAGAATGACAAACATATTTGTTGTAATTACTGGCACACAAAAGATCAAAGAATAGCAATTATAAGGTTAGTACATCACAGACAGGAATGAAGGAAAGATAAATTCTTAATTATTATGATTCTGAGTTGGTATGATGGTCATACTACAGCCTGTGCCTTCTGGCCTATTCTACAAATGGATAACTTAATTCATTAAGACTTCTTTACAGATCAAAATCTACTTTTTAACCCCCAGCGAGTAGTAATTCTACTTAGGCTTTCAAAGTTAGAACAAAGTAAGAAGGCAGTGGTCCTTCATTATCAAGCATCAAATGTTTATGCTGTCGAAGTCCATATTACAAACCTTCAACAAAAATAAATTTATTTTGGGTCTGATATCCCAAAATAAGGAAACTAATGAACCTAGAAATAATCATTTCACAGCTTTCTTTTAATCTAAAAATAATCATCAAGCAAATAAAGGGGAAATATAAGAGTAAACAAATTATATATAGTTCTTATACAGTATTTAGTGTTTCTACCTCATTTCACTCCTCCCTGGTCAGGACTTAACACCTCAAATTCTGCTGAATACACAGCTTCCAATACTAAAAGCTCTTATACCAGATAATATGTATGTGTCGCACATGCACAAATTTTAACAACTATGATCTTAGTGGGCATTTTTTGTAAAGGAAAGATAAGTAAATGATGATACTTTTCCATATGAGAATACTGGAGGAAAATATTTCCAACATATTGGGATTACCACTACAGGTCGAGCATCTCCAATCAAAAAATTCAAAATGTTAAAATCTGAAACTATGTGTGGTACTGGGGATAAGACACAGGGCTGCCGCTCACTAAGCTACACTCTCAGCTTTCATTTTGCTAAAAAGTAAATTAACCTAATTTCATTCAACATACTTACCCATTTACAATATCATAGATATAACAGCTCAAACAATATTCCATTATATAAATGTATTAAATTTTATTTAAACAATCGTCTACTCCTAGACTTTCAGGGTATTTCAGGGTATCATGCTGCAAATAAGGAGCCATGAAGACAAATCCTTTCTAACATCTTTACATGTGAATCAAGATACATAGAGGACCAGGGATATAGATCAGTGGTAGAGTCCTAGCAAGCATTATAAGGCCCTGGGTTTGATCCCTGACACTATAAAAGAAGAAAAAAGTAAACAGTCTTTTAAAGAACATTTTCATCATACTCAGAGGAGAATACAGGGGTCAATGTTTGTGACCTTTTACCAAACAGAGCCTTTTTATGACACCAACGAAACACTGAAATAAAGAAAAAGCAGATGACTGGACTTAATCCAAATTAAAGACTCAGTGCTGGCCACAAAGGCATGCATCTGTAGTCTCTAGTACCTGGAGGCTGAGGCAGGAGGATCCCAAGTGCAAGGCCAGCCTGTGCACCTAAGCAAGACCCTGTCTCAAAATAAAATTTAAAAGAGGGATGAAAGGGCCAGGGATTTAGCTCAGTGGTTTCGCCACCTGCTACACAAGTGCAATTGATCCTCGATACAAAAAAAAAAAAAAAAAGGTTAAAAGAGGGCTGAAAAAAATTTTTTTCATAGCTATTATGCTAATTATACTCCTAATAATGAATGTTTCTTTATCTTTTCAGTAAAGATGAGCAGCAAACATGATTAGAGATGTAGATAACTCCATAAGGTACATAAGGCAGTACCTCAAAATAGTTGTGCTTTTACATTTTATGATTTCTATCAAATGTTAAATACAACTTAAACAATATTGTCTCTTGATTCTAAAACAACCATCCCATTATATTAGGTAACAGAGTGTATTTACCCCAATGTCATATACTGGCAGACTGGTTTTTCTGAGGACACAAAATTAGCAAGTATTAAAATTATCTATGGTAATAATTCCAATTAACACTTTGTGTGAATGGGGAAGAAACTAGCTAAACTAGGAGTGGTGCAACTCCACACTCCCTCCTTGAACCAGTTATTCCATTTTTATATATCCACATATATTACTCTTCATGAAAGTTTTTAAAAAAGATTTATATTTTTATATTGCTCTTTTAAAAGCCCTAGGGCCAGGGATTTAGCTCAGTGGTGCCACACCTGCCTGGCAAGTGCAAGGTCCTGAGTTCGATCCCTAGTACCTAAATAAATAAATGCCCTACACATTTCTTTTTTCGAGGCAGGGTGATGATACAATACAAGGCTCATGTTAAGCAAGGCTCTACCACTGAGCTATATCCCAGTCTTTTTTCATTTTATTTTGAGACAAAGCCTTGCTAAGTTGCCCAGGCTGGCCTCAAACTTGGGATCCTCCCACTTCAGCCTCCCAAATAGCTAGGATTAGAAAGCACCATCCTACCACACAAATCTGTAAAACAAATATGACTCAAAAAATTCATGCTTAGGGCTGGGGATTTAGCTCAGTGGTTCCGCCGCCTGCCCCACAAGCACAGAGACACAAGTTCGATCCCCAATACCAAAAAAAAAAAAAAAAAAAAATTCAGGCTTTTAAACCAATGGCTTTACTGTTTGAGTAACAGAGTAGGTGAGGGAAAGTAATTCGCATGTTTCTGGTGGACAGTGGTTACATTTACCTGGCTAGGAAAAACAGAGGAAGAGGAAGGGCAAATTCTGTTAAGAATATAATGAATTCAGTTTAAAATCTTTTGAAGCACCTATAAAACATTTAAGACATGATATATTTGGGCCGGGGATTTTAGCTCAGTGGTTCCAGCACCTGCCTCACAAGAGCAAGGTCCTGAGTTCGATCCCCAGTACCAAAGAAAAAAAACCCCAAGAGATCTAAGGTAAAGAAAGAATCTGGGAAAATTAACAAATAGGTAGTAAAGATTCAAAACACATTAAGTAATCAAAGACATGTAGGAAGATGTACAATGGAAAGAAAAAATGAGACAATGTAAAGAACAGAAACATAACAGACTATCAATATTTACGAAGCTGTGAGTATATCAAGGAGCTTAATAAGGTTAAGTCAGGGACAGGGATTTAGCTCAATGGTGCTGCTGCTTGCCTGGCAAGCTCAAGGTCCTAAATTCGATTCCCAGTACCCAAAAAATTAATTAAATAAATAAATAAAGTCAGAATTAAGAGATGTCAGCAAGCCAATTAAAAGTTTCCCAAAAAATGCAAATGGGCAACAATTACAAAGATGTGAGAGAAGTCAAGCAGGGTTTAGAAAGTATGCAAGCAGTCTAGCTACTAAGAGGTCCCTGCTGACTATAGCCAACTCCACCTTCAGAACTTAAAGCAGCCTCATAATTCCTCAATATAATAATGTATTAAACACAGTAAGGTTTCAAATGTAAAATACTGGCATTTGGGCAGAGTAGTAAAGTTTCAAGAGAGTATCTAATAAAGCTTAAAATGGTTAGAAAGTTTGTAACACAATGACAAACCTCCGCTGTGTCATTTCTCAGTATCTAAGCCAAGTATATGATCCAGTCAATGTGAAATCTCTTAATTCTGGCAAGGTGTACCAACATTACCAAAAGTAAGAAAAGAGTAAGACTGAAGATTCTACTAGTTTTTGTGGGTTTTTTTTGTACTGGGGATCAAACTTGGGACCTTGAGCTTGTGAGGTAGGTGGTGGAACCACTGAGCTAAATCCCCAGCCTTAAGATTCTACTAATTCTAAAGGCCTTAAGGCTTCTTCCAGGATTTGTTACTAATTTCAGTTGTTGACCTCAAGTAGACTTTCATCAGTTTTATTAATTACGGATGAGACACTTAACTCTTTTAAAATAAGTAAAATAGGGCCAGGGGTTTCACGGCCTGCCTCGCAACCGCAAGGTCCCGAGTTCGATCCCTGGTACCAAAAAAAAGTAAACTAAATCATTAAGCAAGCAGACATCAAAGTACAAGTTTATAGTAATCTATCAAACTTCTTCACATAATTTAAATCAACCTATTAGCCAGGTGTGGTGGTGCACGCCTGCAATCCCAGTACTAGGAAGGTTGAAGCAGGAGGATCACCCCAGTGAGAACCTGTCTCAAAAAACAAAAAACAAAAAAACCCCACAGTTAAATCAATTTACTAAACTTTAGGAGAGGAAGACTAGGATTAAAAAGAAATTTGCATGTAAGTATAACAGATGATTCTGAGTAGACTCAAACCAGAAATCCTATATAGAGAAAATGATTTTTTAAAAAAAGAGAGAGAGAGAAGTACTTTTATACTTGAGTAACAGATTCTAGTCTAGACAAAGCCAAGGCTTAAATATGAAATAGTACCACAATGGCAAAGATTTTTACTGCTATCCTTTAATATTATAACATGGGCTGGGGATGTAGCTCAGCAGCACCTCGCCTGCCCGGCAAGCACAAGGTCCTGAGTTTGATTGTTTTGATTCCCGGTATAAAAAAAAAAAAATACATACACACACACACACACACACACACACACACACACACATATATATACTTTTCTAAACTATTCCAAGTTTATGAAAATTTCAGGATTCAATTCTAAGCACTTTAGCTGACTTTTACACTCTTCATTGTTCTTTTACAAGGTAATTTTTGCAACAGTAGTATTAGTCACAACATTATACCAGTATAATGTTTGATTTTTTTTAAATCTATCTGTAAGATTTTAAAAGTTATTCTGAATACTATAAACTACTAATCAAATAACAACAACTCTGAAAAGATCAGATAGATAACACCAACAAGAAAAGCAGAATACTTCAAGGTTCCCAGCATTTCTTACAAATTTAATTTGGAGTGGAGAAATCATACAGTATGTGTTAGAAGAGACTGAGGTGACAGGTGTTTTCATAAGTAAATAAACACTGAGATTAACTAACTTTTGGCTACTACGTGGTAGAGCTGGGAATCAACCTGGCTGTTTTGTGGGGTTTTTTGGTACCAGGGATCGAACTTGGATCCTTGCGCTTGCACAGCAGGCCGCAAAACCACTGAGCTAAAAATCCTCGGCCCCAACCTGGCTGTTTTAAAACTAAAATGACAATAACAGTGTTTCTAAAACAGTGTACAGTACTCTAGCATCTTAAAGTTAAAAAAAATTCTGGGAATTCTATAAACATATTTTATTGTTTCTATAAGGAGAAACAAGAATAAATCAAAAGGTACCAAACGGACATTTTCTTAGCAGACCCACTCAAAGAGATACACAGAGAAGATTGCTTTACAAGTTTAGAGATTAGGACACCAATGGAGATAATGTGTGCTATTCTAAAAGGGTGCCTTGTAGTGCTCCAGTGAATCTAAGATGTCTGCAGATCTGAGGGGATAGTGAAGGTAATACAGAAGACCAGGTAGGATCAAACAAGCAGGTTCACAAATAGGACAACTGGAGCCACAGGTAGTGCCCTCCTCCAAAAGATATTCTTCATATCACTGCAGGCTACACTATCTTAAACAAACAAGAAGTACACAGCCTGAGATACATGAATACAGTTCAAGGGCAAAGAAATATAACGGATCGTTCTATTCTATAAGCTATTGCCACGGGACATCAACCAAGTCCTACAAAGGTAATGTGACTTCTTAAATATACTACAATTGTCCACTCAGTTTTTGGCAAAAGGATAGCATAAATGTGATGAGTTCCTAGCCATATGGATCCTATAATTATCAATCTGACAAAAAGGGTTAAGATTATCAACCTTTACCATCACATTTTAAAATACATTATCTATTTCAAAAAATAGTTCAGAGGCCAGGCATGGTGGCACACCTCTGTGATCCCAGCACTCAGGAGGCTGAGACAGGAGGATCACCACAAGTTTGAGGCCAGCCTGAGCTACACAGTGAGTTCTAGGCCAGCCTAAACTACATAGCTAGACTCCATTTCAACAAAAAACAAAACAAAACACAATTCAGAATTCAAGTACTACCAGTCCTGGGAAAAGCTGAAATTCAGCAAGAGGTTAAAACAAGACCTTATCCATGGCAATGACAAAGTAAGGGAGAATGAAATTTAGGTAAATCAAGGTAAGTGAATTTTCACCTATAGCACTAAGCAAAAGAACATACTAGGTATACTAGCTTGTCAGTCACCATTCCTCTTCAGAAGAGATCCAAGACCCAGGCAAAATCCTGATACAGAACCCACAACCCAGACCTCCAACTTACAAAAAGAAAAATTAAACAAGTATGCCATCTTGGATTAAAAAACCCACAGTCAAATAAATGAATAAAAAAACACATTATTATATATTCTTACATCCTGATCTTTAAAGATACCTGTATTTCACTCTTTTATCAACAAATGCTGAAATTTGTTTATTTTTGTATTTCTGGTTCCAGGGATCAAACTCTGGTCCTTGTGCTTGCGAGGCAGGCGGGCGGCTGAACCACTGAGCTAAATTCCCAGCTTGTTTTTGTTTTTGAGATAGGGTCTCCCTATGTAATCAAGCTGACTTCGAATTCACAGTAATCTTCCTGTCTCTGTCTCCCCAGTTCTGGGATTATAGGCATGAGCCACCATACCCAGTGAAATATTTTTTAAATAACCAGAATTTCATACTTTCAGTTCAGATTCACAAATGAAGTACATGTTCATTTGCTGTCTGTTTTACAAATCTAGTATGCACTAGAAACATTTCTATTGAAGACTGAAGTAGCATTAAGATAATGAGAGAAGCCAGGCATGGCGGCAAATGCCTGTAATCTCAAGCTACTTGGGAGGCTGAAGCAGTTGAATTGAGAATTTGAGGTCAGCCTGGGCATGTATTTCAACAGGAGAATGCTTGCTTAGCAAGCAAGAGTCCAGGGTTTTATCCCCAGCAGTTCCCCAAAAGAGGGCGAAAAAAAGTAAGAGAAATGGCTGAAAAGATATGATTAATGGGCTATAAAGGATATTCAAGAAGAAAAATCAATTTAAGGTAACTTTTTTTTGGGGGGGGTACCAGAGATCAAACTCAGGACCTTGTGCTGCTTTCGAGGCAGGTGGCAGAACCACCGAGCTAAATGCCCGGCCTGGTAACTTTTTTTTTTTTTTTTTTGAGACTGTGTCTCACTATATAGTTTAGGCTGGCCTCAAACTCACAGCAATTCTCCTGTCTCAGCCTCCCAGCGCTAGGACTACAGGTGTGTGCCATCACACCTGGAAGAAACTAATACTTCTCAAAGACCTAGATATCATAAGTATCTATTAAGGGCCGGGGATTTAGCTCAGTGGTTCCGCTGCCTGCCTTGCAAGTGCAGGGACCCGAGTTATAAGTATCTATTAAATGAGACAGCAACTAAACAGACTTGTATGGCAAGTCAAGCCCTACAGAATAAAAGTGAATGTCAGGCATGGTGGCACACACCTATCATCTCAGTGGCTTGGGAGGCTGAGGCAGGAGTATCACAAGTTTGATCCCAGCCCGGGTAACTTGGTAAGACACTGTTTCAAAAAATAAAAAAAAGGGCTGGGGATGTAGCTCAGTACGAAGGCCCTGTGTTCAATTCCAAGTACCAGAAAACAAACACAGATACAGATTACAGACACACATATACACACACATAACAGAACTTCAATACCTAAACCAGACAAAAGAAGTATGTTCAGCATTAACAGAACTTTAATTCACACAGGTAAGGAGTGAATGTAAACAGTAACTGGATTTGAACAGCTCAACTTACAGCCTCAGAGTATTCCTCAATTAAGCTAAACTAAAAGGTTTAAAGTAGAGTGGAAAATAACTGTTTGAAAGCTGAGTCATTAATAAGATCTAAACACTACTCTCATTCCTTATTAGAGGCCCCAAAGTCAGACAAGTGACCATATCTTAAGTAAGCACTAAACCTATTTGTCTAGCACCTAACTGAACTCCATGCACATGTGCTTTTGTAGCATATGTACCATTTAGTGTGTAGGGAGGTACAGATCTTCACTTTCTTTTGCAAAGACCAGGGCAGGAGCACTTTCTAATCAATGCTGAGTTTATACAATATTCAAATACATGGACAGGACAAAATCAACTAAAAAAATGACATTGGGGTTCTTTTGAAAGAAAAAAAAATCAGTGTAAAAATGTATTACACTTATGAAATAACATGGAAGAACTTCAAATACAACTCAAACTTTCTGGAAAAAGCAGTAACTATTGAAGATAGTAAAAATATCAGTGGTTGTTTAGGATTTGAAGAGAGAGGGGTGAGTAGTAGGAACAAAGAGATCTTCAAGGCAGTATATTCTGTATGATTCTGTAAGTGTGGATATGTAGCATTAAGCACTTGTCAAAACCTACAGAACATACAACACAAAGAGTGAACCCTAAAATAAACTATGGATTTAAGTTAAAAATAATGTATCCTCTCTCCACCCTCTCCCTACCTCTTGGCAGGCCTATGGATTGAACCCAGGGTCTTTTGCTTGCTAATAATGAGCAAACACTATTACTGAGCTACATCCCTAGTCCTAGTTAATAATAATGTGTCAATACTGGTTTATCAATTATAACAAATGCACCACACTAATGCAAAATGGTAGTAATAGGAAAAATTGGAGAATCCCATTCTCAAATCAAAATGACTAAGGTATTTAAAACTTTTAGGTAAAACTACTATATTCTTCTTTATCCAGAAGAACCCAAATTTTTTTTGAAACAATGTTTTTGAAACAAAAAATTAGGCAAACTTATTACCCAATACTGGAGTTTATTATAAAGCTATGATAATAATTTTTTAAAAGTGTTATTCTGGCTTCTGAAAGCACAAATCCATACCCCAATCCAAGGCTTTATATAAGAAGGTACTTTGAAAAAGAAAAAGTATGAGAAAAGGAAAAAATGGAAACAAAGTCTTTATAAATAGGGAAGGGTGGAAGGGGTGAAGGGAGGGTAAAGGAAGGGGAAAAAAAAAAACCCAAGATACTCATGTAATGGTACAAGATCCCAATGATGAATGTAACTGTATTTTATACCGAAAATGTACCAATAAACAATCGGGGAAAAAAAAAGAAGGTATTTTGAAATCAATAAAGAAAGGACCATTCTGTAAATATCTGAACACGTGGATAATGACTCAGGGGAAAATAGTTGGATTTCTTCCTTATATAATTCACAAACATCAATTCCAGATGGCTTAGACATTATTTTAAAAACAAATGGGTTATAGTAACTCTGCAATACTCCACATTGCACTTCCCAGACACAGCATGTACTTTTATTTTTGCTTTTACCCTCCTTTTCTCTTTACTCAGCCCAAGCTTGCTCTGCAGAGCCAGTTTCTCCCCCACTCTTCACTTTTATTTTCTCAAATAATTCTTTTTTTTTTCTACCAAGTATCAAACTCGGGACCTTGCGCTTGCGAGGCAGGCACTGGAACCACTGAGCTAAATCCCCAGCCCTCTCAAATAAATTTTGTCACTGTTTTAAAAAAAAAAGTAATGCCTTAAGAAAATAAAAAATATTTAAGTAATTATGATTAGTGAAGGTCTTCCAAAGCTTCACTCTAAAGGAAATAATGAAGGAAGACAGTTTTCTCTACATAACATACCTAAAAGGGTGATCAAAATATACACTGAATGTTGACATTTAAAAAATTACAGTGAAAGACACACTGCCATTAATTCCCCTCAACATACCCTCCCTTTGTGTTTATAAGGCATGACCAAAGCCACAGTGAATACTGCTACCACATGCCATCCAATGACTCATAGAAACATTCCACCTTATTCACTTGATCTGGCATTGTGCAACTTCTAGCTCTTCCACAAAGTTAAAATGATCATTGGGCCGGGGATTTAGCTCAGTGGTTCCGCCGCTTGCCTCACAAGTGTAAGGTCCTGAGTTCGATCCCCAGTACCAAAAAAAAAAAAAAAGATCATGAAAGGTATATTTCTTTAATGGATTTAAGACATAAAGGCAGCCACAACAGTACAACTAAAGATACATTCAATGCAAAGCATTATGGTTAGCAAACAAGGCTTACGTACTTTCTGGTTTTGGGAATTTGAGATCTTCTTTGCAGCCTTAACACATTTTACAGTACTGGGGATCGAACTCGGGACCTTGTGCTTGTGAGGCAGGCGGCAGAACCACTGAGCTAAAACCTGGCCCTTCTAATCACTTTTATCAGTGGCACATTCCTATAATCCCAGCACTCCATAGGCTGAGGCAGGAGGATCACTGCAAGTTCAAGGCCAACCTGGGCTACAAAGTGAGTTCACAGCCAGCTTGAACTACATAAGGAGACCCTGTCTCAAAAGAACTTGCCAAACAAACAAAATAGATTGTGAGTTCCAGTAATACAAATGGATATTACAATATTGCTTGTAACTACAAAATATTGGAAACTGCATAGATGTCCCACAGGAGGTTAGTATAAAAAACCATGGAGGGCCGGGAATTTAGCTCAGTGGCACCGCAACTGCCTTGCAAGCGCAAGGTTCTGAGTTTCATCCCCGGTACCGGGGACACACGAACACACACACGAACACACACACACACACACACACACACACAAAACCATGGATATACACAATGGAATATTATATGCGGTGTACAGAGTTTTTTTTTTTTTTGCTTGTTTGGTTTTTTGTATTGGGGAATGAACTCAGGACCTTCACATTCAACTACATTCCCAGCCCTTTTTAATTGTTGAGACAGGTTCTTAATAAGTGACTAAGTTGCCCAAGCTAGATTCCAATTTGTGATCCTCTTGCCTCAGCCTCCCAGAATGATAACAAGTGTGCATCACCACACTAGGCTAGAGGTGTTACAGGAAGAGGGGGAAGGGGGGGGAGAGGAAGGGGGGAGAGAGGGGAAGAAGAAGAGAAAAAAAAGAAAAGAGAGAGAACAGAACAGAACTCAGTAGGAATATCCCAAGTTCAAAGCACTTGCCTGGCAAGTGTGAGGTCCTGAGTTCAATCCCCAATACGAAAAAGCAAAACAAAACAAAAAAGCAAGTTCAAAGCCAATTCCAGCAATTTAGCAAGACCCTGTCCCAAAATTTAAAAAAAGTAAACATGAGCTAGAGATACAGCTCAATGTGAAGATCCTGGGTTCAATCCCCCATTCTGCAAGGGGGGAGGGGGAGGGTGTTATTGATGAATTGATATGGAATAGTTCTAGGAAATATTATTAAGTGAAAAAGAACAAGTATAAAAGAGCACATTTAGTATACTATCTTTTATTTAACAAAGGCAAGATATACGTAAGACTCTCATGTATTAAAGTCTTATTTTATAAATAATGAAGACTGTTCCTACAAGAGAGAGAAATAACATGGTAGAAAATATTCAGAAGACATTATACCCTCAGTCTTAGGCAGGGTAGATTAGATGGGGGTAAAACTGCATACAAATCCTGAATTCTTTCCAGTTTAGTTTTTATACTACAAGGCAAACAATCCTGAAACTGGACATATTACTAGAACTAGAAATGAGCCAAACATAGTGTTGTATGATACACGAATCTGGATTCTCATTTATGGAAGCAAAGACAAGAGAAACAAGAAAATCTTGTGGGGATAAGATGGAATTAGAGGTATCACTACAGTCTGATTTCTAAAATGTTTTTGTATGTGAATTTATCAGTGGTTTTCAACTAGGGATACTGGCAATATCTGGAGACATTTCTGTTGTTGCAATTAGTAGGTAGAAGCCAAGTACACTGTTAAACAACCAACAGTGCATGAGATAGCCCCCACAAAGAAAGAATTATAGTGGGAACCACTGAGAAAACTTCAGTACAGCATATGTCTGTACCAGGGGATCTATACACATGTTAAATACATACATTTCCCATTTGTCTACATAAAGGGCCTATAAGCAAAGACATCCCAATAACAATACTTATACATACCTCATGCCTATATCTTGGTCTCTAATACCATTCCCCTCTATGAGGAACCAAGGTTTGTCAGAGA
Organism: Heterocephalus glaber; assembly: GCF_000247695.1. The sequence continues at coordinate 5,268,195 of NW_004624786.1, read as the reverse complement.
AATAGCTGATTCTAGAGTTAAGGCAAGATAGGGATACAATAAGTTTGGAATATATCTTGTTATACTAGAAAATTAGAAAGTTCTCCTCCAAACTGATGGAGGTATACAGGAGAGCTAACTCCTGTTGGACACCATGTGGGGGTACCACGTAGGCCAAATCTGGGACAATCTAAGCATGAAAATAGTTAACAATAGCAATGAATGAAAAACTGAATATGCAAGAACTTATGAGCTGGGCATACAGTCCCAGCACTCGGGAGGCTGAGGCAGGAGGATTACTGCGAGTTGAGGCCAGCCTGAACTATACTACACACTGAGACCCTGTCTCAAAAAAAAAGAACTTATGAGTTCATATCTACAATGAAAAGGCTTATATTTAAATAAAAGGAGAGGGAGGTTTCCTTGGTTATAGTAAAATCATAAGTACTAATTGATAAATGTGGAATGAGTGACGGTGTTAGAAGATCATCATTTCACAATCACTGCCGGAGAGAATGGTTCAAGAAAGAATTGTCAATGGATGGTAAACTTTGGGGGACTATTGATGGAAAAAAAAAAGTTTGCATGATCTTAAGATATATTCCCCATTTACATAAAATATGAATCTACCCTTGAGGAAATAATGGACAAATACAAAATGAGAAACATTCTATTAAAAACAACAACAACAACATCATTAAAAAAACAAAGAAAGCCAGCTGGGCATGGTGGTCCATGCCTGTGATCCCAGCACTTGGGAGGCTGGTGCAGGAGGATCACCATGAGTTCGAGGCCAGCCAGGGGTATATATTGAGTTTGAGGCAAGCCTGAACTACATAGCAAGACCCTGTCTCAAAAGAAAAAAAAAAAAGCTGGGGAAATGTTCCAGGTTAAATGAGACTAAGAAACACAAAATTAAGAAGACACAGTGGCTCAAGTTTGTAATCCCAGCATTCTGGGAGGCTAAGGAAGGAGATCACAAGTACCACGGCAATTTAGCAACATATCAAGACTCTGTCTCAAAACATTAAAAAAAAAGGGCTAGGGATGTAGCTCAGTGTGAAGGCCCTGGTTCAATTCCCAGTATTCCAAATTAAACAGAAATATAAAGAAGAGAGAGAAAAGGTGAGAGAGAAAGACAGAGACAGAGATGAAATGACAACTAAAAGTAACACTTGATCCAAGACTAGATTGTGCACTACAGAGGGGGAAAAATGCTACAAAGGACATTATGGGTTGACAAAAGTGGAAAATGAGAAGCAGAGTAAATAAAAGCAGGTGTCAACATTAATACTGAAATTGCTAACCACATTATGTTCTATAGAACAATGTCCTACTCTTATTAGGAACTGAATACTTAAGTACATGGGGCTGGGGGGTGGTCTTTGCTATAAACAACTCATTCTCAATTTAGAAAAATAAATGTGTGTGCACACTACATACACAGCCTTACAGAATGCACATGACAAAGTAAATGATACAAAATATTAACAGTAGGAAACTGATAAAACAGAAATATTATATGTATTACTCTTGCAACTTATTTATTTTCTTAAAATTATAGAAATATTTAGTTTTTTTAAAACTACAGAAAATATTTTCAGTTGTTGGTTTAATTTTTTGTTTCGCTTTTTTCTTTTTTTGAGAGAGGGTCTCACTATGTAGCACAGACTGGCCTTGAACTCTTGGCAATCCTCCTGCCTCAGCCTCCCAGTGCTGGGATTACAGGCATGTGCAACCACTAAACTACAAAAACTACAGGAAAAAAAATTTTTGTTTTTGTTTTTTTGGTTTTTGTACTGGGGATTGAACTCAGGACCTTGTGCTTGCCAGGCAGGCACTATGCCACTGGGCTAAATCCCCAGCCCACTACAGAAAAGTTTTCTAAAAATTCTACAACATGACACTAAGTTTTCTGCTCTACATTGTTCACTACAAAAATGGAATGCTATAACATGGAATACTACAATAGCAGGGTTAAATTATCACATCTCTCATTAGTGTATTTACCTTACCTAGCAAATTAATGTCTCAGAAAGTTCCAAATTCTATAATAGCTACTGGATAATAAAAGATAAAAATACACTAGGGCAAATGCAAAGCATTAGCAACAACAATGAAAACAATGCTTTCATTTTTCTAAAACACAGATTCCAAACAAAACCAAAAATATACAAAGAACTATGAAGCACTTATCTTCCTACTGAACATAATATATTTAAAAAGACAAACAGGATAAAACTTATCAACTAACCTACTAATTTACTTTAAAATTATACATGATAAAATTAAAAGAATATATATTGCTATGTCAAAATAAGACCCAGTATTAGCTGGGTATGGTGGCACCATGCCTGTACTTTTAGCACTCAGAAGGCTGAGGCAAAAAGATAGCAAGCCTGAACTAAATAGTGTGACCCTGGTCTAAATTCCTCCCCGCAAAACAAAAACAGACACAGTTTTAAAATCAAAACAAACTGTCTAAAGCAACATGTAGACAATGGTAGAAAATAGTTTTAGAATAGATCTCCCAAAGGTATATTTTACTACTTTGTCTACTATGAGAAGATTTTTTTCTACAGCACAAACAGAAAAACTTACAGTTCATCTCGTTGTCTCTGGGAGAGCACCATTTTGGCTGTAACGTCAAGCTTATTTAAATAGAGTGGTATGCCCCTCCTTCAGGAAATCAAAGGCTTTGCAAACCCTGGATTTATAATTAGATATGCCGCGAAGTGGCTTCCACACAGGAGAAAACAATTCTTTTACAAATGAATCCAACCAGTAACAAGGAGATACTCAACAAGTATGGTTCATTCCACCTAAGGAGAAAGAAAGAGAAAAGAAGATGTTTTCAACTTAAAATTCAAATTTCTAAATTTTTAACTGCAGTACACATTTTCAAATGAGATTTAATGTAATGCTAATATGAATATTATTTTTTTGGGGGGGGATACTGGGGATTGAACTCAGAACCTTGCGCTTTCAAGGAAGGTGGCGGAACCACTGAGCTAAATCCCCAGCTAATATGAATATTAGATAACATTTTCAACCTACAGTAAATATCAACTATTGTCAAAATATGTAGCATTTTAAATATCTTAAGTTACCTTTAATGAGACAAAACAGCACTATCTTAAAATTTAACATAGAAGTATTCCTAACCATGTTAGGAAAGTCAGATACATTAATTTCAAAATTAGCCTGTAAGTAGTTGGGGGTTATAAAAGTTTGGCGGTTAAGTACTACCCTAGCACGCATGAGGGCCTAGGGTCAATCCCCAGGGCCACTAACACAAAACAAAAAAACATGTAACTATTCAAGAAGACTATAATTCTCCCTTAAAGCCAAAAACTAAAACTTCTAATTTACAAGAAGGTATAAAAAAAAAAAAAGCAGATAAGGATTTCATGAACTGTGCACAAGCCAAATAGGGCCAATCTTGACTGAAGTAACCAGAAGTAACCTTCAGGGTTGGCTCACAGCCACCTTAGCAATGGCTGGTATTTATAATGTAAATAAACTGCTTAGCAATCTCATATTCTCTTAATGAATGCACTTAAACAAGAAATTGATTTAATGTAATTTCAATATATTTTGTGCTCCTCAGAAGCACATATTTTAAAATCAACAAAACTAGGGCCAGGGATTTAGCTCAGTGGTTTCACCGCCTGCTGCATAAGCGCAAGGACCCGAGTTCAATCCCCAGTAAAAAACAAACAACCAACCAAAAAACAAAACTGAATAAACTAGCCTAGCTTCTATATGCGCACTGAAATCCACTTCTTTAGCCTAATATTTGGATATTTTTTAATATTTCAGAGTCCTTGATACACTTGTAACACCAAATCAATGTAAATCTATGTAATATCTAAAAAAGGGTTGGGCATGGTGGTGCACACCTGTAATCCCAGCACTCAGGAGGCTGAGGCAGCAGGATTGCCCTGAGTTCAAGCCCAGCTTGGGCTACATAGCTATGTAGTTCAGGCTACCCTTCAATTACATAGCAAGATCCTGTCTCAAAAGACAATAACAAAAGAACAAATCTAAAAAGCAATGTAATCAATTAAATGGAAGTAAAATTTTGTGAAAAAAACTCAAGATTGCTTTATAAGTAATCATTTTTCAGGCCCACAGTGTATTTTTGCTCCTGTAGTTCTGGAAATTTAAGAGGCTGAGGTAGGAGGATCACTTGAATCCAGGAGTTTGAGGTCAGCATGGGCAACATAGTGAGACCCTGTTATTAAAAAGAAAAAAAGAAAAAAAAAGCCAGCGTGGTGGTACACACTGGTAATCCCAGCCATTTGGGAAGTGGGGGCAGGAGGATTACAAGGTTCAAGGCCAGCCCGGACAACTTAGCAAAATTCTGTCTAAAATAAAATCCAAATGGTTGGAAATACAGCTCAATGAAGTCTAATACCCAAGCATGGTGGCACATGCCTATAATCCTATAATCTGGGAGGTGGAGGCAGTAGGATTCCAAACTGGTGCCCAGCCTAAGGCAACTTATTAGAGAGATTCTGTCTCAAAAAAATTTTTTAAACATATAAATAAGCCAGGCATGGTGGTACATGCCTATAATCCTATCACTCAGGAGGCTGAGGCAGAGGAGAGGGGGATCACTGTAAATTCAAGGCTGTCCTACACAGTGACTTTAAGGCCAGCCTGGATTACATAGCAAGACCCTATCTCCCCCTCCCCACCAAAAACCATAAAGGGCTGGGGATGTAGCTCAGTGTGAAGGCCTTGGGTTAAATTATCAATACTGCCAAAAAAAAAAAAAAATGGGGTGGGGTAGGGTGGGC